>JAUBNQ010000017.1:12332047-12353963 GCA_032353495.1 Ctenopoma kingsleyae | reverse complement strand
ATAGCAGCCAAGAAACCACTTTTTGTGTTTCTAGTTGTTCTAATGTACTAAGAAAACTAAGAAATAAACATATATGGGCATCATAGCACTGCTTAAAAACTAATCTAGTGACCAACAATAGTGGCCTAAAACTTTTGCACAGTACTGTACATTTAACTTAACTTCTTTGGAAGGTTACAATTTACTTGCCACACCCAGGCCTGCTGAATCTGAAAATCACTGAAAAAGAAAAAAAAAGGCAGCACATGATAACATCATATAAACAAAATCAAGAACAGATGAGAAAGTAATTGAACTGTATCAGTCTACAAAGGGTTACAAAGCCATTTATAAGGCTTTAGGACTTCAGCAAACCATGGTGATAGTCATTATCCACAAATGGAGAAAACTTTCAACAGTGGTGAACCTTCCTAAGAGTGGCCGGCCTACCAAAATTACTCCAAGAGCACAAGGACAACTCATTCAAGAAGTCACAAAAGAACCCAGAACAACATTTAAAGAACTGCAAACCTCACTTGCCTCAGTTAAGGTCAGTGTTCATGATTCAACAATAAGAAAGAGACTGGGCAGAAATGGCATTCATGGGAGAGTTCAAAGGCGAAAGCCACTGCTGACCAAAAAGAACAAAAAGGCTTTTCTAATTTGCCAAAAAACATTTTCATTATAAATGTCTCGATGCATGCATCGAGACATGAAGAACTACTTTGGCAAGGACTGTCTAAAACTTGTACGTGAGTATGAGCAACAGCACGTAAAATGGCAGACTACAGGAACCACCTGAGATTCACCCTCAGATGTAGACAGAACGGGATTATTCCTAAAAGTCTACAGATGAAATCGTCAGTCAAGGGCCTCCGAGCTAACAAAATCCTCCAGAAGGCACAGAGTCAGCTGCTAATTGAATGGGTGAGACTAACTTCAACAATGATATTTTAAAATCTAATCTAGATGAGAAAACACTTAAACAAGTGCTTGAATTCACTGAGAAGGATCATCCAGCACAGCATGAAAAGTCTAAAACCAGGCAAAAGAGGAAGTTTGATCTACTTGCTGTGCGCCAAAAACACCAGCACACTGAGGGAGTGTCCTCTATAGTCAGCAGATAGAAGGATGCCCGACAGAAACCGAGGATGTGGACAAGTGGGTGAAGAATTTGTCTGACAAACAACTCACCCAAGCAGAGAAAAACGTCCTTGCAAAAGGGTTAAACTCTGCAGTTACACCAAAACAAATCCCGCTAGTGGAACTGATCACAGCCATGGAATCTGCAATCAGAAACAACAACATTGCAGATGTGGAAGCGGAACAACTGCGGATAAAAGTTTCAGAATGTCTCAGCAATGCAAAATTCCTGCCACCAATATCAGCACTGAGGAGAGGAAGGCTGTCACGGCACTCAGTAAGGACAACAACATCATCCTTCCAGCAGACAAGGGGAGGTGCACAGTTTTGCTAAATCAGACAGACTAACATGAGAAAATTTTGTCTCTGCTCAGTGACAAAAATACTTAAAGCGAGATCCAGGTGGTGGTTACAGGGAAAAGGTGACAGATTGTCTAGGCCTGGTGGCTCAATGGGATAAGAGTCAGACTGGGATGCAGAAGCTCACAGGATCGAATTCCAGCCAACTCCTAGCCCATCGCCCATACCAGGTGTGTCCCTGAGCAAGACACTCAGCGTAGTAAGTTGCTTTGGATAAAAGCATCTGCCAAGCAAAGTAAAGTCTTAAGCAGTTAGTGCAGGACAATGCTATTGTCCGGACTGCATACCACAGATTATACCCAGGAGAATCTACACCACGTCTGTATGGTTTACCGAAAATACATAAACAGGGTGCTCCTTTAAGACTCATTGTCTGCATGATCAATTTGGTCACATATAACATCTCCGAGTTCCTGGTCGCTGTTCTTAACCCGTTGGTAGGCAGCTCACCACATTCAGAACACACTGGATTTCATGGAGAAGGTGAGAGATGTCATTATGGAGGCAGAAGAAACCATGGTTTCATTTGATGTCACATCTCTATTCACTTGTGTTCCAGTTACTAAAGCAGTGAAGGTAGTACGTAAGAGATTACAGGATGACCTCACTCTCAGTAAGAGGACCTCTCTCAACACAGACCAATTGTGTCTGCTTTTGGAACTGTGTCTTCAATCCCCATATTTCATATACAAAGGTCAGTACTACAGGCAGAAGCATGGGTGTGCCATCGGTTCCCCTGTTTCACCTATAGTAGCCAAATTAACATAACACTGTTTTGGTATTCCAGGAACAGTAAATTCACTTTTTGTTTGCCTCAATGCACACTATGATGAAAACTCTTTCTTTACTGCCGTGAATTATACATCAGGGAAACCAAAAAACCACATGGCACAACACAGAAGAGCTACCTCGTCAGGCCAGGACTCTGCAGTCTATTTACATCTACATGATAGTGGTCACTCCTTCAGAGATGAAGAAGTGCAGATCCTGGACAGGGAGGAACGCTGGTTTGAGAGAGGAGTCAAGGAGGCCATTTACGTGAAAAAGGAACGACCATCTCTGAACCGAGGAGGGGGACTAAGGGTACATCTTTCACCATCTTACAATGCTGTGATTGCAGCCATTCCCCAACTCTTTGTGAATGGTACACACGTCCAGTGATCAGTGGACAATTTGCATATCACTGATCACATGGCCCACTGTTAGTCAATGGTGCTAGTTTCAGTGATTATGCAAAGGAACTGTTTATAAGGTTGGGGAAACCTGCAGTCAGCCAAGACTAAGGAAGAGACTTGGCTGAGTCCTGATATATATCTCCCACTAAAAAACTTTGTCCAGATGAACAGAATCAAATTTCTAGGATTTTCATTATCCCCAAGATTTCACCGAGAGCCAGGCAGGTTTGGACAGCTTTTTTCCCTTAATAAATGAAATAATCATTAAAAAATATGTAAATGTGAAGGGGGCAAATGAAACTGGGACAGAAGTGGCCACAGATCAGTGCTCCACATTGCAAGGAAAAGGTGGTTTTATTCTATAAACTAAAATGTTTTTAATCAAGCTTGCAGAAACCTATTATTACTTACAGTATGAAATTATGTACAAGAACTGTATATAATCCTATTAATGTATACAACTTGGTGTAAAATTACATTTTACTGTAAAGATTTCACTTAACATTGTTTTGGTATTCCAGGAATAGTAAATTCACTTTTTGTTTGCCTCAATGCACACCATGATGAAAACTCTTTCTACTCCACCTGTTCATTAATCAAGATGGCATTGCAGATGGCGTTCTGACAGAAAAGAAAACATGGAGAGCTATCAACGTTTTGCTGCTAATTAATCCTTCCATTCTATGAATGGAATTGCAAACCACATTAATTAGCCCAAAAGTAAAGGAGAAAAGAGTCACATAACTTTATGTAATGCACACAGTGTCTCCTTGCACAGATGCAGTTCATAAATGCATTTTGCTTGAATCTGATTGAGTGTTTAAAATGCTCTTCCAATCTCTTTGTAATACTTTCCACAATAATTTTATGAGAAATATTTGTATATATGTTTCCAGGTTGATGTTGTTTTTCTATTGCAGTGCAACAACTTAACACCAACAGGCAAAAGAGTCACTAAAGTGTTGTTTGTTATTAATATAACAATCTACAATGAACAATATACTGTATGTGTGTGTACATATATATACACACACATACATGTGTATATATAATGGAGGCTCAAAACCTGTATGCCATTTCAAACCATTTGAGAACAGGTTTCTCATCAGCAGATGCCGGTGGAACAGAATATTTACAAACTAGCTGAGCAAAACTGAACAATCAAAATTACCATGACCAAAGCAGCAATTCAGTGGCTGGTAGTTGCTGACCATCCACACACTGCCATAATACCTTCTTCAGACTGGCTCTTGGTGCTGCATGAACACAAGAATAGCCAATCTGTTGGCTCAACCCCGTGAACTCTGCAAATGCTCAGCACACTACTTTACACAAAAAAACTGCTGTTGTACATGTGCAATGAAACTGGGTTTATTCTAATGAATACTACACTATTAAACAAGCAAATGCTCAGCATACCACATCTCTGCCCACATGGTCTGCCAATAGGTGTTCCATGCTCATTGTTCAGTGAGTCACTATTAAATTGTGTGTAGTATTCTTGCCAAAAGTTTAAATTTGCACAAAAGTCAGAAAAGAATACAGAATACAGTTTGCAAACCCAGAGGCTTCTATTTAATTTGAGATCAAAAATGTTTTTAAATGCTACAGAATTTCTAATGAAAAAAGCAACAGTGATCAAAGAAAGTTAAAGAACAAGCAGTTCTAAACAAGTTTAGCTCTGGTGCTCCTAAGTGTATTGAAAATGGACTTGGCAAAAGTAAAACCTGTCCAGGGCTGGGTTAAGAAATCCTGAAGCCCTAGGCTGCTAGCATTTGAGGCCCTATTTGTCGCCTTAAAACAAGTAAAACATTTTATGCTTATAAGACTGTGCTGCTACTGATTAACAATAAACTACAATTATGATTTTATCACTGTAGTAATATGATGCTCTGGTTTTTGTAATGGTAATAAGTGAGTATTGTGTGGGTGCTGAATCCTCAAAGACATTGATCAGTACTCTGGAATCATTCATTCATATATCACATGTACATTTTGGGGAACTTGTCTTTTGGATCCAGGTTCACATGAACAATGTATTAAACACAATACTGAAACCAAACACGGTGACTAATATCCTACAGGGTCACATCAATACTTAGCTTGAAGCCAGAGATTAACCAGAAAATACACAGATTCCAAAAAATGTCATTACTGATGTTACACCACAATACCACAAATTAGCCAATTACAATCTGACCTCATCTAACCCATAAAGTGAAGTCTGTGTTGAAATCAATTTCAAGTGAAGCATTAATGAGCACATATTCACCAATAAGTGTTTTCTCCTGTAATTCTTTTAAAGCCAAAACTACCAATGTCATATTCCAGAGACAACAGTGGTTTAGACATTGTTGATCATAGTCCGTTTTAGATGAGGACGAGTTTGGAGAAGTAGCTGTCCTGTTTTGTGCTCCTCTGACAGCTGTGCAGCAGTTTCCAGCTCCTCTTCTGTGTCATAGCTGCTGCTAATGCTAATGCTAACTGACTCAATTTCTACTGGTCAGGCCTTGTTAGCAAGGAGGTTTTTTTTTTTTAGCTGTATCTGCTGAGGGTGTTTCTCTACAAATGTCCTTATAGTTGTTTATGTCTGTCTTTGTTTTGAAATATGTTGTAGGTTCTGCTCAAAATACAATTGTATAAAATACTGGTCTGTGTCAAAATGCCAGGTCTGATTGCACTTTTTTGTTTCAGTCTGTTCCTGATCATAAAATTGAAGCTGCGGGCCGTATCAAATATGATCTGACTTTAGACATATGTGATGTAGACCATAAGGAGACAACCGCTTTTACTCGCCATCATCAAAAAAATCTCTCCTAATTTTTAACACTTTTAAATGATAATGATAGATCTTATACAGGCTTCCTGTGAATTTAGTGCCAGAGCTGTCAAACCAATGAAGTGTACTGTGAAGCACTGATGACGTTCAAAGCTTCAAACGTCACTGGTCACATGACAGTGGCATTTTGATACAAGCTCCGAAACAGTGATTCGACTCACTACGCTTCAGATTGACTGAGTCAAGCTTCGATATCATTTTCCCATCACTATGCTTCTGCGTCTCTCTGTCATGTTTACTATTTGCCGAGTTCGTCTTGATGACATCATAGACAAAATCGAAAAAAAAATAGCTGTTTACTGTGATTTAAATAATGTTTATGAATAGATACCACTGAAAGCTATGTTTGTATTCACACGATTACAAAAGTAGAACATGAAACATGAAATATACATACAAATAATTTAAATACAATTTAAAACAAATAAAAAACTATGCATCCATGTAGCTGACTGAGGCCCCCCTGCTGGTGAGGCCCTAGGTTGCAGCCTATGTAGCCTATGCATCTAAAACAGCCCTGTGAATGTCCTCGAATGTCTTCCACATGTTTAAAAAAAAAAGCATCAGTGGCTGGAGTTGATAATTCAGTTTAATAAATAGAGAGAAATGTATCTCATGATGTTACTCTAACCTTCAGTTGGAGAGCTAAGCAATGTATCAGCCAGAGGGTATCACTGGTACAAGTGTGCAAGAGCATATCAAAACTTAGTTTGGAGAAATTCTTGGTTTGGAGTTTATTCTCAAAGCTCACCATGTGTGTTCTGGAGAATAGTGCTGTCAGATGGAGAGAGGAGTGAGTCAGTACTTTTATTCACCAATTAACTTTGTCTGTAGTATGGAGAGTGAGATATAGAAATGACACTGAAAGGAAAATAGGAATAGATGGAAGTGAAAGAATAAAAACAGAACACGTTTGTCTTGACAATGTTTTTTGTGTGTGCACAGTCTACATGAAAGAGACCTTTATATCCTATTCGTTGTTACTTTTATTACCATTTATCACTTGTTTGGGATAAATGATACAAAAATAACTTTTTAGTCACATATTAAATCACAATCTCTATATATCTCTATATTAAAAAACAAGTCTCAAACTACATCTTCCAAATGGACAATAAAGAATCAGAATCAATACACAACACTTGTACAGCATGCTTGTTTGTAAAATTATGTTAATGACTGAATAAAACTTTTTTTATTCATTTGTGCATGCAAAATAAAAAATCATTTTTTGAGAAATTAAATTTCAACATTTCAAGCATTTGCCTATTATGTCATCAGCTCATTAACGGCCAACTGACGTCTTTGACTTCCTTGCTTTGTGCCAGCAAAACAAACATCTGTGCTTCATTTTTTCTCAAGTTATCACTATTTATCTGACGCATAATGTTCATAACTGGAGAACTAATGAAGCAAAAATGTTTGTTCTTGTTGGGCAAATGTGCACAATGTGCAACCAAATGAGTCACCACTTTGGATTCACATGGATGTTAAAGGGTTGCTGAGGCCTGTGTTTAACAAATGCATTCTTTACTTTGTCAAAAAAGGTGTAACCACAATTCTTTTATTTTGCCTGCACAAACTAATTAAAGTGGTTTTATGAATACATATTCATTTATGCCATCTTCAAAGAAGTACAAATTTAGACTAACATTTTCAGATGTGCTTGAAAGACTGGCTCATTAAAAAAGACAGGATGTGACTATGTAGGAGCTGAGGTCAGTAAAGTAAAGTACAGGTGCAAACTAGTCACCTTATTTAATGAGGGGATGCTTCCCTTAGAAGTTAATGTGGAAGTGCTTACCCGTTATGAAAAGGGTCCAACATTGCACACTCATGGACACGTGCAACAGCACCAGTACAGAAAGATTCCTAAGGGAAACACGGTCGGGGGGTTTTCTTTTCTGTTCTCTGTTTGTCCACTACCAAAAGTCCATGGGTCTCTTTTCTGATTGTGAAGTCTGGTTCCCATATGGCAGCTGTGATGATTGAATAAGATTTTAAATCTTTGATTGAAAACATGTCTCATTCAGTAGCCACAAGGAGTTCCACTGCCAACATTTGAAATTAATGACTGGCAAATCTGAATCTGTTATTTGATCTGGGTTTTCCCAGTAGGTGATGCTGCTCCATGCCTGTGCTTTCAAATACACTACTGCAGGCATGGCCCGTTAGAAAGATCCAGGCACACAGTCTGGTGTAAGCCTGGATGTTAACTCCAGAGAACAGCTGGGCAAATACCATTGCCTTTCAGCCCAGAAGAAAATTCAATTTAACTGGTACAAAAAATAATAAATGAAGTGAATGAAAAATATATACGGAGAGCAAATTAACTGTATGAATATTAATTAAGTTACTGCAAACATGAAATATTGTATTTGAAGCTGCATATTTCTATAGTATTGTGCATCAACCTGCATTATAATGCAGGTTCATATTGACTGTAATAATACCTGCAGTAATACCTGCAATCAAAAACAGTTGTATCGAGACCAATGGACTGATGTTGAAAACAGCAAACAGTTAGGTTTGCATATTGACTCAGGCATTGCTAGAAGGGTGTAATCATCATCAATCATTTATTAGAATGGAACAAATATCTCTACAGATATAGTATCTCTAATCGCATAGTGTATCTGTACAAGTGATTTTTTTCCTTATCCAAGTTTGTTTGCAGAATGGGTTCCATGTAGGGATGTAACGATAACTGGTTTCACTGTAAACCATGATAAAATGTCCAGCAGTTACTATTACCATTTCATTTTAAAACTGCGGTCGATTACCGCAATTTGAAAAACTCCCCAGACTACAGACCTACTCTCCCTCCTTACTTAACTATGTGTGATGGCTGCAAACTCAATAACTAAGTATTAACTTCAGTACAAACTGTGGTACCAGCTCTCACATGGACTCCCACTCTTTATCTACTGTCCGTAGATACTGAGCTGTCACCTGTACGTCGAAAAACACCAACAGCAGACTCAGTGCCTGTTATCTTGTTGATAGTAGATACACCTGTGTTAATCCTGCTGCTTGACAGACTCACTGCTGCTGCAGTTTGGTTAAGTTAGTTACACAATGTTTAGCGGCTGTTAGTGTTTTTAGCATTTTTATCAAAATGCTTTTTATTATCTCCTTATGAGTTACTGTCAGCAGAATTTACACAGAAGTTGGCATATTTTTATTCACTGTAAAAATACAAGCATCAACACAGTTGTCACATTAAATTGGCAAGACTTTTGATAAGCATTAGCTTTCTGTAGCTGGCAGCTTCATTTTTAAGAGTGCATACCTGTAGTGATTCAAATTATTTTATATCTTTTATCGTTGCGTATGTGATAAAAAGATAAAAAAGATACGATTATTGTTATTGAACAATACCATGATAATACTGATAATCGTGGTAATTATGCTACCTAGCATAGCGTGATAGGAGATGTTACGAAAAGATTTAGAAGAGTGGCATCTGGCCATCCAATATGCAACAGGGTTTAGTTGGATGTAGGATATTTTAATTACTTCACAATGTAATTTAATTTATGGAAGCAAAACTATGTGCAAGACTAGCCCACATTTATTATGTACATTTGACAAATGACCAAAAGGACAAATGCTGCTCAAAGCTCAAAAAAGGATAAGCTCAAATTGGCTGCTTCTGCAAATGCACATCTGGTTAAAATCCTTACTTCTGATAAACAGCATCACACAGCCACTTCCCTAAACTTTTCTATGGGAAGCATCTGGGTATGTCTCCCATGCAGCAGATGAGACAATCCCAAAACGGGATTAGCATTGAAAAAGCCCTTGCAGCAACCCTATGTTTTCTACCAATCTGGCTCCTTGTGTTCCAAAACAAACTGATATATTCTCAGGTGTGTAAATGTTACAGTATGTTCTGGTTCTGGCTATATTAGCAGTATTTCATGCATCCCAGTATTATTTGCTTTATTGAAGACAGCACTGCCAAGCATATTGATCACTTAAACTATAGCTTATTTTACTTTTATATATGAACACAATAGTGAGCACAACAATCAATAGCCACAATCATCTTTAAAATGTGCTTAATTTTTCACAGGTTAGGCTTTGTTACAGAGAGCCAAAGTATATGCTAAATATACTTTGGATTAAATGCATTTAATAATAAAGTGTTGACACAAGATTACTTATAAATCTCTTGTAAATAAGCAGTGGCTAATAAACATTCAATTTGATGTAAAATTCTCCATGCCTTAATGGAAATAATCCAGGTTTCTATAAGAGACAAAATATTTGTCATGTAGTGGATAAATGTCTGTATAAATGTAGCTTTATGTAGAAATCAATAACAGCTATTGGGCCAATTATATCCTGAAGATTAATTCAGAAAATCAGAAAATTACTGATAGGCATACTAAGCTGAGTTACAGAATATATCTAATTTCCAATTGTAATGTGTTTATCTTGCTACATGATGCAAAGTTATTAAACAACTGTAAATTATGCATAATCAAAATACAATTAATAACCTGTTGGGCTCAGGAAATATAAGCTAAACTAAAATATGCTGGCAGCAACAGAATAAAAGATCTACACATATATTTTATCACTTTCTCATGGCATTGTCTTGTACCTTCCAGATGGTTCTACTAGTGGATGATGTAATCTGCCTATTATAAAATATTGACATTGTTTATGTTTTATCTGTATTATGTCAAGTCAAGAATGTCTAGTAACATATTGTCATTTTATTTTGGCGGTCTGTGCTGCTGATTTAAAAAAGAAAATATCTTCATGCCACTTTTTTCAACATCGGGTGCCATTTTTGATATCAGTCATAAAGTGGTCCTATTCCTAACTTACTCTTTGTTGGATAGATTTTGTTAGAGATTCTCAGTTTATATTCTCAGAAGTGCTATTTGTAGACAACTGAACTTGTCTGAAGTTCTTGAAGACATGTCACCTCATATCTGTTAGATATTTACTCACTGTAAACTCTTCTGGGCAGAATGCTAGACTTAAGTGTTTGCCCAATTTCATCATTTTTTTCCCTTTTTTCTCAGAATCAAAATTGTAATTTTAGTCTAATTTCAGTTGTCAAAAACAGCTTGTCAGCATATTTTTGTTATAAAATCTTTCCAAATTGCTTGCATTGACATTCTTTTCCCACAATAATACAGATAAAATCTCTTACATGTGTGTGTGTGCAAACAAAAACATGCACAGTGACAGTTGATGCAGCTTTCTTTGTGCAACAGTCTTATGTTTTTCAAATTGATTGAAATAATGACTTTCATTATTGTCAAACAGCTGTAGTGAGGGAGGGTGTTAAGAACATAAAGCAATATATTGTTCACTTTCAGTCAACAGTTTGGACACACATAGACTTTGCCATCTTTTCCATGAAAAGATGTCTTCAGCTGTGTTACCATCATTGGAAAATGGTTTTATAATGATCAGTTATCCTCTTAATTTAATAAACTTCCATTAGCAAACATAATGTGCTATTGCAAGACAATACTAATGTTTGATGATTATAGGCCTCTGTATGTTTACATAAATATTCCTTTAAAATACAGTTTCTATATACAATAGTCATTTTTAATATTAACAATGTCTACACTGTATTTCAGATTAGAATTTGATGTTAGAAAATCTGCTTCTATTTCAAAAACATAGTCATTTCTGTATGTGTCCAAACTTTTGACTGGTAGTGTATATCAGTACTGGTATCAGAGTTTATGCACACAGAAACAATTAGTTGCTCTATTATTTAATAGGTGCCATTAGAAATATTTCCACTTCTGAATCAACTGCTGCTCACTCATTTTCTTTATAGCCTAATTACCCAATTTTGTAAATCAGCAGGTGTGTGCATTTAAGGTGCATCTATTATTCAGATTGTGGAAAAGACTGATTTTAACAACTAGGCAATCCACAATCAGAGCTGAGTGTATGCTTTGTGAGGTCCTTATTCACAGAGAGACCAAGACATCAAAAAGAATTTGGGTCTATAAAACATTAATCTGCAAAACAGTCCATGAAGCCTAGTTGAGATTAATACAGAATTTTCAGTGATAAACATACGTCTGAGTCTGAGCAGATGAAGAATTTAGAGTTAGACTCACCAGCATCCCTTTGTTTACTGATGAGCTCTGGGCAGGTTGATCTGAAATGCGTGGACTAGAAGCACCTAGTTTAATTCTCCGCTCTTGCTCAACAGGCGTCAAGTGTTACCCTTTGAGAGTCAGACTCACACTGTCTAATGAAAGATCGTAATAGAGATAGAAAGAAGATACAATAATGCTGGCTGATAGAGGATGTCATTTTCTTTCTGTCCAGCCCTGATTTTTTTTACCCTGGTCAGTCCCAGTCCCGTGACTTCTCTTGTCACCAATCCGATTGCTTTTAACCACTGACCCTTTTTCAACCCCCAGCAATTGATAGCAAGGCTTCACCACCACACCTTGCTCACTTGTTTGTATTGTCATATTTTACTAAATGATCAGGCTCCTTCATGTCCTAAAGACCTCATAGAACCTTATTATCCCAGCAGAGCTCCTCTCTCTCAGAGTGCTGGTCTACTTGTGGTTCCTAGAGTTTCCAAATGTAGACTGGGAGCCAGAGCCTTTAGCTATCAAGCTGCTCTCCTGTGGAACCAGCTCCCAATCCAGGTTCGGGAGGCAGACACCCTCTCTACCTTTAAGGGTAGGCTTTGTCCTCTATCTCTCTCTGTATCTTTATGCAGGTATCATCTGCCTCGGAGCTGTAGTTACTGGTCCTGTCAACCTGCCCAGTACCTCGTCTGCTGCTTCTTGTTGTTGTTTTGATCTCTGTTGCCTGCTGTTCTTTTCTCTCTCCTCTTTCCACTCTTTCCACCAACTGGTCGAGGCAGATGACCGGCAACCTTTAGCTTGGTTCTACTGGAGTTGTTGCCTAGTTCTTGCTCAAGTGGGATTGTTGGGTTTTCTACAAATATTCTGTATATTTATATATTCTGTGTAAAGTCTTAAATCTTACACTGTAAAGTGCCTTGAGATGACTTATGTGATTTGGCGCTATATAAATTAAGTTGAATTTAATATTTTATAACTCAGGATAAAATATGGCCACAATATATAAAACAGTAAGCAGTACTGTAAAACGGTCAAATGAAAATATAATTATTACATGAATTTCTCCACTCATCCATTACAGAGGCTTTCTGGTCCAGCCTCTCCAGCCTCTGTTGGCTCTATCACCAGATGTCTTTCCTCTATTCACAAAAATGATTGTCTATCCAGATGGCCAAGGAGATCACAATGCCAACGTTGTCTGCAAGCTGCTGTGAGGCTAGCTCAACCATGTTTGACAGCCCATGAGGAAGGTGAAGCTGAGTCTGTTTATTTCGATTTCTCCTGTTAGTTTTCTGGATATCTTAAATGAAGTCAACCATGCTGCAAGAGTCCTGGCATATGCTCAAAAGTTTTTTGTTTTGGCAGCCTTCTTTGCCAAAAATGGATGGAAAACTATATCCCAACCTGTTTCTCATGAGTGCACAACTCACATCAGTGCTTCCATGTCATAATAGAGTCTTCATGTAGGGTTTGGATGTCTTACATTGAGTTACATACAGTCTGCTGATGACAACCAGCTGGAGAAAGAGTGCCATATATTTTCAATGGATAGATTTTTTATGACTTAATAATTTTGCACTGATTAATAGTGTTGATGAATAAATTGCATTTTCTTTGTTTTATAGTGAAACATAATAGAGCTTTTAAAAACTTTTTATTGGAATTCAGGCAAAATAAAATCTGTAGTATTGAAATTTCGCCTGTGTTAACTGTGTTACCTATAATTCAGTCAATATTATAAAGTAAAAAAAGTTGGATTTCTGTTTAAAATCCCCATCTGACCAAACTAGGAGTTTTATGTCTTGCAGCTACCTATGCTGGACTTGAACTGTGGTCTAGTGTGTGAAATTCTTGTGCTTTGTTGTGCCACCCATCCACCCCAACCTCCTCCTGGCAAACTTTGTAGGTATTAAAATGTCGTAAAACACATGTGTTGAGTGCTTTTTGCTGCTGTTATAACCTACAGTGTTGTATTTCACTGGAGGAAAGTTTCAGAATGTTGATGTAACTTACATAAAAGTGGGAGAGAACTAAAGAATGTGAATTCAGCCCACACAGACAGGCCACATAGAAATTCCACTCAGGATCTAGCTGCAAGGCAGCAGGGTTAACTACCACTAACCATTAACATTACAGCCCTAATATTTTTCTTTACAATTAAGGATTGGGATCTATATCTGCTCCATTTGATTGCTGTACAACTAGTTGCCTGTATTGCCTTGCAACTAATGTCTATAAATGATATTAATAATATAGAAAAGCTATATTATAAGTATGATGAATATTAATAATGGTCCATTATATTATATGGGAAGATTAAAGTCTCTTCTCTGTGAAGGATAAATCTTGGAAACTTAAGCATATTACATGTCTTTATCACATTGTCGGCAGCAACACCCTCTGTCTCAGGTTTCCACTGTGAGTTATGACCTCATCATTTCGTTTGTACAAAAGGGAAAAATTAGATTAGTTAGAGTAATGAACCTAGGTGCTTTTCATAAGAAATTTCTCTGCTCATTGTTCCCCAAGTCGTTTAAGAGACTAATCTACTGCAATACCCCCTACTCACTTAAATCCTGGCCCTCTGAAAGAGCTGTCTTGGGTCTGCCTTTTCAAATATGACTCCCCATGGGGGTCCTAGATCAAAGATGGAAGTGTGCTGAGCGATCTGGGAGACTATGGTGGAGGGGTGGCATGAAGAGAGTTAGAGTGCGATTCATCAAATTAACAAATTTGCTTTCCTTTTCCCGGTAGGCAATAGTGTAAATTCTCGGGTACTTAAATGCACTGACAAGGAAGGAGTCCAAAGGTATAAGGAAGTTCTCAGGAAGACAGTGATGTGAGTGTGAACGAATGTGTAATTAATGACACTCTTACTCCTAATTAAAACCTCTTAGCTTTCTCCTCACAAGGTTGCAGCAGCTGCTATAAGCAAGGCCCTCACTGAGAGACATAAATTTCATGACAGTATCACAAGGCAGCACCTGCCTTTCTCTACACCTGTCACTGCTGGAATCATACCTCATTCTGTCAATGAATTAACCTCCTCTTGGGCTAAAAGAAAAAAAGGTAGACTCTCATCCCAGAATGAAAATCCCTAGTGGCTCAAATGTGGTAGTATGTATCCGTTTTTTTAAATTAAATATATTGTTGTTTGGTTTAACTACGCAAACACCTGGCTCCTCTAGTAAAAATGTCATACTCTATATCTGAGAGATTTCCCCCAGGAAGTACATCACAGTATTACCTTGTAACTATAATGTAATATCATGTCAAATCTCTTGAGGATGAGACAGCTAGTCAAGTCACACAAAGACAGAAAACAAGTGCAAGTCAAATGCTCTGAGAAACAGATGGACGCCAATAGCAGGAGGAAGAAAAAGAGAGAGGCACCGTATAAAAGGAAATCCAACACACATAACACAAACAGGAAATATAGCTCAGTCCCCCTAGATAATAACATAGCAACATGGGAACAATAAAAGGCTATCAAGTCATTTGGAAAAAAACAATAGGAAACAGCATGGGAGTGCCATTTAGTATTAAATTTTAATGTTAGTTCAATAAATGATTCTGTTGTCTTTTACAGAAGTGTCTTTAACTGGAGCAGACTACACAAACAGTCCTGCGGGACTTGTAGAGATGCACTTCTTGCATGCTATTTCACTAATAGTGTTGCTCTGGAATCCATTTTTTTTTAGCTGTGTCTGTCCTCTTACACAAGACCTGTTGGCCTATTAGTTTTTATGGTTTTCCTTCCTTTAATGTTACTTTAGATGCTTTATTTCTATTTCAAACACATTTGCCTCAGCAGCTTTTCTACTTAATAGCTTTCATTCCTTTTCCATAGAGCTGATTATTGACAAATGCTAATGCTATTTTATTGTTACTGTGGCTTACAATTGATTGAATGTGTTGTTCGTATTAATGGGGCTTGTCACCCACAGTGATGTTCTGCTGAATAAAAAACTTGGGTAATGTGATTGTGCATGTGAGTGCCGGTGGATGATTTGCAGGTAGCTGGGGGAGACATTTGACAGTTGATGAACACATGACTCAGAGGCATCACCTGCTTTACTGTTTAGCCCTGTTTTGAATTATTTATAATTGGTCTCTCAGCGATCGCTCCATCCTTAACTGACTTGATGGTTTAAAGAAAGAAAAAACTGATAATGAACAATATTGCTGTATTTGACTGAACCAGTGCACTCTAAAAAAAGTTGATATTTAAGGGAAAAAGCTGAGGAAATGCTCAGAATTCTCATCTTATTTCAGCTTTTTGAAAGAATCTCAGGACAATGTTGACAGTTATTTTCATTTTATATTTTATGATCTCAAGAAATAGCAGGACAAGAACTGAACAAAGTATTGACATACTGTTGGGACTTTGATCTGAACTCTGCAATGCTACAATGATCAAACATAATCCAAAGTGATATATTCTATATCACTCTGAGATATACTTTGTGAATTATCGTATATTTTTTATATTTATTATTACAGTTATTTCATTGAACACACTTTTGTTTATTTCTGGTAATTTGTCCCATGTATAACTATTGAGAATGTACATTGCTGAAGGCAAATGTGCAAAATGCCACTTTATTCAAGTGAACATAGTTTTTTTCAAAGTTTTAACATTTTAGACAAATAAAAATGAGTACATTTTTATATTAGTGAAATAAACTGGACACTGATATAAAAAGTACAGGTCACTGATATCATTCATATCAACAGCACAGCTGTTACATTTTACAACGTAAAACAACTCATCAGTTTTGTGCTCCCTGATAGCATGATGAATTGCCTCTGCAGACACCACGATCACCTAAGCTGTCCCAGTAAGCCACACTTGATCACTGTCAGAGAAGCTCAAGATGGTCAGCGATTGCTGTATGAGCAAGGGAGTTACCTCTTCTTCTTTCACACTTTCTTTCACTCACATATTCTTCTGTATCAGTCTGGCTTGTCTGGCACACCTAAGTTAAAAATAGTCATGCTATTTCAGAGTACAGCAAATATGAGAAATAAATCACTTCAGAATAATATCAGTTCAATTCAGCTTTATTTATATAGCGCCAAATCACAACATAATTCATCTCAAGGCACTTTACATTGTAAGTCTTAAGACCTTACACAATATAAGTATATACAGAATAATATAGAAAACCCAACAGTCGCACTTGAGCAAGCACTAGGAAACGGAGAGAAAAAACTGACTTTAATGGAAGAAACCTCCAGGAGAACCACGCTTTGGGTGGGTGGTCACCTTCTTTGAGCAGTTGGGGTGAACGGCAAGCAACAGAGATCACAAATAACAACAAGGAGCAGCAGACACAGCAATGCGCAGGTTGGTAGTTGGTATAATCATTAACATTTTTTTCAAAAATATTTTCTTACAACATTGTTCTTTTGTAAACATTGAAAACATTTCTCATTTTAAGTTTTAGCTATTATTGTCCTTATGAGTTAAAAAAAGAAAAGGTCCAGTTTTCTATTTTCTGAATTTATTATTTAACCTTTAAAATAATATATCAAATCAGTGATCAGAATGTTTGTGCGAGGACCAGTCAGGTTTCGACTCTTTACTCATACTCATCAACTTCTCTGTGACAGAGTTTCAAAGAGCTTAAAAGACCATGAAATTCTTCAAAATGTAGTTAGATAGTGTAAATGACACTGTGACAGATGCTAATTAAGTTTAGTCTTCCTTAAAAGACTTGAACTTGGTAAAAATCTGATTTCTATCATTTTAATGCTTGAAAAGTAGCTTACTAATCTTAATTACATGTCATTCTAATGCTTGTTAGAAAGTATTAATAACAATCCATGATAATAATACAAAGTTTAGAAGTAACAGCAAGTATAAACAGAATTTTGTAGCAAATTTTAGCAACTTTTCTGTTTTACTGCATTTGGTTTTTAGACGTTTTAGTAGTCTTTTTGCTAATTTTGCCATGCTTCTAAACAGTTTGTGTCATTTTTTGTGTATTTCAGCAGACTTAAACCAATGACAGGGATTACATTAAAAATACACATGGTACACATATGGTATGGACATGGTACAGACCCAGTGATACTTTGAGCTTGTCTAAACAACAAGAAGACAGACAAATGTGCGTGCAAAAAACGAAACCGTTTACTGAATTTTATCAGTTTGATCAGCTTATCAGAGCAGCAAGCTGGCAAGAGCTGTCATGCAAACGTGAAATGCTGTCAGTCACACCAGAGGAATAGACTGACCTGCTGACCAGACCTCACTGGATTTACTTGATGCTGATGTGGGCACTTCATTACTTCATAAGTGAGATTTGCATCTGTGGCAACAGGGACAGTTCTCAGAAATAAGTTACCTGTTAAAATGAGCAATATATTTTTGATGGCTTGTAAAGTAGTAACTCCAGCTCCAGAATGCGGCAGCAGACTGCATTTGTTTTCATGGTATCACTGGGCTTAGCTTTGGCTGCAGTACTTATAGCCAGCCATGCATCAAGCTAGCAGTGACAGAATGGTTTATAATTAGCAAATAACAAAGACTGTACATGTATACATTTGCTGACCAACTTAACATACTGTGTAGAACTTGTCATCGCCATTTTAATTTTGCAGGAGCTTTGCATCTGGTGGAGAAAGGGTGGGGAAAGAAAGCTCTGTCCAATATTTTGAATTTAGACTGCAGTACACCTTTTAAACACTCAGTGTCAGTGCTATTGTTCCTGAAGTAAACACCAGTCAGCAACCTGAAATTGCATTGATTGATAAAAGGAATGCTTGACCAATAAATGGGCTCTTATGTGAAGTGTACTATAATACATTTTACAAAACCACAACATATCTTCATTAAGCACCCACTCAGTATCGATCCCATGCATTTACTTGATGTAGGCATATTGTCTATACTTATAGTTCAGTTCATTTTTCATTTTGAGAAACTGATATGACATATCATGTGGACACTTTATATATTGAAGTACAATGTTTTAATTATATAATGTAAGAGTGAATTGAAAGAACCATTGACTTTGTGTTATCTTGAATTTTAGAATGAGTTGACTATTGATTCCCCTAGAGCTAAATGGTAAAAATTTAAATGTCTGGGCATGCCGGCTTTATGATGTCTATCATCAAATCATTTTAACATTATCATTGTTTTTATGACAGCGCTGTTGTTATCTTCTATATCGATAAAGACTATTGTATTACAGCTACATAGAAATAAAGTGACCAAAACTATATTACTATTTAACATTTGTGCTCTAATTGCATGTAAGATAATCATATAAATTAAAATTAACAGAGTGAAAAACTTAGTTAAGTAATATTTAATGTCCACAATGAATATATATTAAAATATGTGTGTGAAATTACAGGTTTTCACAAGTAATGTCATTATTTCAATAATAAACATACCTGTGACTTCGTCAAACCAATCTCAAGTTTATACTGTAAGGAAACAGTGTTGAATTAAGGTCACTGCTTTGCATTATGCCCTATCCACTGTGCACTGAATTAATCTTGTACTAACATAAAACAAGAATAACGCATACCAAACTTTATATAGAGATTATTAATAAAGTAAATCAAAGTGAAACAAAGTTTAAAAAAATAATCCTAAAGGTGTCCTCTGCAGCTTTAATTGAATGCTTGGAATATAGATATGTATCCTCCGTCTCGTCTCCTGCCTTTTTAACACTTCTTACACACTCATGGCTTCATCTCACACACAAATCAGTTGAATATTTAAAGAAACATCAAAGGAGATGGATCTACCAGGGCATGCAGAGGGTGCCAAGAAATCATTTTAAGTGCTGAGTTCAACAGATGCCCTGTGCATCCAGCCTTTGCACAAGGCTTTGACCACTGAGATATGCTGTCTTCCCAGTCATGATTTTTAGAGTCGAACTGTACAATGTTTTTCTCTATCTTTTATTTGAAAAATGATTGAACATTTCACCCACTGTCTAGGATTGTTATGGAAAAAACTGGCATTTTATTTATTATTTCTTACATACTGTGGACACATTCACAGCAGCCTCATCAGGTGATTGCTCAAACAAACACTTTCCATGTCCAGAATGTGAATAGAATAATTGTGCTGGTTCCAAATATTTGGACTTCCCAGAACATCCAGATCTCCACAGGATTGAAGAGATACTGCAGACATTCCATTGTTAAAGGAGCAGCTTTGTCCTTAAAATTGATTAGCTCCTTAAAGTTCTTTTGACATACTTCCTGCCTTATGAGTGCTGACAGGTGTTGTACATTAGTGAGACAGAATGACAGAACTTTATCCGTTTATCTGTGTTTCATTCACAGAGAACATCTGGTCTAATATACAATTGGACGGAGCACCAAAAGACCTTCTGTCAATATAATACAATTCAAACAATTCTCTGTGTTGTGCTGACATTAGGTAAGCACAAGATCATACCTTATTTACAGCAAGAATTATTTTCATTGTTTTTCATTACTAGATATTTACAAACATCACAAAATAACTACTTAACAACAACCAAGTTACTTGGTATGATGATGGGTTGACTTGCAAAAATTACTTTTCACAGAAGTGAAAGTACAGAGTCAGTTATAAAACAATCTGTGTAAATTATACGTAGCATATTATCTCTGTTTTTATCCTTTAATGTTTTATGACAGAGCATAAAAAACATGTCAGTAACATCTCAACTGATTTGATAATAAAATTAAGTCTGCCTGTTGCTAACAGGCCATTTACAAATGGAAATCTGATAATGTAAATATAAGTTAAAACATGGACAGTAGAGTGAAATCTTGCAACAGATACTTGAAGTTTTCTTTCCCTGCTCTTGGAACGACAAAAATCATGAAAATTAGATGCAGTGAGCTACTATCTTGCAGTGTTCACTGGTGAACAGATGGATATCACCTTGGCAAACAAAGAAAAACAGACAGACTCACACAGAAGCAGGGAAAAGTGGTCCCTGCATATTGATGCTAGTCAGACACACTGGCCTAGGTTTGATTGAATAGTCACACAATGGGAAAAGGCAGGCTACTTTTCATGTTCGTCCATCAATCAGTGCAGCAGACTGCAGCTCTCCGAGCTTTGTTTGAGTGTCAATTAGCTGATGTGGTTTGGGTTGCAAGATGAATTTCAGAGGGTTGTGTTTTTCATAAGACAGACAGCAACATACAACTGTGGGACCAATCAGCCCCTTCAAACACCAGCAGAACAGATTAATGGTTCGAAAAGGCTGAGTGGTTTACTTTTTTTGAAAGAAATAATCAGCTGTTGTGCAATGAAGTGAAAATTTTTCATTCACAGTGAAAATTCACCTATTATAATGGTGAGAATCATTATATGTTCCCTTCAAGAAGATGATTCAGACCATCTTCTTCTATATTTGTACAGAGCAAATGTTACTTGCAGACATGCCAGCACAAACGTCATTAAATCTGGAAGTAAAGTCTAATTACAGTAATTATGCTATTAAAGAACAGTAAATGTTCAGCATAATCAAAGTGGAAATGTGTTTGTAATAGATGTCTGAAAGTTTATAATTTGATTTTTAATGATTAGCTCAGTCACTAAAAATGTATAAAAGTGAAAACAAAATGTATCTTACTGAAATTAAAGTAGCGCTTAAGATGATTAATTAAATTTTTAATACTGCACTTTAAAATACATTGTCCCATTAACCTAAAACATAAGCCATGAAATCAATTGCCAACACTGAAGACTTTCTGGATTCATTCAAGACAAGAGATGTCTCAGATGTACACCCACTGAGCAGAATCCATAGAAGTCCTCTTTAAGTTACACCATTTCTAAAATGTGAATAAATACATATTTGCCTGAAAGGTTCACAGCTTGACAAATGTAATTTATTAATTTGAGTTTGACATATGACATGATATTTGAGTAGTACTAATAAATTATTTTTGAACAAAGATAAACTTATTAAACACTCATAACTCTGACACGAATGACCAGTGACTTCCTCTGTTCATCAAAGATCAGATATGTTTCCTGTGGTTACCTCAAGCTGGCTGTTTGGTGCAATTACAACCCTTTGTTTCCAGAAAAAAAAAAATTCATTATCTTTATAAAAGCCTCAAATTGCTATGTTTGCTGATGCCTCAAATACAATATATACAGTATGTCACAAAAGTGAGTACACCCCTGTGAAAAATGTCCACATTGTGCCTAAAGTGTAAATATTTTGTGTGGCCACCATTATTTTCCAGCACTGCCTTAACTCTTTAGGACATGGAGTTCACTAGAGCTTCACAGGTTGCCACTGGGATCCTCTTCCACTCCTCCATGACGACATCACGGAGCTGGT
>JAUBNQ010000017.1:12286353-12331947 GCA_032353495.1 Ctenopoma kingsleyae | reverse complement strand
CTGAGCACTGACAGGCTGACCCCCCACCCCTTCAACTTCTGCAGCAATGCTGGCAGCACTCATACGTCTATTTTCAATAGACAACCTCTGGATATGACACTGAGCATGTGCACTCAACTTCTTTGGTCGACCATGGCGAGGCCTGTTCTGAGTAGAACCTGTCCTGTTAAACCGCTGTATGGTCTTGGCCACCGTGCTGCAGCTCAGTTTTAGGGTGCTGGCTATCTTCTTATAGCCTAGGCCATCTTTATGTAGAGCAACAATTCTTTTTTTCAGATCCTCAGAGAGTTCTGATCAGTATGAGAGAGTGTGAGAGTGATAACACCAAATTTAACACACCTCTTCCCCATTCACACCTGAGACCTTGTAACACTAACGAGTCACATGACACCAGGGAGGGAAAATGGCTAAATGGGCACAATGTGGACATATACAAGCTGTAAACTGACTACTTTACATTGTGTCAAAGTGTCATATCTTCAGTGTTGTCCCATGAAAAGATATAATAAAATATTTACAAAAATGTGAGGGGTGTACTCACTTTTCTGACATACTGTATATGCCTATGCTATCAAATAAAAAGGAGAATAAATTGCTAAATGAAGAGTTGGAGTTAGTGGTAGAAAGGGTTACAAACAGGAAATTGATCAAACTCCAAATCAAAGTCCAAACTTTGACTGAACCTGTGCAATAAACTCAGCTTCTGGTTACAACCTTGGATCATAAATGATAGTCGTCCAAACAAATTCATATTACCGTGAGCAATATGAGCATGGATCTGCAAGTTGTGAAAAGCGTTTTAAATGCTGTGCCACCAGATGTCATGAGAAAGGTTTTTAAATTTACTTCTGTCACAGCTTGATGACTGTTTTGTTATTTGGTCCAGAGCTTCAGTAAAAGAGGCAAAATATATGCTCGATATAAAGTTTTTCAATGCTATTACAGTACAAATGTAACAAACATATATGACAGCCTGGGGTGACTAATTGCTAGACATCAGCCATGGCTCCCAAAAATGTCCTGTGTAACTAAATAAAATCATTTTTTTTAAAAACCCATAAAATAAAATATTAACCTTCAAACAAATTAGATGTGACATTAAAAGACTGAATATTCTGGTGGAAAGCAAAACTAGATATTGTAGATCAAATACTTTGGTGCACAAAAATCCATTGTTTGGTACATTTTATTGTTATGTTGACTTGTCATTTATGTTAATTGTCAAAATTTATATAAAAGAAATGTAATACAGTTGCAAAATATATATCCTCATATCATAAAGAAAGTTGAAGAAAGCGAACATCTTTGATTCTCTTCAGTACCGCACCTTGATATCTCAACAAGCAAATGCATTCAGCTTTTACCCTCAACAGTACTTGGCACTATTTAGGCTGCTTTGAGGTTAGCTACGACTGAGCCACATAAAACATCAACTGCATAATCTTTCTGCTAAGTAAACCGCTCACATTGTTCATGCAATACATTTCAATGTAGAAGGCATAGTAATATGTGACACTCATTTTGAATATTAAGCAACATCTAAAATACAACTAAATGTTGACAGAATCACCACACTGGTGTGTAAACACAAGTTGCTATTTTTGTAAATCATTCTTAACTAGTTTTTATAATATAGGTGGCCAGGTTATTATCAGCCGGCACCAACCATGAGTTAACAACACTGTTCACATGCATGATATGTGACTCAGCTTAATTTATAAAGTCAATGTGAGGCTTCCATCACAATTCATTAACCAAGATAAATGATATGATTCGGCACTTGGACTTCTATTACCAATTTACAGTCTCTAATTCACCTTATTTGCATGTCTGTGGCATGTGGGAGGAAAGCAGGGAAAAACGACAGACACAGAGGAAGAATGTAATAAGTCTCACACAGAAAAGCCTGTACTGACTTGGGGCTGCTCACTCCCTCAGTCTTTGTATTGCTGATAGGCTAATTCTCCTGGCTAATTAGGCCATAATAGAAAAGGGAACTCTTCAGTTTGACTCTGACTTCAGATTAGTTGAAATAAAGCTTTGATTAGGTAGTTTAGCATTTTAATTACCCCATGTATTACATCATTTTGAAAGTTTTAGACAAACCTAGCTCTTCCATATGTCTTATGCCCCTAGCCATGTTGGGTCACGCTTTATTTGTGTAGTAGATCTTCAGGCACAAACCTGCTGATTTCATGTCAGTGATGTTTTGGGGTTGGGAACTACCCCACATTCCCAAGAAATCTTACAATGACAATAATTCTGAGATTTTGGACACATTAATGAATTTGAATCATGTTTATGACAGGCAGTTAGTTACTATATCTATGTATATTATATATTATCATTCAGGTTAATATATTGTAAAAATGTTGATCAAGATAATGTGTTACATCAAATCAAGTTAATTTATTGCACAAAGCATCAAACGCTGACCAAAGTGTTAGCAAAATGTTAGTGATAAATTCCCTCAAGCTCAAGTACTGTTATTCAGGTAGCTGAAATGTGAAAAGTGAACAGCAACACATAAAGTATATTACTCTATGTCTATGGTAAATGCAGGGCTTTGCATTGTTTGCCTGCACCAGACATTTTATGTCATCACTCCATTAAAGGGCTGTTATCAGTTGCTCATAATTATGCTTCAGAAGGGGCAAACTGCACCTACCAGTAGGTCAGAAGGTGCGTATCATTGACATATGCTATATTACATGTAATATATATTAGGTGACCTAGAGGATAATTGCAATTATGATAGAAGCAGGCATCACTGTTAGTGACACTGTATAAAGACAGACAAATGGTTGTATGACAAAACATAGGACTGAAACAGGAGACGGCTGATTCCTGATTCAAACTGATAAGCAGTAAGCTGATATTTTAACTCAAACCACAATATTTCCTTTTGCACCTAAAACTGGTATGCTACATGTTTGCTTTTTGTAACCATGACAACAGAGGTCTAGCACATGATAATGACCTACTGTTCTGACTAGGAGGTGAAGAAGGGCCCTACTTACCCACATCCTTAGTGCCATAACATGGCTATTGAATGGCTTGACAACATTTGAATTGTAGTTGGTGCACACATGGGAAGGCAAGGTTAGTTTAGAGGCTTAAAAACAAAAAGATAAGGAAATGGCTTGCAGTGCCCCCCTAAGCAGGTCAGATGCTGAAAACCTAGCAACCAGCATTTCACATAAAATTTTAAATTACTTCCAGTGAATTACACACAAGGCCACATGTAGTGTCCCACTTTGCATTTGAAAAGAACCTACTTTTCTTTTCTTGGTCTGACTGGTTTACAGTCTGTCTCACTGGAGCTTCTGGTGAATGATATTCATACACTTGAAAAGAATAAATGTCACTCAGTATTTTTAGCATGTAATTAAATGGATTGTATATAAATGTCTACATGAGGTAGTTCCAAGTGTCATTGTACCACTTGGTTTTGGAATGCATCATGCATAGTGTGCAGCATCTTCCATCAATCTGTCACACGTTTTTCTAATAATATTTACCTATCCACATCCACATCCACATCCTATCTTACTTGATATTTATTCATCACTGTCCCCACAGTTCATATTTAGCAGAATGCAAACCAGGCGTTACCTGTTGACTGTTTTTATTTTTGCTTTAACTTTACGTTCACCTTTACAATCCATTAGTGCGGTTTACTTGGAGTTTTGCTAATAGCATTGATCATTCATTATTGATCACTGATCATGAGCAGTGGAACTTGTTACAGTATGTCATCTGTCCTCCCCTGATGTCATGAGAGAGGTCTGTTGCCAAATGGCATTCCTCCCCTTGCTACCTACTCTTTAATAATTTGTTAGTTCAGCCTGTTGCTTGGTCTATAAAGAAATTCAAGCCTTGGGGAGCCACTTAGCTGTACCAGAATCAAGGAGCATCCTCATGTTAGCAGAGACATTGGAGGTCAGGGGGCTTGTTACTTCCATCCAGCTGCTGCTACCACCTTGTCTCTTTAGACATTGATGTGTGGAATAGTGGGATCAGTCTCCTTGAAAAAACGATTTTACATGCATGAAATTTTGTTCCAGTGTTGCATTAGCCTCGATAGTAAATGAGCAACAAGCTCAAATCCAACTAGAACTTAAGTTTTACATTTTTACATATAGTTCATTGATCATATATTATGATGTTATGGATGATCTAACTATTAAGTTAGATCAACTATTAAGTTAGATCAACTTAACTGAATTATGTTCAACCTACTTAACTTAGTTCAGTGTTTCCTGTTACCTGTTGTTCATTTTATTTTTATTTTTGAGTGTCACCTTCATTGGTTTCAACATACCATATTTTGTTTACTGTGCTGAATATTGTTTGGACTTTTTAAATACTTCAAAGGGCTTTAGTGGTCTCCAAATAGACATTAATTAAGTGTAATATGGGTCTGCCAAACTTTTATCACAATCCTAGTGTGAATTAAGCTTTCCTCATTTTCTGTATGACATGACAAATAACACATTTGACGTAGAGTTACAGTGCATGATTTATACTTTTTTATTCCATTGTATCTGTGATACTGCTTCAAAGCTGCCAATGCATAATTGCAAATTAAAAACAGAGTAACATACACACTGTGACCTAATCATCTCTAAAATTGTTACATTTTTGGACAGTTGCCTAACTTCCCTTACATGCACCTTAACGTGCCAATAAAGGATTTAATGAGCAAAATCATTTATAATCCTTTTAGACACATCAAAGTGGCTTTAACACCATGTTCAGTGCATACCAGTAAATTAGTGCTGCAATTTCTTCCTGGATATATACTGAGATCTAATTCAACTCAAAACTGGTTCTTAGCTTATTTTTCATACCGTGTTGAATTAAAAAAATGTATGTATACCCAGTTAATGTGTGTCAGTTGCACAGACCAATGGATTGCTTATTTTATTTGTTTACACCAGATGTCCATTACATTGCTTTTATTCAACTATCTATTCAACTGTGCTGAATAGTCTTTGTGCCTTTAAGGCCAATGGACACCTGCCCAGCTAGATTTATTCTTGAGTTACTATCAGTAAAGAACTGAGCAAAAAGAAACAAACTGTTTTTGAAAATCTCCTATTTGGAAATAATAATTTTATTTAGTGACCATTTAGTTAGTTACTTGATCACGTAGTACTTTTTTTTTTTTAATTAATATATTACGCAGTCTAGGTTGCACATACGCAAATGCCAATCAAGGCTACTTTAGGAAAGTAAGATTTGGTCTCTTTGGTTTAAGCAATTTGGATTTCACTACACGTTTCGCTTACCTGAGTAATGCATACAGAGCTCTATATTTTAATTGGACCATGGATGTTTGTATTATTCATAGAAAATAAGAAAAAAATAAACCAACAAGAAAACTCAAATGACATAATGCAGGTGTCCATTGAAAATCAAATACAATTAATATATGATATGAAAAAGGAAGCAATGTGTGAATAGGCTATATATTTTTTATCAGACATTGGTCCATCTAGCCCACACCCTTTGCACCCTAACCATGTGTGTTTGTGTGTGTTTGTGTGTGTGTGTGTGTGCATATGAGTTTGTGTATTGCTTTGGCTTCTTGTGGGCATGTGCTTGTGCCAACTGATTAGGCTGATGCCTAATGTAAGATGAGAGGGAGGTAGAATACGATCCAAAGGCATCCCTATTTCTCAGATGTTTTTCTTCTCCCTTTCGCTAAGCTGAATATGCTTGTGTCCCTGTTTAATGGCCTTGAGGGTGGCTGTAACCAACAGCAAGTGATTTTCGATTTTATAGACTTCAGGCTTTGAGCCTTGGTGTGTAAAACACCCAAGGTGTGTAAAAAACCCTGCCATTGGAAATTAAACACAGTTGCGTTTATATTTGTTATTTTATGTAAATATTCCTGATGGAATTAATATAGCCAATAATAATGGATTTTTATTTGTATATTTTATCTTCAGGCACGTGTGTATGTCTGAGCAACACTTAGTAAAGTCATAATAAATCATCCCACCTATTTACCTCATGTTGAGCCAGATGAGGTGAAACAATTTAGCTAATTTTGGCCTGATGAAAATATAAGCCTTTTGGGGCACAAATGAAGGCATCAAAACATCTGCTGTTAACCATTAAAAGCCCCCAGTGCCTTGCTAATTCCAAAGTTGTTTAAATCACTACTTCTCATTAAAAATTAAAATGCTATTGGCTGCCATGTTGGTCTCAATCACCCTATGACTGATAAAAAGAGTATGGGTATATTCATACATCACACATATAAATGGTTTAATGACCATTTAATTTGTTATTTTGCATATTGCACTGTCTGTCTTGTCTTTCCCTCTCTGCATCTCTATTCATTGCTTGGATTTTAGTGATATTTTCTAAACAGAATTGAACCAACAGGTATGATTACTATTTCTTGTTCCATCCTTTTATGATATGGTCATAGTGCATGTGCATTATCTATTTCCCTGTTTTCAATAAAGAGCAAAGTTTTCTATGACAACAAAAGATTCACAACCAACATCTCTTGCTGACTTAAGCAATGAAAGATAACTATCTTGAACAGCACAGTTTTGGGAAGAATGCACAAGTCCTCTTTGTCTCCACATTACAGTATGCCAATGTATTTTGGACCAAGATGACATAAACGTAGCTCCTGTGTTCAAAACACGCAGAAGCAAATTACATTGTACGAGTTGCAAGCTTCAGAATAAACATGGTATCATTGTTACCTTATCTGAAAATTATTCCTCAACCGAATTAGGTAAAGGAAAGAAAAGTGTTACATATAACAGATTCAGGTAGCATAGTCAAGCCATTGCCTGAAGCCCAAAAGAAATTGGTTGGAGATTCTCTTCATATTTCTCGTAAACTGGCTCCGTAAGTCAAGCATTTTGCTCCTAATTTGGCATCATAGCTGTGATGGTGGTGATAATAAGCACATAGAGATAATAAAACATACTCTTATGGAATAATAGTCAAGACTTTTGAGTGCCCTGGAAAAGCCAGCTGATGAATTTTTAAATGTTAATCTTTGAAGAAGCAGCAGGAGTGCACTCATCAGTAAAATGAGAGGCTGCCAGGAATCTGCAGCAGGATAATTAATTGTTGAGTCTTTACTGTGGGGATGCATCTACCGAGACCCATTGCAGATATTATACAGCTGTTAACTTTTGAGCCAATTCAATGTTTTTTTATTCCTTCAACCTCCTTTTTTGTGTAGCCTGTGTGTGTGTTTCACGCATTACAGTGTGTGTGTGTGTGTGTGTGCATAGTTCAATGCTTGTGTTTAAACATCCCCTAAAGCCCCTGTGTATAAGAGCCAGATGTTGCAGCTGGAATATACAACCTTGTTGACAAAAGGCAATGTGGGGCACTATAGACTTGTGAGAATGCTTGTTGTAAATATTCATGATCTGCGCTTAATTTTATGCGTTTATTTTAATTTGAAAGAAAATGACGTCACGTTTATACTATTTTTTTCTTTTTTATACCCTGTTTTGGAGCTGACCTTTGTGAGTAAATCCAGATAACCATCACCAGTACAAAGTTACTATAAACTCCAAAAATCATTCTTGTCGCTTGGACATTCTATAAAATATTATACATTTAGCTTTTCAGCTGTCTCAGGATTTAATCTCTGCCTCACAATAAGGTCAAACAGTTTAATGGCTTTAATGGTATCATCACTTTAATTTGGTAGAAAGTATTTAATTATGATAATGTCTTGATTTTAGCATTCATATTATTTCCATATCCAGTAGTGGAAAAACATTAAATCTGACCTTTTAAATTTGTGGCAAATATTTCCTGTAATACTATCACACACAGCATTTGGTTGCATTTAACAAAATCTTCCATTTTTAATTTTAGTAATTAACCCCAGCTGAGTCCTGGAGCTGCCCAAGTTAATGAAGTTGAGATTTCTGTGCAGGATTAATTAGAGCTCAAATAGGAATGGGGGGCTAAATAAACAATGTAATAAATGACGCAGTGCATGGTCTTTAATGCACAATTAAATTGGGATTGTCTTGGGATCAGACAAAGCACACACAAGTTACTCTCTTTAGCTTGCTTCATATATCATGCCTTCAGTCTTAATGGTTAGAGCCAAGCCAAGCAAGCCCCATGGTGATATTTAAAATACTACAGATAAATACACAGATTTTGTGATGTTACATCCAGCTGCCAACTACCCAAATAAAGCAGAACACCTTTTCAAATTCCCCCTGTGGATGAAAAGATACACTGAGCACTGGCATGAGGTATTAATATTTTTATTCCTCAAGGCATGTTTGTATGAAAATAGTAATTGTTCATTGGCTTGCTAATCAGTATGAAGAAGTATAACAATGGATCTAAACCAGATACAGGTATAAATTTGACACTTGTGTTCACCGTGTTGAGAAATACACTTGCTTGTTTTCTTAGCCCATCCTACCTTAGGTTAGAGACTGGAAATCAGAGAAAAAAGCTAGTCTGGCTCTGCCTTAGGATAACAAAGTCTACATAACAGCCCCACTACAGATTATGTATTAACATGCTATATTGTGTTTAAGTCATACAAAAACTCCAGGAGATTCCAGGAAGTTAATGCTATTGATCAAGAAAGAGGCACATATTAGGCTACTTATATCTCCTGAGAGAGAGAGAGTACACAGGACAGGCCTCACTTAAAAGTAATCAGTTTTGGTTAATAGATTTTTGCATCATCAGAGAAGAAGCATGGACCAACAGTAAACTGTAGTAGCTGCATTCATTAGTCTATTTATCTGGATTGAGCTGCATTCTGCATTTGGCCTTTTTTAGTCTGTTTGTTACTGCCTCCGTTATCTGGTTGTTTTGGATACATATGAAAGTGACTTGATCATCATGCCACTCCCCTGTCCCCTTGTCTCACTGAATTCCTTTCGCAAAATCTCTGCGATCTGTAATGGGCTGTGTTTTGATCTAGAACTGTCAGGGGCCTTGACAGTCAATAACATGGCAAACCCAGCTTTCACTGGTGGGCAGGTCTGTACTAAGATATTTAAAGTGGTCATTGAGTGTGGTAGATGAGACTATAACTACGGCAGATAATGATTAAGAGGACATGTAATGCTGGCTATATAACAGTACCATATGATCTCAAGCACAGCTGGCAACTATACTAATGTAATAGTTTGACAGACTCTAAAATCCACCAGCTTTCTATGATGACAAGTAATTCCAGAAATAGAACAGTGCTGGCCAGGTGTCAGTCTTTAATATGACTTGCCTACTTGGCACTATGTTGCTTTTGGCTAGCCAACTACTACCGGGCGTACTGAGAGTGAGAATGTGAGTATAGACAAAAAGATGAAATATTTTCAGATTACCTGGACAGCTTTTAAAAAATTACACAGACTAAACAGTTGAGAATGTGGTGGATGTCCCCTTATATGGTCATCATTTAACATTTATGTTTGAATGTGTTAAAGGTTTGAAGATTTACTTTTATTTATTACAGACATCTCAAGCTAAAATATTTATGTTAATGTCAGGCTCATAACCATGTCATATTTTTCTCAGTGATATTTAAACTGTTAAGAAAAAGAGGTAGGCTTCAAGATGTAGCAAAACTCAGTGAAACACTTAAAGTGAGACAGTTTGTGCTAGTTGAAGCACAGCAGACGGCCAAGACCATGCTGGGTAACATGTTCATTTGTTCATATCGCTTCTTCAGTTCCCATGAGACCTTCCCTCCTTCTGTTGCCGTATTGCTGCATTTCTGAGGGGTCTTTTCATGAGAGATCTTTATCAGAGAAAAATCTGTGTTCAACAGTTCACTTGGCAGCACTTCATTCAACAGTAAGGAGACATAAAAGCTCTGTGAAGTGAAGATGCCTGAAAGTTGTGTATACTGTATGGTCCACTCCTGCAAGACATCACAGCGTTAGTTGACAGCTGTGATTAGTCGATGATTACTAATACTAATACAGACTGCTAAACACTACATATGTTACAGAATGGTGATTACTTGATGAGTACCAACTCAAATTATATGTCACAAGAAGAAAGATTTTATCACTCCCACACTAAATATATAGAACATTTCTTTTTCATAATTATGGCAATTGCAGTAAACATAATGTAAACCTAACCTTACCCCCACCATCTTTCATAGGGCATGGCATTTGCCTATTGTACTGAAATATCTGTGACGCTAAATGGTAACTTGATAACACCATCCTACTGGCATTTACACAATCTTGTATAGCTTGGTTACTGTATCTCAACATTATTATTGAACAAATAACAACACTCAGTTGTGTGTATTGGTAAATTATCAGTCATTGTACACAGGTGGCAGATACTGAACTCATTTAACTGAAATGGTTAAGCTGGTAAAAAAATGATTACAGTGCAGATTTAGATTATAGATATAAGTCTTCGCTTTGATCAAAACTGGCCTGAAGCTTTTCCGCTGTTTCTTTTGAGTAGAGCAAGTCAGTGGCATGCTTCCTGTTAGATCACTGTGTTGTGGACTTCCTCCAGTTATAGGATATGTGTTATTCATTAGTAATCCTGTCCTCTGGCTTGTGAATGCAGAAGATATGAGCTTAGGCCATGAACCAATCAGTGTAACATACTGTCAAACACTTGCAGGGATTCTCTTGGATATCTGCGCACCCCTACATGTAATAACACAAAATAATCTCATTAAATCACCTTCTCTAAACATTTGCATATAATACACAGAGTACCCATTTTAATGCATGGCTAGGATTCTGCAACTCCAAGACAGAAAACAAAATGATATAATTATGATATTCTTAGTCTTTTTGTTGCTGCATTTTGTATTAATTTTTATTTCTACCCATATGTTGACATGTGTAAAAAATATTTGAAAATGATTGCCTTTAAACTGTACCCACTGTGAGAATGAATGATCTGATTCCAAGAGAAGACCTGAGCCTACATTTTACAGTGTGCCAGTTGTCCACAATATTATAGAGGAAAAGCAGATCAAAGACCAGAAATGGCATTTATCCTCTTTATCCTAACCTAATGCCAGTTTTCATGTTCCTTTTGAAGTAGCTCATTAAGATAAAGCAAGATCGCAACGAAAGTGACTTAGTCTTTTCTTCCTTCTAGTAAGTCCTTTTCACTGAACCACAAAACTTTCTCTCTTTTTGCCCGTTTACCCCTTCAGCCATGAAAGTTTAAAGTGAAATGTCTTCGTTTGTCTTAGAATCCAAAGCACCCAAAATTGTTTTATCATTAAATCTGTGTTACATACTGAGTCTAGTTTTCTTAGATTTTCTAAGTCTTACAATGCAAAAGCAGCAGTGGCCATGCTTCATTTTCTGGTCATAAGAATCTCCATAATGTGCATTTCATTAGCTTTAGTGGCACTTTTTATGTTGAAAATGTCTTGATATGATGTCATAGAGATGCTGATTCAACACAGGTGACAGGTTGATCTTGTGTTTATATTGTACTGCAGTACTGATAGAATGCAGAAATCCTTGTCAAATATGAGTAGCGAAAATGGATTTGAAACACGTAAAAAGGGATAAAGACAATGAAAAAGTTATTGTTATCAAGAGATGAGAACATTAAGGCTTTTAAGGTGCCTGATGTACAGTATATAAACAGACTCTTCTGCTCACATGAAGAGAAAGATAAATATCAAAAATGCTACATTCAGATGCTGATATTATTGCAACAGAACTCAGTGATCTTCTTCAGGCATCAAATGCCCAAGAGGTGACAGGCAGGTTCATGGAGGAGATATTGTAAGCAAAGTGTCGATACAGATACAGTAATTTCTTTTTTTTTTTCTACAGTGCATACTCAGTTTTAGCCAATAAAACGTATTGTTGCCCCTAAAACACTGTCATGTCCTTTAGTTAGACTTGCACATAAAACACAGCAGCTCTAACACCAACTGGACATAATACTACCTCCCTCATGTGGACACAAACCTTATGCACAAACCTCTATCTGCGCTCTGTCCCATAAACTCAAGGATTTTGTAAATCCCAAAAGTGAAAAGATAGGCCATCTTAAATCATTTACCTCCCAAGAGGTTGTTTATATTATTCTGTGCCCTTGTCCCAGAATATATGCAGGTAAAACACAATGCGCCCTGAACATAGGAGCATAGTTAATCGAAAAGAGCGCCTCGCCCCACCCCTCACCACCACTGCAAACCAAACTAGATGATGGACACTGGATCATAGAATTAAAATTCTGAGCCATACATTTTTTTTTAAAACAGCCAGTAATGGAGGAATCCAGGTTCAGTTTTCAGACACAAGTTGAATGAACTTTCATCTAATCAACATATCTACAAACTTGAGATATTTTTTTGTAGCTCTTTGTCTCATGTGAATGTGATGATTTATATGTTTTCAATAATTTCAATAGCTGATATTTCAATATCAATAATTTTCATATAAGTGTTAAATGTATATTTTTTTCTATATTTTCTGTTTATCCTTTCAGTATAGAGTAATGTGATTTGTTCTAAGTGACTTCCTTTCTGTTCACACAATTTCCTCCTTTTTTAAATAAAATAACAAACCTATTGACCTTATGTGCTTCCAGCTGAAGAGCACTAAGCTCTAAACATTTTGCCATGATGATGGTGCATGGTGAAAGGTATCGCTGGTGAAATCGATTCACCTTGTTGTTAGCAGTATGCAATGAAACTGTCATTGAGTGGCTGTGGATGTGAATAAATCAACCACTAAAATGATGACTGTAGATGTACTGACACTCTCTCAGAAGTGCAAGCTGAAAAACCCAATTAATATTTCTCAATAGAGTAGCATGGAGACATTATTCAGCTCATAGAGATGATAGAGCATTTGAAACTGTAGGAAAAAAAGAAGGAGCAAAGAATTCACATATAAACACTACCCCTCAACCAGAGTTGTTTGCTTTTGAACTGTTTCAAATGATGAATAAGTCATAATCCAGTTTGCGATAAATTTTTTTCTGTCCTCACTGAATAATGTGTCTGTCTGTTTGACACTGTAACATTTAGTAATAGCTGACAGGCAGACCTCAGTGTGTACGTATGGGGTCTTACACTGTGGTCAGCAGCACGGGAGCACCGCAGGTGACCGTTATCTGGTCCTGTACGTAATGGACTTCCAAAACAACTCTGCATCCTGCCACATCCAAACATTCACTGATGACGCTGCTATCATTGGCTGCATCAGGATTGGACAGGAAGAGGAGTACAGGAAACTCATAAAGGACCTGCACCTTAACACCAGCAAAACCAGAGAGTTGGTGGTAGAATTTAGGAGGCCCATGCCATACCCAGAGGCCATAACAATCAGAGGTGACTGTGTGAAGATTGTACAGACGCACAAATACCTGGGAGTGCATCTGGATGATAAACTGGACTGCAGAGGACAGAGCTGATTGTACTTCCTCCCAAGGCAACGTCTGCATAAAGCTGCTGCAGATGTCTCATCAGACTGTTGTTGCAAGCGCCCTCTTCTATGCAGTGTTGTGCTGGTGAGACAGCATAAAGAAGAAGGACGCCTCACGTTTGGACAAAATGGTGAGGAAGCCAGGCTCTGTTGCGGGCATGGAGCTGGACAGCCTCATCTGTGACAGAGCGACAAGTGCTGAGCAGGCTCCTATCAATCACGGAAAATCCACTGCATCCACTGCACAGCATCATCTCCAGACAGAAGAGCAGCTTGAGGAGATCGTTCCTCCCCCACGCTGTGCGACTCTTTAACTCCACCCTGGGGGGTAAACATTAATGTCAACATTCCTCAATCTATCTATCTATCTAATAATATTATAGATCAACATGTGCAACCTCCATTATGCAATCTCCATGTAGATATTCATATCAGCCAGCAGGGGATGCTAGTTTGTGCAAGATAAACATTGATCCCTTGCTGGCATCCCACCAACAATCACAGATAACTATTGGATCATGCAACTAAAGAAGAAGAACAGCTGTTGGAAATAAAATCTGCATTGCATACATGTCTCATTTTGAAATTTGAGATGGCAATAGCATGTGCAGAGAGACATTGCTTCACAAATAATCATATCCACACATTCATCATTAAGCATATTAATGAAGCTTTTAATGACCATGAGGTTATGTTTGTCATGACCTTTCCATGCTTTGTTTTGTGGTTATATTATCTCTTTTCAGAGTCCAAATCAAATTTACATTTAGTATATATTTATTCGGAGATGCAGAGTAATTTTTATCTCACACCAGTGTAAAAAGCAGCATCAATAACCATGAATATAATAAATCCTTTTTATTCATAGCCTATACAAATAAATCAACAAACCAAACTAAACAAACACACAGGCTGTTTGTTTCTACTCTCCAATACAAGACATTGAGCCCAGTGATCTTTCTTGCAGCCTGGAGTGTGAGGGCAAGGCTTCATGTGTAGCGTTGCACATACAAACATGGATGTTTTTTAGATTTATATTAAGCTAATTAAGCTAGTGCTATTTAGCACAACAGACATGAATTGCACCGCTTGTGTTTGTGTTGCTGTGTACAGTTTCCAGTGTCCCATTTGACTTTCTGATGTTGCTTCAGCATCTCAAACATCCACGTTTTATCTGTGACTAAAGAGGTGGTGGAGTTGTCAGACAATGAAAAACATATATTTAGGACATCTCTGCGCTCATGGTGAAAGGCAGTTAGGCTGGAACTTAGTATGCTATTATTAATTATTAAAATGTGTTAAAAATAATGAGATTGCATAACGACGTATAAATATATAGAACACTATATTTAAACCCATGTTCTGACCCACCTGTCTCAATGATGTTATTCATTGTAGGAAATTACAGATATTAGAGCGAACTAGCCTGTTGATAGTTATTCACAGCTCTTTATCACTGAGACGTACAGATGCACAATCAAGATGATGGACCTGGAAACAAAATAAAAACTTGAGAGTCTTACATTGGTCCTGTCGTACTTCAGTATAAAACTGCACCGGTGTTGTGATGCAGTTTCAGATCAGTCTAATCAGCTGCAACGTCCAATCATATCTTTGCTTATCTCTCTCCAAACATTACTCCTCTACATCTCTCCTAGCTCATCACTGACGTCCTTCAAGATGGAGGACTGGAATAACGTTAATCAATTAAGCGGACTAGTGTGTACCCAAAGCATTCATGTTGAGGGAACCATGGACAGAACAATTATTATTATATATTACTTTTTATTTTGAAGTCAAATTATACTTCTGGTACTGTAACCCTGTTTCCAGTATTTTTATCTGTGTTTCTCACTTTATTTCTCAAAGTTTTCTAACTCTTTAGTCACAGAAATAAATGGCGTACATGGCAAGTTGTGCCTGTATATACAGTATGTAATTCATGCCTGTTTATGCCCAACAGTGGTAGCATAGCTTCTGGCTAGCTGTAGTTAACATTTTTTGGCATCTCACTATATTTGTGTTTTATTTATCTACCAGCACTTGCTTGATTAAATTGTGTTTAAATACATAATGTAAGTCTAAATAACTGAACCATTAGGTCACAAGCAAACACATTAAAGGACCAGCATCCAATAATAAAGAATCTGTTTCAAACTGTTAACACCATGTTAACCCATCTATTCACCCTGTGCTCCTCGCCATGAACACTTCCTCATTTTATATGTTACTTGAAATTGAACATATATTTATCTAAAATAGACTTGTTTCTTCCATGTTTCAGAAATAATAATAAAATATATATTTAGGCTAATTCATATATTTATGATAAATGATAAATAGTACATATCAACGTAGACAATCCACTGCAACTCTCTTGAAATTTCGTCCACATAGAGATGACAAGGGATTTGTATTCACCATTTGTTGTAAATGACTGTAGTCTGTCTGTGGCAAAGTATGCCTGTAGCAATGTGTCTGTGCACAACCAGTGTTAAGAGAGCCTCTACATCTGCTTGGCCTTATAGCTGATGTACTGTATAACACCCTGAGGAATAACCAGTGGTGCAGTATCTGACTGAATGGCCTGGTTGCAGACATTTCAGAGGGAAAGCAGAGCTGGATGTAGTTCTTTGATAAGGAAAGAAAAACCCATAGTGGATGCTAAGCAGCATTTACACCCCCACCTCCCTGAGGACATGCCCTTGCTTTTTAGGGTGAAACTGCAGAGTTACCTGCAGCTCTGGGCTTGCAGGGATGCCGAAAGTAACAACACCCCCCACACCACCTTCCTGGCCCACTGACTGTGTTATTATACAGTAATCTAAGCAACAGCATGAAGCCTTGTGACCCATTTGTTCAGAATTGATAGCAATATCAGTCTTTGGCCATTTTCCATGAAAGATACAGAAAGAGTGGAGGAGCAAGCTAAAAGATACTTTCTAGTAATATTGGCATGTGCATGCCTCATACACTCTAATACTGCTGATTTCTTGATTTTCCTTAGATAGTGTGCTGAGAAGATATGGAAGGACTTCACACAGCTACAGTAAATACAGAAAAGAGTGTGTCAAATGAACCACCAACGCATCAACTAAATTATTAAAGTGTTCAAATAATGTGAGTCACAGAAATGAAAATACAGTTTGAATGGGAATTCAAATGTTGTTTGAGAGGCTGTAGCACCTCTTTCAAGGCAACCACTAAATCTAGATATAAAGCTCAGGCTACATAAAATATGAATCCTTTGTCATTTTAGACAAGTCATAGTTGTGCCTGTTTCATTACCATTACTTTGCAAGGTAGGTTATTGCATATGCTAAATCATTCATCTCTTGTTTTAACATATAATCTTTCACCTTGAATATGATATTAAATAACTCATGCAATATCTGTTACCTCTCAGCCACTGATCACTACAAGAAAATATTTAAACTGAAACTGAACAATAGTCATGCTGCCTTAAAACATTTTTTAGTTTCGCTCAGCTAGGTTAAATAGTATTTTTGCAAAAGTCTTCCACAGTACACATCCAGTGGTGTGTGTGTGTCACTGTGTGTTTGCCACTATGTGAGTATGTATGTGTGTACAGAACTGCAGTACCAAAAGACTGTTTTGAACATGCACTGGTCAGCAGTGAGCTTTAACTGAAAAACTCACATGGCTATTTCAGCATAAAATCAAGACAGTGTATGCTTCTCTTACACAGTGTTCTTAATAAGATCCAATAGCTGCTTGAATGCAATGCCACTGGCACTCTGTTTTGCGTGTCCAGTTCATATCTCTTAAGGATTTTCTTGTGCTGTAGGTTCTATTTTTATAAGAAAGCAAATGCCGTATACACTCATTATTCTTTGTGATTTTCTAACATAATATGCCACAGTATTGCAGTTGCATGTGTAGTACTAGGTAGTTGTTTAGGTAGTTTGGAAACCTCCAGTTTACAGTCTATGTCTGAAGTTTAAAAATCCCAGAAAAAACTAGCATAGCTCCATCAAACTATTGTCTAAAAGCTGTCATTGGTGCATATTGTTTGTGTGTATGTGACATTTGTAGAAACTGATAAAAACCCTTTTGCAGTGGATCTTTTTACTCACCGAAGCGATGTGTCCAGATGTTTGGGCTGCAGTTATGTCATCATGATGATGCACACACCATTGAATTTGTGTCTGTGTGAAGCAAAACGTTGTGAGATAGGTCATCCTACAACCGAATTATTTGAACCCAGTAAGCAGCCAGCTGCTGGTCTGACTGCTCACATTTATGCCAATCCTAACTGTCAACAGTCCTACAGACTTTTGAGTCAGAAAACCTATGCAAACACAAATATAGATACTTCACACAGAGACAATGGGTTCAATAATCAAGCTACAGTAGGGGTGTTTTCTTTTTATGTGGCAGGGCAGTGCGCTGGTTTAATCTTGATCTCCCATAAAAACCAATAAAGCCAAATACATTTAGCAAAAATAATTAGTGGCAGTCACAATGGAACATATCAATAAAGGACAGTTAGTTTACGTTCATTACACATAGTCATAACCAAAAACATTATTGCTTCCCAAACAAAGCCATCAAATTCAGTCAAGAAACCAATATTAAATGGAATATGTGAAAACAATGTCTTTTTTGTTTGTTTCGTCTCATGTTAACTGAGCAAGACTAAATAAGTCAGTTATTCATAGGCATTTTCTGTTACCCAGTGCATTTAACAATAAGACATCTGAGACATTTAAGACATCAACTTATAAACATTTGCATATCAGATGAAATACTTAAAAGCAGCTTTCAACTTTCTTCAACCTTCTTCAAACATAATGGCAGCAAAGGCTGACAAGAATAGTGCACTGGTTCTAATATTATCATAAATCTGTGCGTGTGTGTGTGTATGCATGTTTGTGTGAACCAATATGCATGAGTGTCACAACACTGAAGTAGCTTTATTTATGGTCTTAAAGACTTGCTTGTTTTACTCTGGGTAGAATAACAGCACACTCATTTTTATTGTCAATTAAGCCATCAGACACAAAAGATAACATGAAATTGATTTTCACATCCTGTTCAATGACAAGTATAAACCTTATGGTACATAAAGGAAACATCTTAAAATTGTTTTTATAATTCATTAAAGAACATTAGCATTGTTCTGCTGTTGACTACTGAGTTAGAATCAGGTGGGAGTTTAGGCGCCATGCTCAATGGCATCTCATCATCTGTCTTTCTGGGTGTAGAAAGAGAGTGAGTGAAGGGCAAGTCTGTGAAGACACTCTGGAGAGACAGGGAATGAAACTTACAAGTTCACATGCCTTACAAGTCCCACTGTCCCCACATTTCAAGTTCAAAATAGTTTCCTCAAGATCAATTATTTCAGGCTTTTTAAGCCATTTGTATGTACAACTTCAAAACTCACATATTTACCTACTAACACACTGTGAGTGCCAGTGGTGGAGACAGGCCTTTCTGAAACTTGGTGAGCAAGATGAGCTTGATTCATGGCCCGCTGTGTCACTTTCCTTGAGTGGGTATACTTAGAGCTGGACCCAGCCTCCCCTGGTGCTTCTCCAACTGTATGCTGATGAGTCACAGTTCAGCATTAGTTTCAGTACATTAACGTTAACATGTAAACACAGAGAGAAACAAAAATACCAACCAGTCTGAACAAATTGCGTACGTTACTTCTATACAGCATTCCAGCCTTTTTGTGTCTTAATTTCTCCTCTTAGTCTTTTTTCTTCTCCGTCTCATGCCTTCTTGATGTACAGCAACCAATCAACTGGAAAATGCCAATCATCTGATCATGACAATATAAATAATCATGTAGTTAGTTTTACTGAAGTGGCTAATTTATTTTCAGAAAAGTATACTATATGCAAGAGTTATATGATGTTGCAAAAGCTGAAGCAACTACATGGCATTTATGATCAATTACAGTTTTCAATAATTTTTGACAATACTGTAAATCACCCAAATTGGTTAAATGAAGAGTGGAAAATGGGCTATTTTTCAAATTTATATCTAGACTCACAGTGATTTGTCCAGTATATGACAATGTCCCCTCTCCAAAGAGAGCATGAGCTTATGACAGGCCCTGAACCACTCAAGTGAGGATGTCTGGCACTGTGAATTACACTGGCCTTGTTGTTTCTGGATCGGCTGAAGCCAGTAGGGACTGACTTAGAGTAATGCTTTGCCCCATATCTCCCTCAGCACTCAGCCAAATGCAGCTACGCAACAGCAGCCCCACTTAATGTGATCTTTCTTGGCTTTCTGAGGTGGAAGTGGCAGAAAGACAAAGGGCAAAGAAAGAGTCAGTTGACTCATGGATGCACACACACTCAACAATGCGCAACCACACTCCAAAAATAGTTGGTGGGTTTATGTGTGTGTGTTGGTGCGTTAAGTGTGCATGCTGCTTATATGTGAGTCTCTGCAGGCTCAAGCATCTTGTATCTCAAGATTTCTCTCCCTCTTCAGTTCCTAAATAAAGCCTACTCAGTGAAGTGGAGGAAGAACACAAGAGAATCAATCATACAATTATCCAGATTTCCTCTGTCACTTCAGAAAAGAACCCTGAGTCTGACCATTGTATTGGTGTGGGGGTGGGTGAGCGTGACTGTTTTTATCAGCACAAACTTTTTTTTAATAGAGAGTATAGTGCTGTCAATCCTTCTGTCTGGCAGTCAAGTTTAGTGGCAAAAGTGTGAGGGGTAAAGCAATAAGAGAGAAGGGCATGAGGCAGAAAAAGATCTCAGAGTGGAATGAAGAAAATTGAAAAGTAGTTTAGTTAGTCTTACACAACATCCTTACACCATGATTTCTCGTATGGTTGTGACTGTGAATGCGTGTTTACATTTTAACAGGTTCAATGTTCAATCAGTGTATTGTCATGTATTGTCAACAAAACCATTTATTGTTCCAAGTTCAAACAAGTAATGCTGGATCTTCTAATCCTGCATGTGGCTATTTGGTTATTTCCTCGATCGAAAAGATGTGGATTAGTAAAACTGGATTTGATTATCTGCGATAACTGTGCGTTGCTATGGTTATTGAATTGAATATCAACCAGTGGCAGCCCGTCAATAGAGGGCGCTAGGGGGCTGCCCCAACTGTCTCACATGAAGAAAAAGAAGATAGGAATCACAAGAAATAATTTTAGAAAAACATTAAAATTTAAATAAACGATCTATACATTATACAGACAATGAGTGCTGTGTATAATCTGCATTCTGCAAGTGTAGTTTAAAAATGTTCTCTCACTCATTTACCGCGACTCAACGCTCGTTCCTTTGGGGTGCAAAAATCTTTACCATAGACTCACGCTATAACTGGTGCATGCGCACTGGAACCCCCTCCAATACAAAGTATAGGAGAACCACAAGATCGATGTTACAACTTCAGACCAGGAAATTCAACAGGAAACTCACCGCGGCACTTGTGTTTTGTTTACAGTCAGTCTGAGGAGCAGTTTTTTGTCATGGATAATGCAAATTCAGATGCTAAAACCTGAACCGTTCCACAGAAGAACCCCACAGGAAAAGATAAAAGATTCTGGACCTCACCAGCCGGACATCAAAATGAAATAGCTAACACAAGACAGAGGGAGAAATTACACTTGGTCTTTCTCCAGAAACTGATCTGAGAAGAAGTCCTGGCTAACTGTCCCGTCCTGAGACCGGAGCTTTGGTTTGTTTTGCCTGCCTCCTCTGTCAGCTGTCAGGAAGAGAACAAGTCTGGATTCAGACAGGTAATACAGATTTAATACATTTTCCTGAGAAAGTGAGAAAGTATGAACAGACTAGCAGCTACATGAAAAATGCTAACTGCTATGTGCCTTACAATGATTAGCAATGTGAATATCGCTATGCAGCTTAATGAAAGCTACAGGATAGAGTATAATGAGATGACATAATGAGGAGGGGGACAAAAACCCACATATTTTGCGAGGAAGAGCTAGGATTTTTTAGGACAGGATATAAACAGGGAGTCCACTCACCTGCTCCTCGCTCAGACATCGTGTTTTCCTCCATGTCATGAGCTCCTACCACTTTGGTATCTCTGGTTTCATCGGCGATCGCTTCATCATCTATTCGCTCCTCCGGTACCGTGAGTACCACCTTGTTTCTTTGTTGTCTAGTTAGTAACACCGTTTCCCGGTGGGACTCCGCTTCTAGTGCTCAGGGTGTTACAACAGTAAATAGCGTTTGTCTTCTAACCCGTTGCAGTCCTCTCCGCAATTGGGTCAATCCCACACGTAACAAGGGCGTTTTGAACACCACACTTTGTCTGTGTTTCCTACACACCTGACAGGATGTCTGAGCCCGTAGTTGACCCAGCAGAGCGGGTTACGGTGGAAGTAGTCTACCTCCGGGGAACAGTGGACAAACAACAGACCGCCATTAACTCACTTAAAGACACCATCCTACAGCTCTCCACTTCGGTGACCGTTCTTCAGCGCCTGATACCTGTTGGCTATGTCCACATAATGAAAAACAGAGAGAGAGAGAGAGAGAGAGAGAAAGCATTCCTTTTCTCTCTTTCTCTCCAGCAGATCAAGAAATTCTACTAAAATACTATGAGTCAGAAAGTGCTGAATGTAAGGTAATATTAAAATGTTGATATCTTGTATGACAAACACTTGAATTAAGTAATGTTATTATCAATAGATATATTTAGTTATATAATAGTAATATATAATAGATAATATTTTAAACTTTAAAGCAGGCTGATCACACTTGCAGAGTGCAACCAACACATTCACTGTCTTATTTAACAGTAATAAAAGTGGTAACATAGGAACATAATGTAACACAATAGGTAACAAAATAACAGTAATACTAAATGCTGAAAGATTAATAAATCAATCCTCAAACTGCTTTCTAAGAAGAGGGCTGCTGCTTTCTACCTAATTAATTGGTTGTGAATTAACAGAATTATTTTAGCATGATATCAGCATGTTAGCCTGAATTACTTAAGCCACCTTTGAAGAACAGGGCTCACTGAGTAATCCTAATTAGCAAGAAACAGTTGTGTGATATAACAGGGATTTCTGGTGCAGCAAATCTCTGCTTTACCAACCAAAATCAACTCAGGTAATGTTTTCATCAGGCACAACATGTCCTGAGGCCTATGACCTATTTAGCTAAAACAGCATGATTTTAAATAAGAAATTCACTTTCTTCATCCAGCATGTTCCTCTCCACTCTTTCATTCCTTCCACATGCGTAAGTCTGTTTTTACTGTACGTATACTAAAGTGAGAAAAGTTTCTTTAGTATGAAGGTTCTTAAAATGGTGCCCTTGGGTGAGAGACATGTTGTGCTTACTGATCACGTCTTTAATGAAAGAGCAGAGTCTAAAGCTGACTCTACCGATCTCGCCTCTCTGAGACGATGCTCAGGTTCTACATCATTAACCAGCCAGGCTTCTGTTATTGATCACCTCTTGATCCTGAAATATTCACAACATTTTCACAATAACAAAAACATAGGGGATCTGTTTTCTCTATATCTGTACTACTGAAAAAGTTTTACTGAATCTAGTGGGTTCTAAGTGTCCAGAGACAGAGACCTAGTGTGATGCACATTCATCGGCTAGTTCACTGTGTAGACTTCAACACAGCACTAAGTTGGACATGAACACTCTATTGGTGTTAACTCTGCACAAACAGATGAATTTAAAGTATATTTACATTTACAATTAAAATTTACATATTATGAACAAGTGAACATTAATGGTCATGTTCATGTTCATCTTTAAGGCTACTTGAGTAAAGAAAGGTCAAGGACATAATTACAAAAACACATAAACTATGCCACAAATAAAAACAATTACAACTTAGTTATTCAACAACATTAGCCTTAGTAATAATTTAAAACTTCTCTTGGTAGCCTGTTACTTTAAATATATCTGTTCCAGAGAACTGCTGCAGTGTATAAAAAGTTTTTTTTTCTAACCTATGAAACACTTTGTTAAACTATCTCTTGTTGCATGGTTATGACGATCACTAATCAAACAATTTTAGTTAAAAGGAATAGGAAACAAAATGTATGCTATATCCTCATCAAAGCTTGGAAAGACTGTATTTATTACTAGTTGGTGGACTTGAACAAAGAGCGAACAAAGTTGTGTATTTAACTGACTCCATCAGAAGATGACGGAGACCAAAAACAGAGCTAAAAACTGTGAATGTAGCATTTCTTTATGATTCACCCTGAATCCAAATGAATTCACATATTTCTCCATTTCAAGTGGATGATTAATAAGAATTTGAGTATTGCCATAGTAGCTAAAATATATTTGAATAGTTGTTTACAACTTGTTTCTACTGCCCTCATGTGGACAGTTACTGCAGGTTTATGTCCTCTCTTATGTCCTCTATTTGTAATAGTATTAATAATCAATAATATTTATTATAGACATATTTCTGCAATAGCCTCATTCAACATACATACACTCTGTAAGTGCCACTTTATAATCTCTATATTAGTTTTTACTATTGTTAATGCCATTATTTAAGTAAAATGCACAAGCGATTTACAGGAACTGATGCACTAACTAGTTCTGCCTCATAGTAAGTGGTAAACTTGTAAAACATAAGATTGTCTTTTGTCATGAAGCACCCAGAGGAAATGCTGTGTATTTTCTGGTATAATTGTAGCAAATTTTGTCCTTTTTATCACTTTTTAGTAGAACGATGCAATGAGTCCTATATGAGTTGCTCTTCTGTTGCGTTTCCAACTCACATTCACACACAAGTGTCAACACACCAGACCTCTGGGATCAGTTGTGATGAAATGCACTTGCTCTTATTGCCTGTAGTCACAGGTATCTGAAATCTTACAGAATATTACTTTATTAAATTGGTATGAATAAAAAAAAACAGTACTATTTTGAAATAGGAGGTAACACAGAATATCAGCCCAGTGTTGCCTCCACCTTGTGCTCTCTCTCAATGTCAGTGTTGCCTTATTTCTGTAAAGATCTGAGACGATTAATATCTTTAGTCTCCTTAGCAGGCAGTCCACAACATTAACTGTTTGTTTTGTTAAAGGCCTGTTTTGTGTTTGTGCAGGGAATGATTGATCACAGGCAGAGAGGGGACAGCAGAATAGGGACAGCCTAGTGATATAAATCACATCTGATAGAGGGCACATAGATAATTGGTTGTCTGGCCCTATAGTCATGAGGAGCAGGCCACTATCTTCTAGAGGGAGATAAACTAGAGGGCAGCACACAAAGATAACAACATGCTTGACTGTCAACAGATGAGATGCAAAATTAGCCCACCACCACCCCAACTGTTCATCCCTCCCTTCAGTTGTTCCTCTGTCCCTTTCTCCTGCCCTTTATTGTTCGAATGAGGAGTGGAGAGGTTAAGTGGATTGAAAATCAGTTGGCGGAGTGCTTCTATTTATTCTTCTTCCTGCCCTGGTTCCAAAAGCATTTCAGCTGCAGCGGTCATCTGTGAATAGATTTATTGTGGGTGACCATGGTACAGTCTGATCAATACAAAGGCATCATCAAGGACTTCTAACAGCCACACTAGTGACACTCTACAAGATTCCCAGTCAGTCTCACTTTCCCTCTCTCAAGACAAATCTTATCCCCATCTCCATCCCTCGCACTTTTAGGGGGGGTTTACGCCTCACTCAGCAGTTTCAGAGATAAAAGGAATGTCCGTGTTCCTCTGACACACAGAGAGCCAGTCTTGATTAAATAGCCTGACAATGCGCCAAATGTATTACACTGTTGCCAGGGAGACCAAACTGACCTTGGGTGTTACGTTGTGCATTAAGAGGTGCCAAGAAGATAGTAAGTGTATGTTCCAGTGAGGAGGACAAAATATGCAGGACTTCAAAGGAGAGAATCACCATTTATTTCAAAGTGAAGATGGGTTTGAGACAAAAAAAAAATAAAGCTACTTCTTGGAAGAATCAGTGGTAAAAGGAATTCTGTTTAGTTTGGTGTCTTGATTATTGTCGTAATTTTAAATATCATTGTTTGTCTCTTACCACCATCATACAAAGGCAATGATGTGGAGAAACTCTTGTCGTTCCCCAAGTAATCACAAAATTGTTCTCATAGTTTCTTGCATAAATACAAACCATTTCAAAGTTGAAAACATGGCCTTCAGTGTCTTCAGTGACTTTGATTTTTTTCGAGTTCTAATCTGTTCAGCATGCTGTAGCCTCCACTTGCAGCATCGGGTGAATAATAGTGTAAGGATTAACAGAGCAGCGGTACAGAACGCAATGCAATCTCATCATACTTGCTGCATAAAAATATGTTTTATAAACCTGTGTATCGGATTAAATGTTTTCCGAGCCTATGGTGTAAAAAGAGACAGTGAATGTGTGCAAACAAAACATGTCCAAAACTTTGTATTATGTCTTTTAATATTCTTTTCCTGGAGCTATTTTTGGAGGGGGGAAATCACATTTTAGTAAATTCAGCTTTGCATCACATTTACACAATATTTTTCAAAGTGTTGGAGCATGAGCCAAATATTTTGATACATGTGAAAATGAGGATTTGGGCACACTATGAATTTTGCAGTCATGTCAGACCCATCACCTTTAAGTAATACAACAGATTAGCACAAACGCAGAGCCTGTGTGTTTATTTGCTTGAGATCATCTGTCAGAGTTCACACTGTATACTGTTTTGTCACATCATGACAAAGCTAGAAAGACTGTGGCATTAGGGAAGCTCTGTATGTTTTCTATTTCTATCCAATTCCTCACACTGGAGAAATACAGTTAGAGCCTCAGATGTGTGGAATTAGAACAAACAGAGAAAACAGATGCGGCAGTTTTCCCTTTAAATGAGAGATTCTTCTATCTCTGAGGAGTCCTTTGTGCAGCTGAGGTTTTTGTTGTTCCCTGGGCTTTTGGATAAGCCCTCTTGCTCTTCCCTAGCCAAATCTGGTACCTCACTGCAGGATCCTCAGGTGGGAGTAGCCTCAGCCTCACTATTTTATCATGTGGATACACACAGAGAGAGAAAGAGACAGAGAGAGTGAGTGAGTGAGAGAGACGTTGTATATTTCCATATTTTCACCTCTTGGTGTCTCACTGAACTCAAGTGTTGTATTTCACAATATAAGTAGCCAACAGTGTTTGTTGTCCACAAGGGTACAAACATGCTTACTCACACTGACAGACTTAAATCCACAGGGAACAGGAAAGATGAAATATATTACTATACTTATTAAGTTTTTTTTTTTTTTTTTGCGTGGTTCATGGCCCTTCTTTACCAGCCAGATACTTGACATTGGCTACTGTGGAGGAGGAGGAGGCCTTGATTGTTGTCATTCACATCACATCGCTCCTCTGTGTGTGCCTGCTAATTGATAGGGTTTTTCCTCTTGATTTGTGTAGGGGAAACAATCCAGCAGATGTACCTTCATTTACGAAGAGGAGATTGCTTCCATTGCTATCACTGTCCATCCATTACGATTCCACCAACACTAGAGTAATAAGCACAACAGCAATATTATCCACAGGAAGATTGTCAGGTTTGTTATTTTTGTCACTGACAAACAGAATACGAGCTGGGTTTTAGCTATTTGGTGCATTTCTCAAAAGAAATGTGATGGTGCTGCTCAGTTGTTAATTGCGAGGTTGCTTGCAAGCTTCCTGCTGCTGTTTTGACATGCTTTCCTTCTGCTGAGAGCAAAGCAGCACAGTGTAGATTTCAAGAAGAAATCACATTTCTTGTGAATGGATTCTTACATTGCTAAATTTTGCTAAATTTGATGGTGGTCTTGTTTTACTCTGTGTGTGTATGAGTCAGTTGACACATATGAGAGTGTGTGTAGTTCTCATCCTTGGGGCCTTATTGATTCTACCCAGGTGAGTCCTCACATGAATAATCAAACCCAGCTACCATCAGCCCTTCCTAATCAATACCTATTTTGACAGCAGGGTTCCAAAGCAACAATTCATAATAAATGGAAAGACACAATATATACATCTGACCTCTTTGTTATGACAAGGCCCATCTGAACATGATCATAACAATAGCTTGAATCGATCTGGGCCAAGTTCATACAGAGGTGAGGCCAGATATGCCAATTAACTGAGTTAGAGGAGCAACCCCTTTATTGTGTTTTTATTGCCAAGGGAGGGTGTGATCTATGTCAATGGCAGAAATGCTCAAATAACTGAAAGTACAGCACAACCTTGCTTGTCCCTAACGTGAAGTTTCATCCCCAGCCCTGCAAAGAATGGTGACACAGGTTAATCACAAATTGATGTGCAATGTGCAAGGAACTGTGTGTGCGTTTTGTGTGTGTAGGTGTGTGTATGTAGGCATCAACAAACTGACTTATTCCTTTTCTGGGACTTATCTGTCAAATCTCTGCTTAGCAGGAAGCACAGTCCTGTTGCTGGTCTTTTAAAAAAGTTTCCAAGAGTTTCATCATCATTGTTACCATTGCTTAAACAATTGCACTGAATATAACAACCATGGCTATGTGCAGAAATTTACAGGGGCAAGAAAGTTAACAAACTGAGAACCCAAACAGTCCAGAAACTACAATAAATCCTTTGAACACATACAAACACTACATGCCTTAGAATAATTCAGGCCTTAAATATTACCACATTTGTGAGGTAAAAAATGAAAACATGGCCATTACAGAGTGCAACGGTGTCATCAAATTGGCCTCAAATTGCCATAAAAATAACCCTTTCAACAGATGTGAAGTACTTTTGTTAGTTTTATTCCCAAATAGCAGCAAGCATCATTTGGCTTTCTTTTATGATAGTTATTCATTCATTTGGATGCAGAAGATTAATAAGCACCAATATTGGCTGAAGAGAAATAAAGCAGGCAGAGAATTTTCAGAGAAAAAAAAAGTGTCACAAGGTCCATATCACATCAGACATTTTGCCATGTTCTAATGGCTAAATACCATTTATTTGTTATATATTGCTGGGTCATTATTAACAATATTAGTAAGCTCTATCCCACCAATCCCTGCTATGGAAAACACTGCATAGACCAATGTGCCCATTTATTAATAAAATACATGATTTTCATCATCTGATTTATAAGATATGACAAACAATTAGTTAAAATAAAAAATAGAAACATAGAATTTGCATGTACACACAACACTGAGTATTTTATCTCACCTGCAAACTGCTGTTATTTTTTCAATCCCAATGCACTAATGATCTTTAATGGCTCTCTTTAAATTAATTAAATTGTTTGCAATAGGTGAGGTTTATATTTTATTGAAGTAAACAGCAGGTATTTAAAAGTATAAATGGGTATGCATAGCAAATGGCCATTGCATCTCCCAGAATTGATAAAGCACTTAGAATTCAAACTATATTTTACCTGGGGCTGAGCTAATTGCATCTGCAAGTTTCTTATCTCAAAAGCTCAATTTATAGTTTAAGTATTCCTCGGTAAAGAAAGTCTTTTTCTCTGTGTATTAGATTTTTCTGTTTGTGTAGATAATAGATGTTCTTTACATTATCATCCACTCGATTCAAATAAGTTTGTGACAAAAAGTTGTTCGGCAAACTGGTGTAATTAAAGGGAGGGACAGGGGAAACTAATTAACTGGTCAAGACGTCCAGCTCTGTTCTGGACTGTCCGCTGAACTCCATTGAGCAGGTAGGGGAGGAGAGGATGTTGCACTGAGCAGCTCATTCAGCAATAGACTTTTACATCTGTAGTGAAGGAAGGAGCGCTACCGCAGGTCATTCTTGCTGACATCAGACTTTACAACACAGTTTAACATGGTTAATTTATTTATTACCTGTTTAATTGACATATCATCTGTTTTTAATTGCTGTTATTGTGTATTGCATCCAGATCATTCACACCTCTTCACACTTGTGAAACAAATCTCTGTACATCTTGTAAAAATTTTGGTTGCTTATTTACATAGGGTTTTCTATTTGTTTTCTATATTTATTTTGTTATACAGCTCTGTAACACTTAAATTTCTCATTTGTAGGCTTATTCTTTGCTATTCTATTACAAAGATAATGACAAAATGCTCATAAGTCGCATCTGACAACATGAAAAGATTTTATATTTGACAGACAAGCCCTAATTAGTCTTGTTTATGGTGATGAGCTTAAAATAATTCCTTAATGTGGTAAAATGTTTAAAGACATTTTTTAACTGTTTTAAGTACTTGCTTAGATTGAAGCAACCAATAATTTAACCATAACCTTATGGGAGCTCACTACTGCTAAAAATGTAGTGCATAGTCAATATTTTGTATTTGTCTATACTGTAGAAAAATAGATACAAAATTATGGGTGAGTTATAAGACAGTTGACCGATGTCCTTTTTCCTTTCTAGTATGCGTCAAAGTCAGTGGTGGCCCATCAATAGAGGGCGCTCAGGTGCCATCCCACCTGTCTCACATGAAGCAGAAGAAGATAGGAATCACATGAAATAATTTTAGACAAACATGAAAATTTAAATAAACGATCTGTACATTATACAGACCGTGAGTACTGTGTATAATCTGCAAGTGTAGTTTAAAAATGTTCTCTCACTCGTTTGCCACAACTGAACGGTCGTGTGATGTATTTCCTGTTCCTTTGGGGCGCAAAAATCTTTACCATAGACCTACGCTATAACTGGTGCATGCGCACTGGACCCCACTCCAGTACAAAGTATAGGTGAAATTTGGGGCACAAAATTTTGTGCCCAAAGACTGCCTACAAGACTGGTGTCTCAGTTCCAGACCGGAAATTCAAATGGAAGTTCATCGCAACGTTTGTGTTTTGTTTACAGTCAGTCTGAGGAGCAGTTTTTTGTCATGGATAATGCAAATTCAGATGCTAAAACCTGAACCGTTCCACAGAAGAACTCCACAGGAAAAGATGAAAGATTCTGGACCTCACCAGCCGGACATCAAAATGAAATAGCTAATACAAGACAGAGGGAGAAATTGCACTCGGTCTTTCACCAGAAACTGGTCTGAGAAGAAGTCCTGGCTAACTGTCCCGTCCTGAGACCTGAGCTTTGGTTTGTTTTTCCTGCCTCCTCTGTCAGCTGTCAGGAAAAGAACAAGTAATGAGGAGGGGGACAAAAACCGACACATTTTGTCTAAGATAACAGACTGCATTACATTCTGTGATGCGTCTGAGCTTGTGTTGCATGGTCATGATGAAAGTGAACACTCAGAAAATCTTGGCATTTTCATAGGGCTGGTGGACTTTGTTGAATCCCTTGATGCTGCAGTACCTGCAGACTGTTGCGCCCCCAAAAAATAATTTCACCAGCCGCCACTGGTCAAAGTACTAAAAAGTTGCTAGAGTCATGATTTCTTTCTCTGTCTCATTTTGTTGGTTCATTTGTTTTGTTTTCAACACCACACATTATACACATCTTGCTCATCCAGGAATGCACTTCACAACCTTCTTTTCACATCCTATAATTGATTCTGTGTTGTTTTGTTATTCTATATGATTTAATAAAAACCTATTCCAGCAATTTCTGTATGGAAAATCAGGCAGGTTGTGGAAACCTGCAAGATATAAAACTTTAGTATCACTGATAAATCAGCATTCATAGCCTTGAAGATATTCCAAATTATAACCAGAAACTGGTGAATAGAGTATACAGGGTAACATTTGCATGATACACAAAGCAATTCCCAAGTGTTGTGCTCTTTATGCAAACACAGTATAATTTTGCAAAATAACAAGACATTGTAATTCCACTCAAATAACTTCTCCTCAGAAAATGATTTTTTGTTTTTGTTGTTTGCCCTCTCTAATTTCCCCCTTGGTTGCTCACCATCACACTAAAGTCACATCCACAAAACACTGCCACACACAAATATTCTTGTGCTCAAGTTAATTATTTTCTATATTTGTCTAAATATTATTTGTGAGCTTGATGATGCTTTGAGTGAATGGAAAGTTATAAGGCACAATACACATTTTAATAGCACATTACTGTACTTTTGCATTTGTCATACCATATGTGACATTAATTGAAATATGTGCAGCTAATTTTTGGCAGCTCTTCATGCCTAATTGACACAAATTGTTCTTTAAGAGAGCAGAGGATCATACTGAGACTTACAATGGAATACAACTGCAGTATTACATTTAGATGTTTAGATCTTTTATTTTTAATTCTAAACCATACAATATACAAAGAAACTAATTTTATGGAGTGAATTTTAACTGTCATAACTCATGTCATAACTGTGCAAAAAAAAAAAAATGTGATAACTAATTCTCCCAATCTCACTTCATTGCTCAGTGCCCTACAAATCCTCCACAATCCAGTTGATGTGCTGAATGGCTTCTGAAGTAAGTGGCATGAAAGAGAAATATCTCCTTCCACCACTGCTCACAAGCACCTCAAGTGAGAACTATAAAGTGTTTGTGAGTGAGGGATTTGAGTCTGCTCTTTTGACAGGTTTAAACCCAGCCATCCAATCTTAATCCTATGGGCAAAATGCTCTCTTGCAAAGGATTCAGTCATCTGCTTTCAACCTCTGACACTAACAGAAAAAACACATTTCCTAACACCACAGCCCTATTGTGTTGTGTTTCAACATCTGTATCCCTGTAACGTTTTTTGATATTCACGTCGAGCCCATAATCTTGGAAACCATGTTTAATACATACAGTATTACAGTTTGCCATGTAAATCAGTGGTTTGATGGCTGTTTTTTTTTTTTAAACTAACATCTGAAAGAGCAATCTCTCCAAATACACACAAGTCATTAATCAAAAGCAATACCAAAGTAAAGTACTGCATTTTTTCATTTGCACTATTCACAGTACAATATTAAACTGATTAAAGCCGGCACAAGCCTAACAGCTGCACAGCCGATTATGAATGTGATTTGGTCACGGTGGTGACTGGTCAGACCTAGATGCTTCCAGTCTGGCTCAGTCTCTGCTGCCAGTCAGCAGAGAAAATTATTAAGTGTATGCTGTGTAAAGATTCCAGTCTGTAGTCTTAAGAACCAGTCGCTGCCAGCCATTCTCAAAAAGATTTGGTTTGATATGGCTTAGCCTTGTTTCTTACAGTTATTTTACCTCCATTTTCTATAGGCTCTACAGTCTGTGTTGTCTGTGCCTCTCCATCCATCTGCACCTGTTCATAGTCTTGACTAGTCTTTAGGTATGTGCGGGCAGTGTTACTTTATTTGTTATGGTAGCTATGAAGCACTGTTTGAAAAGCAAACTAACACGAATGTCCCGTTAATGGAATTAATGGTGAATTTGTCATTAGTCGTATCATTAGTGATATGACTGAATTAGTCATATCAGATCACTGAAGGTTATATGCTCATTTCAAGTTCATTTTGTCATAACCAGGCTTACTTTTAAGTATTTTATACTGTATATAGCTAGCTTGATCGTTGTGAGACAATAATAAAAAAAAATAGATAAATAAATATGTGTGTTATATCCTTTGAAATAAACCAGGTCAAGACAAAAGATCTTGGCCATGGACAGGTTTGGTGCCTCTTCAATTACACAATACTGTAGTATATGCAATATTTTATAAATCCCTGATTTATTGTTTTATTTTAGCACAACTGCACCGCCATGACAATAGCTTTTTTCTAATATGTACTATTGAACTGTTTAGTCAATGTGTTTATAGTCTGAGTTAGAGCAGCATCTTTGCGTGTTCTAACTTTTGTTGTTGGTGGTGTTTCTTCTTTAAATCACATGCTGCTTTAGGCCTGTCTAATTTGCGCTATTGTTGTAGACACCAGGGAGAGTAAATGCTAAGTGAATCAATACTATGTAAAAAAAAAAAAAAGAAAAGAAAAGAAAAAACCTTACACTAAAACTTTTGCATGCCTATGGACTCTTTCTAGTAAGTGTTCTTAACCTTGTAAGACTCCAGCCTCCAGGGAATCAGATGAAATCTGGTGTTTTTCTTCCTTGGGTTCCTTAATAGGTCTCTTGGGCCTTCCAACCAATATGTAGCAAGTGGAAAATAAAAACATTGATAATTTTTAAGTTGTGCATAGATGGGGGAATAAGACACACCTCCCTAATGCTATTCCTTTTTCCATCCATCCCCAAGACATTTTAGTGCTCATTTTGTTGTGGCAAAATTGCAAGAAGTTTCCCTTCTGCCATAGCCACATGCACTTGTTCTTCTTCACACTTTCATAAAAAAGACAGTAACATAAGTGATAAGGAGTATGTTTCCATCTCAGCGTCTAGACATTTTTAAGCCTCTTGGATGCTGACCTGAAACAGAATGGGAGATAAATGCCAGAAAAAAATACTTTACTGATGCATAGCACTCATTATACACATAAAAAGAGAGATGATTTTATTTTGAAATACTTAATTGTTGAAAACGTTATCATAAAACAACTGAGAAATCAATGCAAGCACTATTGAGCAGACAGTGCCATGGAAATAGTGGGTGAAGAATAGAAGACATATGAAGTGGATCTGACAGAAGTCTCTATTTATTCATATTTTATGAAATTTTGTGCTAGTTAAGCTCTTCTAGATTATTAAACTACTTGCTTTTTTTTTTTTATTTTAAAAAGTGTTATTAATTTGTCTTGCTTGTTAGTTGGCCTTATTTATCGAGCTGTACTTTTTAAGGTATGTGCATTTTTCAGATCTTCTGTTAAAGTTATACAGCTCCAAACCATGTATCTGAACCATATCCACACCCACATTAAGAGGTGGAAATATCTAAATAGTTAAAGCTTTAGATGTATTTCCTTTCAAAGGTGGAGCCTAAAGAGCTGTACAGAAATTTCAACTCCCCCCATTAAATTTTAAGGAGTTCTATATTGCATGTTACGAATGCTTCTCTCACAGTTTTTAAAGTGCGCACAGAAAGGAACTCATCCAAATAAATTCAGGTCCCTGCTGTGGATGTCAAACCAAAACCTGGAGCTGCATGCTCTCACTGACAGACAAATATTGTGAATTAGGTCCTGATTCCAGTGATTTAAAAGCTCAGCTTATCATGTTGAATTCACAGTCACAGCAGGGTACCAGTCAGCCCACGAGTAACAGTTAAATTTTTTTCATGCATGCCCTCCTGTGAGGAGAAAACAATGGCTTCACATTAGATTTTTTTCATAAAGGATGATAGTGTGAAAGAAGCAACCTTTTAATCATAATTCTTTGCAACATAGTGGAACCATACAATTACCAGACATAACCTTGGGTGACTGTTACATTTCAATTCTATTCATTCATTTCTGTGTAACTAGGTCAGAAAACCATTCCACAGGATTTTCACTCCAATGTTTCCATAAATTTAATGCACTTGCCCTCCCTTTAGGGTGTAACAAGGAGGAGGGTTTATAAAAATCACATTTATATTTGCCTTAACCACTTGTATGAGAACTGATTGAGCATAGAATTTACTAGAATTTCAAAAGCTAATACATAGGCTTAACATTGGCGTCCAATTTATACCTGAGGGCACTACATTTTCACAGCTTCAAAATATGATTTCACTATTCCGAGACCGAATCAAGCCCTGCTGAATCACTTTCTTTCAGAATGATTGTTTGGCATGTCTGGATCCAGAGGTCTAAGGCCTGCCTTGTGTCCCTAATTTCTCAGTACCCATAAGGCCAAAGATGCATTGTCCTGGTTTTACTACAATGTGATCTACCTTCAATAGACAAAGGATTCCAGCTGGGTTTATTCCTCCTTTCTTTCAACCTCCTCCCAGTGACAGATGGGACCAAAACTAGAAAAAAATCCTTGAAGACAAAGAAATTAGTGCCTTTTATATGGATCCAGTGCAGTTAGACACTAGGGATGTTTGGCAGGGGTAGGAGAGCAGTTGCAGCCTTTCAGTATCATTTTACCACTCATTGTTGCAAAAAAATTACACTATAGTAGAAGAGTCATACAAAGCTTGACTATAATAGAAACCTGCCTGAGACATTGTTTATATTGTTTTATTGAACACAAGAACTGTACACCTCAATATAAACAGAAAAATGCACACGGTGACACGTGCTCACATAAACGCATTCTCTTTCTATTATTACAAAACATACATACACACATGCACACACACACACACTCACACACACCTCTGTGAGCTGGTGATAACTGCTTAGCAGTGTATGCTCCAACAATTGTCAGACTGCCAGGGCAGAGAGAGCCAGGAAAGGAAGAAGGGGAGGGTGAAGGAGCAAGCTATGAGTGGCACCACAGTGGTGGGTACAAGGAGAATTAGACAGGTGCCATGGGGAGAGGTTGGCAGAATGAGGAAAAGGTAGATGTTGGTAAAAAGGTGGTTGGACAGATAACAGCAGAATTGTGGAAGAGGGAAAGATGGAAAAGACTTCCAGATTTCAGCAAATGACAAGACCTACACAGAAGACTGGAGAGAGACGTGGAACTGGAAGGACAAAGGCAGTGAAGGAGGGAGGGAGGGGGACACACAGCCAAAGAAAAGATATGAAAACAGGGGAAAGGAAAAAATAGCAGACAAAGTGTGAAAAGGGAACAAGAACAAAACAAACCATAGCGGGTGAATGATAATGTGTTATGCAGGCACCTCCACCTCTACTCAATGCAACACTCCCACTCCTTTCATGGTCTGCACTCTGTCATCACCACCCATCGCCAAGGACAATGCAGGCAGGTCTCTGTCAGTAGCTGTGCAATAAAAATCACGCACAACATTAGTTGTAGAGCTGTTCCCTTGTCTTAATTTTACTTAATTTGCTATAACACTTCACCCAATCTCACATTATGTTAAGGAAGGAGAGCAGAAGTGAGAGAGCAAAGGATGTGATAAGTCAAGGCAGGAAGGAGTGAGAATCAGGTGGCATGGGACTGAAAGAAAGTGGTGTGTGAGACAGATACTGTTTATGGCCTACACTTAGAAGTCCACTAGCACCACCATGTGGACAAAACATCAGAGCAATCACATCAGAGTGAAGAAATCATCAAACACTTCAGAAAACATACAGAATATCAAATGTTTACCTGTAAGCATTTTGTCATTCTCTTTCTCTGTGTGGTAGTAACGCCAGAAGTTTTTAGCATGTGCACAACAACACAAAGTTACAAACACAGGATACATCCATAAAGATGCACTGATGCTTATATACAACAACACGGAAATCTAATCTAATCTAATATAATATAATATAATAATATTCTTGTGCATTTCTGGCTTTGGACAGAATTCTATCTGGGTCACTACAGTAGATGCTGTTGTGCTGTATCCCCATTAGTCCATGTCAACAACTGACCTGCTTTTCCTCCCTCCTTCCCTTTTCCTTTCCGTTCCTTTCTGCTGTGTAAAACCATTTAGCTTGGGATGAGACAACCATTCAGTTTGTGGAAAAAAGATTGCTGCCCAAGTTTAAAATCAATCACATCGACCTTTGGAAATGTCCATTTCTAATGTGCTGTTGTGCTGTTAAACTCACTTTGTCTTTAAAGCAAAATTCTGATGTTCATCACTACCTGAACAAAAATACTTGGAAGAAAACATATTTTTTTGACCAGAAACCTTTATATATATTTAAAGAAATTATTAGCAAAATATTGTCGAATATTGCTTTGTGTAACCCCACATTCTATAGTAGCCATTCAGTTTCTGTTTGTTTGTACATAATTGTTCAAGTTCTTATTCATTGTTTATTTTGTTGTAATTATTTAAGTGTGCAAATGTATAAAAATAGATCATAGAACAAGTGTGATGACGACCTTTGAGAAAGAGATGTCCAAAACGATAAAATAATATAATAGTAGGTTTATTTCTGTATAAAAACTATTTCAAAGGATGAATACAGAATTGAAACAGATGAGAGGACAATTCACCAACACCTGCTACAAAGTTGTTAAAATCTCCATGTTGCTGCATCTGCACCATCTGTAAACTAGAAGACAATAATCCTGACAGTAATCTGGAGTAGATTACATCTACAGGATGTGTCATCCTTTCTCAGATGGAGCAAATGAAGAATGTGAAGTAACAGCTGTGACGACTGGCCAGAACTGTGTTTCTCATAAGTCTGGTCACACACATACACACATGCAAACACACACATTTCTTATTCCTCACCCCACCCATGGGGTTTTGAGGGAAAGGATAAATCTATGGCAACAACTCAATCACATTACCTTATGTAAATACCCAAGTCAGCTCCCTTCTCTTTACCACTATGTTAGCTCCAGCCCTATGGCTCCTCTGGCACAGAAATGCGCACGGGGCAAATTAACATTTGCTCTCGTAGTCTGTAAATGGCAGGTCGTGCTTGCCATAGAAATGAAACACTGGCCGATGCAGGAGAGACAATGAGAAAATATTTGAGCGGGGAATGATTAATAATTTGTCAGGCAGAGCAGTAACATTTGCTTTTAGGGGCAGTGAATGGGCAGAGTGAGCTTGTTTAGGAACTTTTGAATCAAAGCTTGTTTTTTATCAACTTTATCTTTCCCTGTTCATTCAGAAGCATCACAGGGTGCTATTTTTATTGGACTACATTAGGTTTAGAAGCAGTAAGTAAAATATTCCCTACCATATACTAAAAGCTATTAATTTTAAAAGTTATGTTTGTCATAATTATGGAAGAAGCAATGACAAGAAGGTTTTTAACAAAAGAGGAAAAGCCTGGAATGTCTGTCTAGCAATACACAGTCCTTTACAATAGAAAGAATATTCATCCTAATTACAATAACAGAAAAAAAGCTTCTTAATGATAGCTGTTAGTGCACAGTGCTAAAAGGCACTGAATGCATATATTTATTAGACATTTTCAGCAGTGTAAACATGGATACTGACTGACTACCTCATTGCAACAGTGCAACAAATGATTTGTAGGACAAGGGGCTAAATTTATGTCCAGAGATTCTCCACCACATGGCTAAGACACTTATCAGTCCATTAAGGCTGTGATAATGCAATTGGATAAATGGGAAAGAGTTTTTATAAAAAATAGGGTGGATAGGACACATCCTCGTGCTAAAACTCTACAAGCACCACAAGAGGTGCATTGTTCCCATTTGCTGTTCAAGATGTTTGACTCAGGGTGAAGTTTGTTGGAGGTGGCTTTTCTCTTCTCAGCTTTGGTTTGATCCTGATGTTTAAATGTCCTGTATTTTTGCAACACAGGCAGACATTTAAAAGGAAAGAACACACTTATATAAGTTACAGTTTAAACCAAGCATTGTCCATCTTTAAGTGCCTCCGTGAAATATTTCTTCAAAATGGGGAACTAGTTTTTGAAAGAAGAGGTCCTGTATGTTGTACATGTTACGGAAGGAAAATGCTCCAAGTTTCTGGCAAGATGTTAAACTACAAACACCTTGTATTCTGTTGAGTGACTTCATATGTTCCTTGTCTTTTCACTTTAATAATTCAGTGTTTGATATACAATATGTTTCATTAACATCTGCTATATGGTAGCCTACAATTCCTTCTAAGCCTCAGGACTTGTACCCTGAGGCATCTTAATTCAAACACATGGAAACACATGGCCAAACACCTTGGAGGAAAGATGTTTTCATTTTGCAATAGTGAAACATGAGAAAATAATTAATAATTTGTGTTTCATTGTATTACCACATGTGAGTTTTAACAATACAGAACACTGTCAGATCAATGAACAGTTGTTTGGTTCAGCACTTACGCTTTCATACATGACAGAGACGAACAGTCTCTGACCTTTCTGTTCAGCTTCAGTTGGTGACTGATGACCTCTTGAATGTTGTGACAAAGAATTTGCATCAGCTGTTAAAATAATAATTAATAATTACTAACTAATGCTGAAGTGAGTATGGTCATAGTGGTAAATATTTGCTTTTTGATTTGTAGTCCTTGTTCAATAGTTTTATCAACTTTACCATAAACTACAGGGCATGCGTGACAATTTGTTCAAATACTTTACTTTTACTTTAATTTACTTGGCAGATGCTTTTATCCAAAGTGACTTACAAGGAGAAGACATTAAGTGCAGAGAGCAGTTCAAACTATTCTGCATGAATATTAATTGATCTGTATATGCTAGTCCACTGCAGTTCCAAGTGAGCCGTTTGCTCACTCACAGATTTCAACTTTATCAAATCAGGTCTTGCAAATATATTGTCATGTTCCTCCACTAGACTGTGACAGAGCCTAATGAGTCATTTCAAAAGCATCTTAACTGTGGCCAATTTCCTGTTGTTGTTGTTATTGTTGTTGCAGCTGTTGTAGGCCTACCTAGTCGTCATTCACCTCAGCAGGTAGTCAAGCTTACTCAGCTTCAATAAGATGCAGTTCCTCTGCTATGTAGGACCAATGTTGATATTGCTTAAGAAGAGAAAAGGATATTAGAGCATATGCGCACACACACAGACACACACACACACACACATACACACACACACAGGAGACAGAGCATGATACAAATCATTCACAGCAAAAATGTATAACCTTGGCTTATTTGTGTGAAGAGTGTCTTCATCAGAGTATCTGTCAGAGAGGTCCTCTTACATCACACGCTCCATTTCTTTCAAAACATCAGAGGCATCTTCATTAGACTCAAGATGTTTCAGGAGTTCAGCCTTGAGTGAGGCAATAACAGGCACAGTCAGCTGCTCCCCCTCACACAATACAGCGGTCGCGTCATGACCAGAGTCAAAAGTCACATTTACTCCCCTGTGTTAGTCATGTCACAGTCTTTTGAAATGTTCTTCTATTAGAAAATCTTTATCTTTCACTCTTGACAGCCTTGTTGCTTGTTGCTTGCAGGAGCTGTTCCATTGAGACCACACATTTCCACTTTGCTGAGTAATCTTCACGTCACTAGCACGACCCGACAGACATGAGGTGTTGGGGAAGAAAATCAGCGACAGCCGCAAATAATTGCTCACTTATCACATCTAGTGTGCCATGGAGATACACAATTACGCACTACTCACATTACTAGAACAGCACAGAGCACTCTTCCACCCACAAGTGAAAGAGGAATGATGGTGTTAGTGCTGACAGGTGAATAGTGAGGTTTGTTTCTTGCACTTTTTCCTGATCACTTATGTATCTCAAACAGCTTGTGAGAGGATACAAGCTATAGTACAGTACAGTACTGTATTGTGTAAGTGTAATCTCCTATGTCTTGCACCCAAGAATTTCTGATGCACAAATCACCTGCCGTTTAGGTAAACACAGGAACATTTTTACAATATTTCTATCTTTTATATTATCTTTTAAAAAAAACTCAAATTGAATTTGTTTGCTTTTTTAATGAAAGAACTGTTTATGCAATGAATAAACTGTTCCCTGCATTACAAAAAAACAAACAAACACAGCACAGACACATTTTAAATACCCTATTTTATAAAATGTGCTGCATAGTAAGTTCTTATCAATATATCACTAATTATTTAATTCTACATTGATACATTTCTATCTTTTGACTCTTCACCAGTGAACTGCTTAGAAACACACTGATAGCACCATTCACATTTAATTCTTTATTGCGAAGCTACTTCTCTGGTTGTTCAGCACTCAAATGAAGCTTCCAGTCTCCTTTGTTTCTTTTCTTCCTGTCTATCATCTTCTGTTTTGTTATTCGATTCAATAAAAAAAGAAAACAGCAGATGAGTGCTTGAAATATCCTACTGAGACTAAAGCCTCATTTCCGATGGTGTCCTAGAAACATAAATCTCATTATAATTTCCAACATCAAGACAATCTACTTTGGAATAACACAAAATTATGAGTAAAGCTAAAAAAAGATAATAAAATAAACATATTGAGAAATCCAAACAACTTCAAACCATACATATGCATGCAGTGAGCTCACCAAGATCATAAAAAAACTCTCAGATATCAAGGGAAGAAATAAATAAATACATATTGAAATCTTTTGAAACTTTGCAACAATAATTAACAATGTTCTTTTACTGTCACAAGTTTGATCCAAAGAGGAGGATAGTGTTTTTGAACAAATGCTTGATTACACATGGAGTGTCCTATTCAGACAGAGCTTCAAAATGTGAGCTAAACCACAAGTATCTAAATAAATACCTTACAAACAAGTCATAAAACACAAATGTTTTTCTCTAAATTGGGTCTGGTATGATAGTGCAACAGACAACAATACAAAGTGGTAACCATGATTTTTCTTTGCCTCACAATCACAACGAAGAAGGCAGTATATTTTCCATTTTACACCTTCTTCTATAATTATGCTTTATAAATAATGGGTGCTCATTACAACCCCAAAATGTTCTCCAACCAAATCCTTATTATCAAGATGTCAGAGCCTTAATTTCATTTCCTCCACTGATGAATGTGTGTGTCTTTGTGAGTGGGAGGAACGGAAGCTATTTTGATACCCCTTCCAATGATAATTCCTCTGGGAATTTAAGAGTACAAAGTGATAATGTTAATAGCAGTCTGTTCAGCTGATCACACAAACAGAAAATTAGATCTTTTGTAATTTCTTATAACGTATCTATTGATTGCTGTTGGGTGAGATAAATACATATGAATTTATCTGTTTTGAGGTGCTTGCTCACAACTTGTTCATTCACAACTTTGTGAGTTTTGGTGAGTTAAATTTTCAAAACATTATTACATCTGCATTAACACACCCTTAAACAGTGTGTTAACTACAATACAGAACACCCCATTACATGTTACTACTAAAATACAGAGGTATGTAAAGTATTAAATCTTTGCCTACAAGAACACTCCACTATGTAGAGGAGTTTCTACTCAGGTAAGTTGAAGTAAAAGTGCATGCTCTGAGTTTTACTTAAAGTACAAAAGCACATCAGCAATCAATAGCACATTCAAAAATCAACTTTATTTATTATACATGCATAGCTTTGAGTATTCTAAATGTTAAACATATTACAGACTCAAAAATATGTAGAGTGTATTTGGGACACAGCATTTATGTTGCCAAGGAAACCCTGGCTAACACATTACTTTGCTGCTATTGCATTTATCTTTTACTTGAATATATAATTTTTAAGCACAAACACGATCAGTGATTACAGCTGATCCAACAAAGCCTTCAATTGGGATTTCCTTCAGTGTTTTGGTGGACAAATCTGGAGTAAATCTGTCCAATAATACTTTAGTGTGTCTCCAACTGGAGAGTTGGCGCCTAAGCACAGCCAGTCCAATAAGCAAATATTGGCCACGAGATGACAGTGGATGAAAACCTTTGAGGATTGGCAGACTGTTTATTTCTGAGACAGAATACTGGATAAACAGATTCATGATTTGCTATTTTCACACAGTCTTTGGAATTATATTAATTTCCTGGTGTTTTTCCCCTTAGGCTTTGTTTTAGAGCTAATAGCACTCCCACAGAGAATATCCTGGACTACAAGCTCCTTTAGTGTATTGAAAGTCACATGTTGTACACAGCTGTTAGTTAACTGTACTGCTACTAATTGTATTGTTATCTTTACTGTCTAAAATCAATAAAATATTTGATCAGACAGATTGTCCTAACATAGTCCATGTTATCTTAGCAGTTTCGCTATGTAGGCATCTGCTAGTGGTCTGTTTAATTTAAGTTATTTTATTGTGTGCATTCCTATTGCATGTTTAAAATATGCTATATACTGTCAGTTCTAATTTACAGCAGCAAATACACTAGAGTGCAACACTTTAAAGAATGACCATGAAATATATTGTTGTTTGTTATAACAAATGCTGATTTATTGCCAATTTAATTTGATTTGATACACAGAAGCACACTGCAATGTTTACAGAACAAGTGAATTCCATGCTAAAGCCCCTTTACACTGTCCATTCAAGATAGGTTTACTGCGCCGCCTTGCTGTATAAAAGGTACCATAACTGCATGGGAGTCTGTGTTGACCCTCCTTTAAGCTGACTTCAGAGGCAGTGTCAGAGGTGGGTTTTTCCTTGGCGTCTGAGTAAAAGATCTGAAACAGTGTTGGGTGTTTGGCAGGAAACAGTGTGAAATTTTGGCCACTTTTTATTGGGAGACCAGCTACTGCATTATTTTCTCCCGGGAGACTCTCCCACACACAGTGGAGGAGAAACAGCATGCGACCATAATGAACATAACCACATGGGTTTAGGTATATTTGGGAAAAGTGGACTTAGGTGTCACTTAACACAGTCCACCGATGCATCCAGAAATACAACTTGAAACTCTATTATACAAGGAAGAAGTCATACATCAATTCTGTACAAAAGTGCCACAGACTTCTCTGGGCCCGAGCTGATGTCAGATGGACAGTAAGACAGTGAAAAGATGTTCTGTGGTTAGACAGATCCACGTTTCGACTGTTATTTGTTAAAAAAGGACATTGTCTTACTGGTGCCAAAGACAAAAAAGACCATGCAGATTGTAATCAGCAAATGGTACAAAAGCCAGCATCAGAGCCCAAGCCATGGGTGAAGTGTGAAGGTACCATCAACACAGCAGATTACATTGGGATTTAGAGAAAGATCATGCAGAGTTAATTTCAATAATTAATTCATTAACCCATAACATAGGCAGCGTGTTGTTGTGTGCTGGGCAGCGGTGCTAGGATAGTGTTACACGTCTTTATCATGTCACAAGTGTAAAATAGAGGTTTAACAAATGTTTCGTTATTTTACCAGCAAGTCCAAACTGCTGCTGTTGAAAGATTACAATGTGTGGAGACACCACTTTGAGAAACTTCTGAGTTTCCGCCCAGACTTTCCCAGTGTTAAGAAAGTAGCAGACTTACTGCTTAGTATGTTCTGATTCATCTGCTTGTGCAACCCAGCCTCATAAAAATTACATTTGCATACAACTAAGCTGCAATCCCAATTAAGTTTTCTGTTAAGGTTATGATCATATCTGCACAGTTAACATAAGTGACAAGTCGCAAATTATGTTGATACTGAACTGAATGAAATGTCCACAGGTAATGTATTTTTGTCCACCAAAATATCTGATCTACAACATCCGGTTTTCTGTCAGAGAAAATATCCAATGTTACAGTCCAGCATACAGATATGTGAATGTAGCGTTATTAAAGTTTTATTGGCATTGAACTCGATAAAAAGCAGCTCTTAATGCTCCCTGATTGACACTGTTCTTCACCAGTGCCTTTGGATTGTACTGACATCACTGAGCCTAAGGTTAGTGCATTTGTTCAGAACAAAAATGTCACTTCTCCCACTAAAATCTTAGCAGTGTAACTGTTGCTTACATATCCTCAGTGCACAGTTGATTTAGTAGAAATATTAATTTGTGTTGTTAGTTTTTTCTTTTATTATGGGTTTGCACACTTGTACATTTGACAACATTGACTGTTATTTTTTATCCTGTGCCTATCAATCAAATGTGACCAAAATATTTATTTTATTGTAAAGCCAAAGATATTGTTGGTGATACTGTGCACTTTTTGTTTTGTATGGATTCAGAGACATTTATTTTTGTTGAGTTTGTTATTCAGTTGCTGAAAATGTGCGGCCCAGCTAACTTTCTAGATTTGAAAATCTGGCGTAACCTATTAGGTAATTGAATAACCCTGATCTAAACTAGGGTTAACTAGGTTTAGGGTTAATGACTGCTTATGTATTTATGTAATACTGTGATGATAAAACAGAAATGATTATACAGAAACATATATATTCAATTTCCAAGACCAGTTACAGCAATAGCAGCATCAATACTATGATGCCTAATATCACTAAATTGCATCATTGGTAAATTTATACCTATTGTATGTGCTACATTCAAATAATGAATCTCCACTTTATTTAGTATCTGCTTGACAGCAAAAACGCAAATAATTTATTTGCTTAGATAGTTATAAATAAATGTAGGTAGTAAGGGATTAACAATAAGTCTTCCATGCACACAAAAGTTAATTTTGGAGTTCCACAGGGTTATGTGCTAGGACCAGTTATTTCCCTTTATACATGTCTCCCTTAGACAATATTTTATGGAAATGAAATATATATAAAATATATATAAGTTTCCATTGCTATGCAGGTGATACCCAGCTATATTTATCTATGAAACCAACAATCAATTAGTCATATTGATTGATTTAAGAATGTTTAAAAGCCACAAAGGTCTGGGTGTCATTTTCAGAGGTTATTCTGTTTGGGCATCTTTATCATCTTCCTGCAGCCAGAGTTCTAACTGGAATTAGCAAGAGAGATCATATTTCTTCTACATTAGCTTATCACCATTTGCTCCCTCTAAAATCTAGAAAAGCATTTAAAATCCTTCTCCTCACATATAAAGCACTGAA
>JAUBNQ010000017.1:12243162-12265820 GCA_032353495.1 Ctenopoma kingsleyae | reverse complement strand
CTCCAGATGGGTCCCCCCATGTGAGCAGTGTGTAGGATCCAATTATGTTTGTCTGTGTGTGTGTGTGTGTGTGTGTGCGTGTGTGTGTGTGTGTGTGTGTGTGTGAACAATGTGGATCTTAACAGTTTGCTGCTGCCTTTTACAGCCTTTTTTCAGAGCTTAATTTTCAGTATCAGTGTAAAACAAGACTCTTATTACAAAAGCCTGCCGTAAAGTTTTTGCTTTAAAACACAAAATCTTTTAAGGAAAACAACATTTTAAATGACTAGCCACTGCTGAACAATGTATTAGATATTTATGATTTTAATATGTTTATAACTCGATATCACAATCACAAATCACTTATCACACAGCATCACACAGAAAGCACCAATGTAGGTCAAGAAGTAAAGTGCGTTAGTGTTGATCAAGGCTGTGGGTTATTGTTACCATAAAATACACTAAAGTACAGTATAGGTTCATGACACAATGTCACACAATACAGTAAAAAATAATTTAATATTATAGACATAAGCTTTATAGGGAGGTAGATGAAGAGAAAAGAATCTGCGCTGTGAATTGTTGTCATAAATCAAAATCACTGAATATGTCACCTCCTTTATCTGCAGGGTTTTTAGTGTCTTTGTTGCATCACAGAGGAAACAACAGCATTTATGTTGCCTTGCTACACACAGTTGCTAGCTGTGTGTTTGCTGGGTTTTGATGTAAACCATTTTAGTCCTTATCTTGAAAGCTTGTAGTTCTAAGTATCAGAATCAGTCGCTCATTTGGTTCAAACCACTTTCGCTGTTTGGACTTAGTTTTATGTTTTCGATTGCAGAGATGACTGAAATCATACAAAAGGACAATTATTAAAATGTATGGAAGAGAGACAGACGAGTAATATGTCAGAATTCTAAAAATATATATCCAGTTGTAATTGTCTGATAGAACATCTTCATTAACTTAAAATTTGCCGAGAGCGTGTTGAGTCCTTTTACATCATCTACTCCGAGGTACCAGATATCCAGGAAGCACAAAGAGGTCAAAGCTGAGCAGAAGTCCCTGAGGGTGCTCTCTTGCCCTTCAACCTTTAGGTGCTCATCCCTGATGTTCATTCCCTGGAGGTGTCAGATGAAGACAAACCAAGAGGTGCTGTATGCAAAGGCGAGAAAGGGACGTGTTGGAAGGAAGGGACAAGAAACTTGAGAAGGTGAAAGAGGACAGAAAGTGCTTTCAATGAGTGTGATAAAGGAGAGAGTCAAGGAGAAGAAAATGGAAAGTGAGTGAGCGGAGAGTGTGGTTAGAAACAGGGTATGTGGGGTTAAAAGACAGGAGAGAAGGGGGAGGAGAGGTAGTGCTTGAAGAAATAATACAGTGAAGATGAGGCTGCATTAGCAGCATGTCTCAGGCCAATTACTCTGCTGCCGCCGCTCTCTTCTATCTCTCCTCTTCGTGTCCTCTCCTTTCACTTTCTTCTTCTCTCCCTCTCTCACACTTTCTCTATCTCTGCTCCAACTATCCATGTGCTGTCAGCAGCAACAGATCCCTAAATGATACCGGTGTGCACTGGCAGGTTTTATCTTCCCGTGCTACAATAGGAAAGAAGGATCTGAGAAAAGATAAGATAGGACCAACCAACAGTGACAACAGCAAACACATAATGGTGAGGCACAAGCTGCATACAGTGCTTCACTGCCATCTAGTGGTAGGTAAGCTCAGCAGGGGCTCAATCAAGTGATGTTACGGGCACTTACATTACATGGATGGGATCAAAAACCTCATCTGAGAAGGCGTTTCACAGAGTACAATGAAAAAACCTAGTGTCTGGATATATAATGGGCATCAATGCACTGCATTGGTTGTCATGCATTTTTGTGCTGAGCAAAAAGATCCTTATCTCTATAAATGACGTAGAAGTGAAGCACATTATAGCTTCTTAAGCAGTTCGATGACATCTTGACAGCAACACTGAAGGGAATCTGACAAACATTGTACCAGAGTTTTTCAAACTTTGGACTCTGAATACTTTCATTTCTTGTTGCTTTGATGTGCAGATTCAGACATTTGGTGATTTCTAAGGATGCAACAATATACTTTAAGTGTTGTATTTCTTAAAAAATAAAACAATAAAATGGGTTTGTTGAAATTAATGATTTCATATAGTCTATGTGTGCACCTGCTATGCTTTTTATCAGCTAAAGAATAAGGCTGGGCAATTATCTAATTATCAAATTACTGGCATGAATCGTATACGATCCAGAATTTACTCACATTTTAATTTCCAATAAATGCATCCCATATAATAAACTGAAAGTAGATCACTTGTGATTACATGGAGATGATAAAAAAAAAAACAGGGAGTCCACATTACAGTCCACCAGTTCAGAATTTGTAATCTCTTGTAGCATAAATAATGAAACCAGAAATCTGAAGTAAGCCAGCTCAATAACTAAATCACTATGCACTGATGTATTTTTAAACAAATTATTGCTGCAGTCATGGAGATAATTTATTGTAATATGAATACTGTAATGTAAATCCTAGACCATAAAAACTCAAGCACTTTGGCACATAAAGAATCTTTTTTAAGCATTCTATGTCTCAGATTGTTGACTCAAGGTATTTATATTTCTCCTGATTTGTGATACTGATACTGAGACTAGAGTTCAATTGCCAGAGATCTCCCCATGAGCTGGTGGCTTGTCACCCAAATGACAACAACACACTGCCAATAAAAATATCTTAAGCCACAACATAAAAGTTTAAACCATCTATAATATAATACTTTCATCTATTTCCCATCATTGACTGTTGTTTGTGTAAACATCACTATTTATTAGTGCAGTAGTAATAATGTGAGTGGACCTGGGAGGTCTGACAAGAGACTCAGCTAAAGTAAAAGCATCGGTATCACTTCTGTCAAATAACCCATACCATCATACTGTGTGTGTTACCTAAATATTTACACACTTTATTTAATTAATTACTGATAAATGTAATTATAATTATTGATTACTCCTGCAACATCAATATATTTAGGCTTCGCTCTGATCACCCAGGCTGATTAATTGTCTACTGTACAGCAGCAACAGCCCATGCCATGGTTACTGTGTCAGGCAATATGTCTAATAGCTTGTTATAGGGTACAATGGTGTATAACTAGTATGCTCATTTACATTCTCTGACAATAACACTGAAGTTTGTAAAAGAACATATGGGAGATTAAGTTTGTAAATACTGTGTACACACTTTTTAATTATTAACTTTTAATTAGGAGATGTCTTGATAAATCTTAAACATGGGTCTAATCTCAAAGGATACTTTGGTCAGTGACTCAATTTGCATGCATACGTATGCATATGTCCAGGGGAAGACAGGGGTTAGTAAAGGTGCAAAGAGCTGGAAACAGATAAAAATAAAATCACAGGACCACTGCAGAAATAATGGGACATCTGGTCCAGACATCTGGAGCCAGAGGACTTTTAGAAGCTTCCCAGCATCCTCTCACCTTGTGGGTAAATTAGCAAAGTGAGAAAATATGGCAGGGGTAAACGATGCTGACAATCATACAGAGGAAGGACAGCTGAGATAGGTTACTGGGGAATTGATCATTTGGAGGTCTTTGGTGTTGTTTTACGTGAACAAAGGGTGATTAAGAATGGTCTATGTGGGAGTTTAAAATCCACAATGAGTGAAAGAGCGAGAGAGATGTATGAAAGTGAATAGAGATGGTTACCTTCTCATTACTCTTTGACCAAAATTTCTACATTTTCTACATTGACATAATGCATCCATCTATCCATCCACATAACAAATGATTTATAAAATGATGACTGTAAGGCAGATTGTCTTCATAAATATGGATTACCGTACTGAAATCAGTAATGACACTGATGAATCCGTTTTGTTGGTGTAGTCTATGATGGCCACAGAGGATTCACAGGTGTGGGAAGTTTATAGGTCAGGAAGATTTATTCAACAAGCCTAAGCTTGAGGCATTTGCTAATAGGCATTTGTTTGAGATAGACATTATTTCAGGTAGACTGTACAATAGATGATTGACAGTTTTCTTCTTCTCTCAGACATCAGTATAAACATTTCCTATAGGACACCTGACAGGCAGAATGCACCATTCTCTGGGCTGTCACTGGCCTTTACCAGTCATTTTTAAATGGAAAAAAAAACATGGCAGCTCCTCCTGAAATGTCAAGTTTGTCATATATTAGCTTATGAAATTAGATTTGGAATAAATAAGTGAAATGTATGAACCATGTAGTTTATGAGTCATAGTTCATTTTATAACTGTAGCACATAGCTAAAATAGTTGTATGTGAGGTTTGAGGTTTAGGGAAGTGAGTGACTCACATCATCAATTAAACACAGGCCATAATTTGCTTTCTCAGGCTTAAATCTTGGAGTGAATCCTGAGCTTGCAAGATGCCGTCTGTCTCTGCAAATACACATGATGGACTGATGGGTTGGCATGTGTCTGCTTGAGAGAGGAAGACAGAGAGAGAGAGGTTGTGTCAGTTGTGATATTGATGTCAAGCCACTATGTTTGTCTCTTGTTTCCCCTTGGCTTAATGTAAGGTCACAGTGGAAAGGTGGGACAACAAATGCCACCAAGTCACTCTGACAGCTTGACCCCTGGGAAAAAAACACCCTTTTCATCAGATGACCCACCTCCCAAATGCCCCATTCCTTTCCAACCTCCTTTCCACTTCCTTCATGTCTTCTTTCTTCTCCTCATGTCCAATTCATATTTGCTTAACCTTTGCTTTTCCCTATACTGTCTCCAGTACCATCAATTGGTTTGCCCTCATTGTCCTTTTTCCCCTTTCCTTTCTACTCACACATATACATAGACGCACACACATAAAGATACAGAATCAGTCACACAGTCTTCTCTTCCCTGGCAGTTTCCTTGGGCTCTCGATATAATGTCACAAATAGGTAATAAACATGCCATCAAAAGGACACCAGAGGATCCACAGTCTGCCCTCATTCAGTCCCGCTCATAACTCTCCAGAGGGCAGAAGGACATACATCACCTACAGAGCCTGCTGGCATAGAATTATGTTGTTTAGTGCAGGCTGTTCCCATGCTGATCCATATGCATAATACCCATGTGAACAGAGAACGAATGGGAAGCATACTGTGCAAATACAGCTGCCTGCATACCATAGCACAAATGTTAGCCAGTAAGTACAGAGCATTAGGCGATCTAAAATATAAAGCAACATGTATCTTAGCCGCCTTACTCAGTATGCTAACCACAGAGAAGAGGAATAAAAGATGCATGGAAACGACATGCAGCACATACTGTATTTATCCCCCCTCCAACCCCTCCTCAGACAGTCAGGTAGACTCTGCCCACAATGTCTTGTCAGATGTGACCTTGAGCGAGTTCATTGTCTCCCTGGATCTTCACTCACGTTGTCACATCAGACCACTTCAGGCCTCTCAATAAAAACAACACAACATCAGCATCACAATGATGTATCACTGCATTAGCAAACAGCAGGAACATTATCATTTCCAGTTACTGGAGCTGTACAGTATAGTGACTTGAAATAACTAGAAATTTCATTATACAACATCTCTACAAAATGTTGTACAAACAGGAAAAACATTGAAACGATCCTAAGCTACTGAGATAATAATGCATATCCATGTAAAATAAATGGATAAATAGCTGTTTATGGGGTCATGGCCCTACATGAACATAATCATATTGTACTGCATATTTTCTTAGATTGCGTTTTCGTCAACACACTTTATGGGGTGGGGCCAGGCTCGCCAACTTGTCACTTGTCCTGGGCCCACAGAGAGATGAGGAAGGTCCGACTCCAGCAGCGGAGCAGGAGAACCAGCTGAGGCATGTTGTTCAGGGGACAGAGAGAGAAGGGGAGAACCATCAACTTAGACTGATCCGGGAGGGTCTGCCTGCCCCGGAGTGTGAAGAGAGACTTGGGATGAGAGAGAAGCGACAGAGCGAGCTGACGACAGCAGGAGGGGCTCGGTGCCCTGTCGGAGAGCAGGAGACTGATCAGACACTTCATTACAGCGATCCTGTATTATGACCTTCTAAAATGACCAAATCTGATAGACTGAACATAAAACGCGAGATGGCAAAACGAACGTTGCAGCCACAATGTTACTAGTTTTTAAAAAAACTAGTTTAAATAAGTTATGTCAGAATGCGGGTGGGGAGGCGTCTAAGATTGTGTTGTCCTGGGCCCAACCAAGACTGTCAGCTGGCCTGGGTGGGGCTATGCTCCACTAAAACGGCACATGTTTATCAATAATAATAATTATTATTTTCCGGGAATCAGGAAACCCTGGGGTTCATAGATGACTGCCGTGTTTAGTTCTCTGTGACCTTTTTGTATTTTGGTGACTCATCAGTGACTGTACAGTACCTTCAAGTAGAGGTACTGGGGCTCAGTAGAGTCAAAGATATTTTTTGAACATGTAACATTCAGGAAAGTGTCTTTGTAGTTTTAAAGCTATTTTTATGTAATGTATGCCTATGGTAAAAAGTTTTAACCCCAGCTTCATCTTCCAAATGATGGCCCAGCATAGCACAGTGACTGGTCTCTAGTTCCAGATCCCTAGCTTTTTCTGTTACTGTCACAGAAATAGACCTTGAGGTCAAATGTAAGTCATGTGTGAGTTGTTAGACTAACACCACACTGTAACAAATTTCTGTAGATTTCACAGTGTCCTTGTTACAGTGCAGTGGTAATGTGTGAGACTGTCAGTGTAAGATGTTAAACCTCTCGCGTGTCTCTACACCCTCTCTATATCTCTACTCTCTGTCAGGACTGTGTGTTTGAGAACTGCCTCAGAACAGATTTTGTGACAGTATTGAATGATGCCCCCCCCCCATTTTGAACTTTGTGGCTTTGTGACCACATGATGGTGGCAAACAGTAACTTCAAATCCAAGCTTTAAAACATTTGTTCAGCATACAAAGGGTGAAGTGAAGGGTAAATGCACATAATTGTTGTTTACGCACCCTTCAAAATCTGAAATAACATTAATGCAGATCCCCCAGGGTGTTTATTCACAGTTACAGTTACCCAAACATGGGTTAGCACACGCTTTCACACTTTATCTCTCTTTGAGATAAAGAGCCCGGGTAGCTACTGTATTAAGCCACCATCTTCCCATGCTAGGAGGAGATCAAAAGTAATAAAGCAATTTCTGCACTGGAGCCAGCAAAAGCAGCAGTAGCAGGTTCCATGTTCCAGAAGAGACAGAGTTTGTCAGAAAGGCTGGACATAGAATAAATTGGACTCCCTTTCATCCTGCTGGGATTCAATCCATAATTTTAACATTCCTGCTCAATGTTCTTGTGATGTGTACTTAACTACCAGACTATGTTCAGCACTGATGAACTCAAAAGACCAGAGACAGGAGGAACATCGGGTGAATCTGCCGAATATTCACTTTAATTAATTGGAGAGACAAAACTTTCCAAAAAGTTTAAAAAGTCCAAACCATAAAGTACTCTTTCTATTACATCTGGAGACATATTCACACTGGCAAAAATGACACCATGAAGTAAATGAAGCCAGCATACAGTATGCACTTCATGTAGGGTTATTTTCATGTTCATTTCCATGACTCTGATGAAAATTGTGATGTAGCTGATGTTCCCACTACAGTGCATGTCTAATCATTTACTGTGAGAGAGCTGGTGCAGCTGAGAAATCCTTCAGCTGGTTAAAATTCACAGGCTTCCTTTAACATGTAAACATGTTTTCCATGTGTGGTTATGCACAGTTTGCACAAACCATGCAGACACACAGCATAGTTATTAATTATAAAACTAATTAGTTATATCCCATCTCTATCATAGTTGACATCAGTGTCATAAAGGGATAAAGCAACAATACTCACATCAGGTTGCTTGTGGTATTTAAATATTGCTCTGTTTGAATTAAGTGCCCTTGAATGTGTCAAGAAATTTCCCATTCTACTAGATTACCACCACCAACAGCCTGAGCTGCTCACACAAGGCAGAAAGTATCTATGGATACGTGTTGTTTACTCCAAAGTCTGACCCTAACATCTGTGTGTCACAGACACAATTTTTCCAGTCTTATACTGTCCAGTTCTGGTGAGCCTGTGCTCACTGTCAGAAAGACCTATGGTTTGCATAGCACTGTTGAAACAGGTGCTTATTTAAGCTAGTGTTGCCTTAATGTGAGCTTCATTCAGTCTGCTCACTCCTCTCTGACCTCTCTCATTAACAAGGCATTCTCACCCACAGAACTACCGCTCACTGGATGTTGTTTGTCACACCATTCTCCGTAAATTCTAGATACTGTTGTGTATGAAAAGCCCAGGGGATCAGCAGTTTCTGAGATACTCAAACCAACATGTTTGGCACAAACAATCTTTTTACAGTCATTTCAATCACATTTTGTCCGTATTTTGATCTTTGCTCTGAACAGCAACTGAAGCTCTGATGAGATACTTACGTTAATGAGCTTCTAGAGAGGTGTACCTATAGACCCTATGGCTGGCTCCCAGTGAATAACTGATAAGGATATAAATAGGTTGTTTAAACCTTGTGCTTCTCTAGAGATATATGTAAAGGATATGGGATTTGTCTTTGTTTTCAGGTTTACATACATACTTTAAATGAAAATAAATTGTATATTATCTGCGTAAAAAATATTTTCTATTTCCTCCTGTACAAATGATAATAGACTGAGACTTTCCAACCCCTGGGGCAGGATGCACTGAATATACATAATTACTGACTAAAGCCAACTTCCTATTTCCTCTCACTGTTCTCTGTTTGCCCCTTTTTTCTATAGAGCTCCTCAATAATCCATCCTCGTGATCATAGGAGAAATTAATATAATTCTGTGTGTGTGTGTGTGTGTGTGTGTGTGTGTGTCTGTGTGTGTGTGTGTGTGTGTGTGTGTGTGTGTGTGTAATATAATAATTAAAAAATATAATTAAATATTTAATTAATTATGTCAGAATTTGAATGTGTAGGGTTTTACACCACTTCTGTGTCTTCACAGGCAAGTGTTATCACACTGCTTCACTGTAACAGAAACACAGGAAGAAAAAATGTGAATGTGACGCATTGCTTGTGAGTAATTCCAGAGCAAAAGTGGATTTTCTCTAACACTGCTGAAACACAAATTGACTTAAGTTTTGGGTTATGGAACTATAAGAAGTTACTATACAATTATTTTCCATCAGCAAAACACACCCTCCTGGAAACTCCATTTTATACCTTAATTGATGTACTCAAAAACCTCAAATTGAGGCTTTGAAATAGTCACACTGTTAGCAGCCAGAAACAAGAACCTGTGGTGGGCCAATCGATAGAAACTTCATTACTGGGAAGCCTGGCTAGTAATCTCCTTGGCTGCAGCTGTGAGGGGCATACATTCTACCACAGCACCTGTTCTCAATGATATATCCAACCTGCAGAGACACAGAGGCACAATCACACCACACCAAGGTTTAACACTCCTGTACTATGTTACCACCTCTTTGTCTGTCTGTCTGCATATCAAATATAAGCTCACAAGGTTTTCATGTGATTTTATACTCTCTGCCTCTTTCTGTCTCACCCTTCCAGATGAGCTCTCTCACATTTGTGCCAGGATGCATCTTTAAGAGCTGACAAGAGCAGAAAAGGAGGAAACTGATTGGAGAGAACAACGGAGGAGTGGAACAGCAGGGGAGGTGTGAGGAGGGGGGAAAGGGAGAGCAGCTGAGATTTTTTTTTTCAGTTAATAGAAATAGACCTTTGGGGTTTAGAAATTGTGTAGTATAATATTATGTTAGGACAGCTCCATTTTACACCAAAATTGGTTTTGTGATGGTGAGCCACAGAGACATTTTTAAGCATTTTTTCTATTGTACCTTTCCTTCTTTGAGAAAATTACGTTTCCACAGGAAAATGACAAATCATCTACTTATCATGAATAAGTACTGTTACAAGTTTTCAACCCTGAACTCAAATCTCACGTTTGTAATGTTCTAATTCTGATAGTTAAGTGAAAATAAACTGTTGATTTGCTCCCAAACTGCATTTTGGGCCCAACCAGAAACAACAAGACTTATACATATAGCATACTGTCATACTATATATAGTACTGTCATACTATACTCATGTATACTATACATGTGTGACTAAGACAGACTTTTTTTGTGTCACCTCAACCAGTAGATGGCAGTGATAGTGCAAGAACAACAACAATGTTAGACATTAAAGTAAAGCAGTGGACAATATGCACAAAGAAAAGTCCATTATGTCTATACAGAGACGTAGAAAATAGTTGTCCTATTTACTCCATCCCATTTTGCAAGAGGCAGAAGTAATCCAAAATGTACTCTTCTCTACCCCTGTTGATGATTACAGTGGAGAATATTGTCCCCTTCAGACTGTGGGATGCATATGCAGTGTGGCTGATGCACACTACTGTGCACTGCACTATTGTTCCAGAACAGAAGTAAAGGTAGAGAATAGGTTATTATTTTTGCCTTATACCCTCTCACACTGCATGTGCTTATGTGGTGCTAAAATTCAAAACTGGGACTTTGTCCAGAGAAAATATCTGTGGTAATAGTGGCCATTGTGCATCCTGGTATTGCAAAGTAAAGCAGAACCATGAGAATGAGCTAACTCTGACTGACATAACATATGAGGAGTGAATGGTTTTCTGCCCTGTTCAACAGCTGTCACTGTGCTTTGTGTAGTACTTTTCTCACATTTATAGTGTTCAATTTGCAGCAATTATTGGTATGTGATAAACACAGGAAAAATTTAATTAGATGTTATACAACTAGAATTTCTGACTGCATTGCAATGGTTTTCCAAGAAACAATTTTACATTTCATTATAACTTTTGACACAGCTGTGATGCATGTTTCTTGAACTATAAAATACTACAGAAGCAGCAATTCTAGCTAGCTCAGTAACTAACTCAAAATTCCAATAATAATCTAAGACCAGTGCAACATTGTTTTCATCACATTATTCATTTATCATTTGAATTATTTGTACTGTGCAAAGCACAAATAATATATCACAAATCAAACTGATTACATTTCAGGAATAGTGCAGCTCCTCATGTTTTGAAACGTTCACACAATTACACCAATAATCCCAAAGACCAGGGTAGAGAACAGCAACTGACTTATCATATCGCTTGTTATGGTCCTAAAGGAAACGTAATTGATTAATGAGTACCGCTTGTCATGCTTTTCTACTTCTATAGTCTTTAGTAAGTATATTTGTTCAGATCTATGCAAGATGTTGCTTTTGGCAAACCACTCTGCTGCAGATTGGCAATGTACACAAGTACAAAAAACATGTACTCACTAATTTAAATAAATGAATTAAAAACTACTGGTAAACACATCATTGCAGTGGAACAGATTTGCAGTCAGGCTGTTGTGTGGTCATATCCTTCTTACTTAACAGCCATGGAGCTGTCTCATAGCTATCAAGATAGCTTAGCAGCACTTTGATTAAAAGAAAAGACCAAGGGTAACAGGACATCTGTTAGGAAATCTGGGCAGAGATTACCCAGCCTCATCTCACACTGACTCAGAGCAGCAAATGATGTAATTAAGACCCAAGTAATACTGGCTCTTGTCTTTATTGAACCTTTGTAGTGGTATTTTTGCCTGGCCACCACATGCACACTGTCACATTTGAGAATTCACTAAAAACTAACCCTAGTCCTACCCCCCACCCACCCAACTCAGACACACAGACTCTCAACCACCCCCACCCTACTTGTTCAGTTTTATTGTACAGTAGGTGTTATTGTATAATAAAATGACAAATATGTCCTTAAACTGTTCTAATCACTGACACAAAGAGGACAGTGAGAGAAAGTCATTTACTTTAAAAACGTCTTAGACTGTCCATTATTGAAAAGTTTTGTATAATCTTAAAGGTTTATCTAGATCTTTTACACACTGTTGACTGGTTTTAGTATTGTATTATATATGTATCTGTTATGCTGTCATCTTGCACAGGTCTCCCTTGATAAAAAAAAAAAAAGGGTTGCTAACTTCAAGGTGATCTACCTGTTTAAATAAATACAATTATTAATAATAATTAAGAAAAAACTAGTTAAGCCTTCCCTAGTCAAACCCTTTTGCAACCCTTTTATGACATTCAGTATGACATTGTAGTGATAATATTTTAACTTCTTTACTTGTACCACTTGTTCACTGGCCTTTGTGCTACTACTCCATGTAATGCAACCTACAGAGCAATGAATGTAAAACCTATCAAATTTTATACTATCTGAAATTATATTCTGTATTTTAATAGAGTATGTTGCATTTAAATAAACTCAGCTCACTGAAATGTGATCTGGTTAGATTTTGTTTCTTTTTCCTTTCGCTTTCACAAAATACCATGAGTACATTAAACATCCTGAGTCTAATGTAACTGTTCTCAACAGACTCTATCACTGGTAATCAACAGCTGAACACCTCAGACCCACTGCACCCTGAGGCAGCTCCCAAATGACTCTCATTTCCCTCATCTTTTGCTTTCCCATGCTCTAAAGCCTCCCAGCCTACTGTGCCTATACAGTAAGTGTTTACAGAAATATGTTTGAGCTTACTGCAGAGATGGAAAAAGAAACTCTGGATACTGGATACAAGATGGATTTGTAAATGATCTATATTATGATACTCTCACTGAAATATACTATGTAATATATTTTGTGTAGTATATTAAGTGCCTCAAAACTCTAAAATATAGGTTCACGAAATAGCAAAGAAATTGTTAAGTTTAGGTTTAAGTGTCCATCTACTATCTCCTTATGCTGAGCAAGGACAGCAAGGACACACATGCATGACACATACTGTGTGTGTGTGTGTGACAGTCTCAATCTGCCATTTTATAAAGAACTTCAATCACTCAATTTCTCTGAGCAGTATGCTTCCAATCCCACCAAACAGCTGGCTCAGCATTTAGAACACATGGGGATTATGGGGTTGATTTAGTTAAAGGCTCAATCCAGAATCAGACCATAGCACCACTTGCGATGCCAAGATCACCTCTCTCTGCTGGCTTTGTTTGTATATAATAAATAAATAATATGAATACATTTAGAAAATCAAAAGTCAAAGTTCAGTGATTGTACCAAATATTATGTATCATCATGATCATTATATATTTGTTTTAATTAATTCTTTACGGTTTTTTATTTGTAGTTTTTTTTTAACTAATGCTGGATTAAAGTAATCCACAGACTGTGGATGTTTTACATCTTGCCTAGTATCCCGTGTCATTATTTCACTTTGCCACAGGAATACAAGGTATGCAGCTGCTTGTGACAACATGGTCGTGGATAGAAAGCGCAGGTGTGCGTTTTCAGATGTGCTTTTATAGCATGTGTGAAAAAGGCATCTGTGAACTGAAGTAGGTTTCCCAGTGGCCATTGGCTGTGATTGGTTAGCTCAAGGGGCTGATTTGCATATGGTGGGAGTGTCCTGAGCCAGCACTGGGATGAATGACTTGTTCAAGTCAGATAGCAAAAGGGCATAGCACTCAGCAGATGTCTACACTGCTCAACATTCAAAATGCCTGGGTTACTTAAGCTGACACTCTTCCTGCTATGAGAAAGTGTTGGAATAGGACATAAACATGTGCAACGGCAGACACCTCAGCCTTAGACAAAGAGGAGGAATATGGGTAAGTTTTATGATAACTATCCTTATAAACAGAATTCACTTTTACACAACAAAAGCTCATATGAAACTGTAAATATATTACTAAAGCATAACCACCTCCTCTTCTTCTACTCTACACAATTTGTATTCTCAAGATATTTTGTTAAACAAACTTAAACTTAATAAATGTAAATAAATGGTTAATGGATTGTTTGGCTAAATCATCATGAGAGATATAATAAGGTTTGATTATGTTTCAAATAATTTTTACCGATGTCCAAAAAACAACTGTTTAACAACACTTTTATTAAACTTTTAATATCTTTGATTATCTTGTGTTACAGGGATTGTGCATCTTCTTGCTTTACACCAGCCCTCTTTCCAGTTTTGCAAATTTCAGCCAAGCAAAAGAGCTTATCTATAAGATAAAAGAGGGATTACCCAGTGGGACCTTCATAGGGGCAATTGGAATAGACTTACATTTGGATTTCACTGTTGAGCCCCCCTTTTTATTCAGTCTCCCGCAAAAGAAGGTCAGTGAACAGTATGTGAACCTTAATAATACCACTGGAGAGCTTTACACATCTGCCACAGAGATTGACAGGGAGACACTGTGCCCTGATAACTCAGAGGGACAGGGATGTGTCCTCTCACTGGATGTGTTTGTGTTGCCTCAGCAGTACTTTCAGCTCATCAAAGTTAAGATCTTTATTGAGGATGTGAACGACAACAGGCCAAAGTTCCCTGTGGATGTGATTTTTATGTCTGTCCCAGAAAACACACCCATAAATGCTCGTTATGCAGTTGAGCAGTCTGCAGTTGACCCGGACCTGGGTCTTCATGGGGTACAGACCTACTGGCTGGTTAATGATTTTGGCATGTTCACGCTGGATGTTGAGGAGAATGAGGGTGGTGAGCTGACACCCTTCCTCATTGTAACAGAGGTTCTGGACAGAGAGACACAAGCTGAGTACATTACAGATATCATCGCAGAGGATGGAGGGACCCCTCCTCTACTTGGTGCAGCTACTTTAAAAATTGTCATCACAGATGTGAATGATAACTGCCCCCAATTCACAGAGTCACAAATTAATGTCACTCTGCATGGGAATAACACCAAAGGGGCACATTTGGCACGTGTGCATGCTTTTGACCCTGACCTTGGTGCTAATGCTCAGATCAGCTATGCTTACAGTGAACGTGTGCCAAGGGACACCAGGAGCTTGTTCCATTTGGACAGAATCACAGGACTGATCAAGCTAGCAGGGAAAATAGACACTGGCACGGCCACATTTTACAAACTTACTGTTCTTGCTAATGGGCCTGGTTGTATCCCTGCTGTTGCCACTGTTGCTGTCCATATCATCAAAGTTGTCACTGGACCTCCTGCTGTCATACCCCGGTACATTGCACCAGAAAAGGATGGGGTGATAACAGTAAAGGAGTCAGAGCCAGCATTTTCTCCAATAGCATTTTTTACAGTCAAAAACACTGATATGAACCAAAGGGTGGACTGTCATTTGGAAGGTACTGGACCCTTTAGGTTCGTCCCCTATCAACTGTTCAAGAATGAATACCTACTGGAGACTACAGAGCCCTTGGACTATGAAAAGACACAGGAGTATGAGTTAATTGTGGTTGCCCAGAATACTCAAGGGCTTGTCATCAAGACCTTCCTCAAGGTGCAGGTTTTGGATGAGAATGATAATGCACCAGTGTTTCAGCAGTCTTTAGTAGAAATATCTGTAGAGGAAAACAATCCCCCAAACACCTTTCTAACCCAGCTACAAGCCTCTGATCAGGACAGTGAAAGTCGTGGGGAAGTATTCTATCTTCTTGGAGGTGATGCTCCTGGGATCTTTGTGTTAGATCGTGAGACAGGTGTCCTGACTGTGAACACATCACTGGACCGTGAGGAGAAAGAGACATATCGGTTCATAGTAAGAGCAATGGATCAGGGGACACCTAGAAGGGAGTCGATCGCAACTGTAGTGGTGACTGTTCAAGACCGCAATGACAACAGTCCACGCTTCATCAATAAGGACTTTACTTTTTTTGTGCCAGAGAACTTCCCAGGGTATGGTGAAATTGGGGTCCTCTCTGTGACAGATGCTGATGCTGGTGAAAATGGCTGGGTGGCCCTTTCCATCCTCAACGGCAGTGACATCTTCATGATAGACACAGGTAGGGGGGCGCTGCGAGCCAAGACATCGCTGGACCGTGAACAACAAGGGACATATCAGCTCTGGATTGAGGCCATCGATGGTGGGGAGCCCACACTTTCTTGTGTTACCATGGTGACCGTGCTGCTGTTGGATGTAAATGATAACCCACCTATTGTTCTCTTCCCCCAGTCCAATCAGTCCTACATGCTAGTGCTACCCAATACGCTACCAGGAACATCAATCACAGAGGTGTATGCTGTGGATAAGGATACAGGAATGAATGCTGTGATTGCTTATAGTATTATTAAGAGGAAAGGTGGCGAGCCAGGGTCATTTGCCATTGACCCAGAAACAGGAAATATCACATTAAAGAGGGAGCTCAGCAACCGGGGCCTCTACAGCCTTCTGGTGAAGGTCAGTGATCATGGTCAGCCAGAACCACTCTACTCAACAGTCATGGTTAACTTCTTTGTCAATGAAACAGTGAGTAATGAGAGTTACATTCAGAGTCTGCTGACCAGAGAGTCTGACACAGAGGTAGAGGAGAGGCCCTGGTATGTTGGCCAGATGACAGAGGGACCTGAAAGGTATGAGCTGTTCCCCTGTCAACCTGTCCTCATTGCTCTTTCAGTGACATGTCTGGGGCTGTTCTTCCTGGTTGTTATGGTGACATCTTACATATGCTGCAAAAGGTTGAAAAAGTACAGAAAGAAAAGATCAGAAGTGGAACTCCCTTTAAAAATGAAGAACGACTCAGCACAGATTGTGAACAGAAAGCTCCGGCAAATCTCAAACATTTGATATTCAGTTGTCCACACATCCAAAAACCACCACTGTTTACATGAATGTTTACAAAATTCACTGTAAGAAATATAGTTCTTACATGAAGTTGCTCTTTTTGCTCTTGTCATATGGTTGTTATTACTACAATATAGTGTGATTTGACTTGTGTCATCAAAATAGACACAAGATCCAATTCTCTGTTTTACTTTTTACAGTATCTGAGTCATGACACTTAATCCAGACATCTTCAAAAAACCAAAGTGAGTAATAAATGATCATTGTCATCAATGTAATAAGAGCTTTATTATAGAGTTATAAGAGCAATTCCTTTCATCTAAAACCTATGTAAATAATGTACAGTATGTTTTACAACTTTATATAAAACTTTTACATTGGCATGAAAAGGACTAAATCCAGTCCAAGACATAACAAATGTTTCTTTCTTTATTGTACATTCAGAAAAAAATGATATAGTTGTACTACACACAAATGACCTGTCAAAGCATTCTGTATGATGAGCAGAACAATTTATCTCTGAAAAACAATAGACCCAAAATGCAGTGCCCACTTAATAGTTTTTCAAGACCTTCCAATTGTGTCTCACATCTTTAGCTCTGGGACAATATGTATTTCTTGCCATACTGTATACCATGATATATGAGGAATATACTCTGTACTCATACACCACAACTGAGATGTCAGACCAGGTTGAAAGCTTCGAAAAAGCTAGTAAGTGAACCTTGAACTAAGATTTTTCTTGTCTACATTCTATGTGACATCTGAGAGCCATGGTTAATAACCAGATGTCCTACTTCATGTGAAGACTCAAAGTAGTTACTGATCATGTCCAGTGTGTAAAACCTTTTAATACCCGTGCAGTCAAAAGTCACGTATTTTTATCACACTGAACAATTTGAATTGTATCCAAGTGTCTTTGGTATAAAATGGCTTCAAGTTACATGCATCACCCTCCTTTCTAAATTCATGCAATCCTGAATGTGTATGTGAAAAAAATGATATTGCTTTGTGAAAGAAAATCAAAGTAGCTATTAAAGAGAATTTATTTTTATAATATATTGCATTTTTTTGTGCATATTTTCAAAAGCGTGTGTATAAGAAAGGTACATTATTTTTACAATCTCAGATTCCTTGGCATTTTATTATTGTTGAATTGTAATAATAATTGACCCACACACAAAATGCTGATTTTCCATTTGCCATTCAATCTCTTACATTTTGTTACCTCTAATGTGCATTATATGATCAAAGCAATACCAACTGGGTAATGGATTACATTAGATTACATCTTCCTCACACAAGATCAAATCAGGTGTACAACTGAAGATTTCAAGATTCAAAAAACTTTATTAATCCCAGAGGGAAATTGTTTGAAGTATTGCATTTGACCTCAAACAGTTAAAGATGAAGTTCTGGCAGCCTGTGTTGTTCTTGTTATCACCAGCGTAAGTCAGAGGTGGTGAAGTTAACACCTAGAGTCAAACTTAAAAGGAACATGCTGTGCTGCACTTGCAGCTACAGCTGCTCCTGTCATGATCAAATTGGTTTAGTCTAAGCAACCTTTATCACCTTTCCTTAGTGGTAATGCAGTTATAACTTTGGGAAATATCACCCAAGAACAAGTGGTTTTGATGCTTTCTCTTCCACCAGATGAGACTAACATGTCTTCTGCATTTCAAGTTTGGTAGAAAAAAGGTTTTATGACCTATGGTTTTGTATTTCTGTTAATTCCCGAGTGAGGAACTCACTTGTATTATATGTCCTCTAAAACCTGTTAGGGTTTGGCTCTTACAAAGCAAGAAATATGCAAACAAACAGGTACTGAGAATTCATTCACAGATGCAGCTTCTAAAGTCATTATCCACATTTCAGGATGTCATGTAAGCACAGAGCACATCAGAGCTAGAACTATTTCAGTGTAATCGTCAGTAATCACCTCTGACCAAACTGCATTACACAAATAGGCTGGAAGATTATAATCATACAGTATACAAAAACTGTGCTGTCTTTCAAGACAGGTAACAATGTAGGTTCTGGAATAACAAAAAATGAACTCATAATGTAAAGGAAATGTATTGTATCTGTCCTATGTAATAGAACAAGTTGAACTGGCTTGTGTTGTTGTTTTAAAATTTTAACACATATTTCTTGGAAGCACAAATGCACTTGCAGTATGGTCAACAACATGAACATGTTTACAAACCGTCATAGTTTTCTGTCAAGCTGTGTGAGATCAATAGAACAAACAGTGAAAGTATGTTCATACCTGCACTACATGTGTTTGTCTGTGTGTGAGAGTTAGAGAGAGAGTGAGAAAGAAGAAGGTTTCTAACTAAGACAGTGAGCAAGTTCAACATGTCAAAGTTGAATTACTTATTTTTTTATTAGAAAAATTAATCCCTGTGTATAAAGGGAACCTTTAAATTTACATCACTGATTTCATCTTCTAAGTTTTTTTTCCCCACAGTTTATTTCAACATTATAGATGATGAATTAGAATCTAACTTTATCTAGCGAGCAAGGCATATCTGTCTTGCAATGTCTTCACTGCCTGAAAGCAGTGCCCTGGGCAATCCGGGCGCTATGTCATAATCAAACTATTTCATGATCAAACTTTTATAAGAACCAGTACTGAATCAATACTGACTACACTAAATAAGGCAGCTATCCAGGCAACAACTGATTACAGCTAAGTGACACAGAATTTAAGATGGTTTCTGCACAATTTGACATTTTTACACTGAGCAAACAATTACAGCATGATTAACTGCAGTAATAACAATGAAGGTTTTATTTCAACGTGTCTCTTTCACCCTTTCCAATTCTTAGTCACATTCAGCATGTTGAGACAAGAAACACACACCAGTCATACAAGCCCTTTGGGTCGACTGTGGCTGGAACCCAGCTGCTATGATGATGAAGTATGCTCCTTTGTGCAATAACATACAATGGTTCTGGTTAATAAATGGTGAGGTTTGATCATGACATCACAATTCTTATGCACAGGTTGCAGATGCTTTTGTATTAATAGTCCTAAAATTTACAATGAAATAATGTTAATGTTACTTTTTTGGACCTTTTTCTTTGTTTTGTTGTCTGTGAATTTAAGTTGTCATTGTCATGGTTACATATTTAAACAGTTTGTACATTTTGATATAATTAGGGTGTATAAAATAACACAAATTCCTTCTGTTCCTAATTTCCAAATATCCTCTGTTCGCCTTGTCACCATGTCACAGTAGTAATGGGAACTGCATGCTGAAAAAATAAGCAATAATCATCACCTTTAATGTGATTCAGGGTCATTCTGGAGCTAAATAATGTCAGCATGTTAACATGCTGATGTTTAGCAGAGTGCAATTCAATAGCAGCGATATTTCAGTCCCATCCACAGTGGTGGAGCAACCAACATAAGTTCTAGAAACTGGAAATGAACAACCTTTTTTTTCTATCCACATCTTAATGGAAGATCCTGTACAATCCAGATTTCACTACTGAAATACAAATAGGCTGCTTGTGTCAGCACTCCTAGCAATTTGTTCTGCAGTAACTCAATATCAGGACTTACTGTACTGCATCAAATGCCATTCTCATTTATACATTCCTCTATCCATCAGAGTCCTCTAATTAACTCTAAACCTTACAGTTAACTGTTTAACCTTGATTACATTTAAATATCTCTGTGTCTTTACACCACCTCTGAGTTTTAGAAACACTCTGGAAAGGGTCACACAGACCAAGACACTGCAGCTTTTCTACACAAATGAACACCTTCTGTTGCATTAATGCTGCTGACAGCTAGTCCTGCATCTTCAAAATAGGGCAGAGGGGACAGTGGAGGAGTGATTCAGCTCACTCTTTGTGACACCAGGAATTAGTCTTATGTACGTCATACTATGTTTAGCTTATTAAAATAACCAATTCTCAAGCAAAGGAGGTGTTAAGACATCATACATAGGGGATGTAGCTGGCTTCCAAATATATCTTTTTCTTTGTCTTGTAGATGTTTTCTTCTTTATCGTGTAGAGCTAAAGACTCAGCTAAATCATTGTCCCTACCGACCTCTCTTTTTCTTACTCTCTCTCGACAGGAAAGTCTATCTGAAATTACATTAAATTCTTAATGGTGTAGACACCAGGTAATTACCATCAGTCACAGCCTGATCCCATTTCCAGATTGGCTTTATTGTAATGCCCCTGCCTCGAAATCAAACAAATAAAGACACAATGCGAGGCCCAGGTTGGGTTACACAAGTCTGCTGAATAGGAGAGGCTACATTTCCCAAGTTATGACATCAAATACGACCTCCCCAACACACACTTTGTTCACCATCTTCAATAATGCATGTCCATATTCTCCTGCTGAAAATCACTGCCTTTGATCTAAAACATCTTTCATTTTCTATGATGCAACAAAATATAATCAAATCACACTCTTTTGATCTTGCTGTGGATTACATTACTAATTTCCTTTTATTCTTCCTCTTCCTATTTTTCTCTGAGTTTCATCCAGTTTCATCCCAGAAAAACACAGAGGGGCTTCCAGGGAATTAAGAAAAGCAATGTATTTCTAAGCAACTTATTTTTTCCCACAACTGCTAACAATTTAATTCCTCTAGTCTATGCCACAAGACAGTTTATTTGGGCAATGTTGTTTCTCTTCCTATGGTTTACATTTATAATTTTGCCAATTATTGTCCCTTACGATTAGTGTTTTGAGATGTATGCAAATACAGTAGGCTATATGTTTTGCAATGAACAAGTTCATCAGAGGACATTTCATAGATACTGCAATATGCAATATCACCAATTGATATTGTTATTATGCCACAAACTGGAAAAGGTAGGCTAAATAATAATTTAATATAACTTTTATAAAATTGGCAAAGATTTACCTGCAGTTGTACTATGTTACATAAAAACATTTTATTATTGCTGCTGAAGCTTCAGTCCATTTGCTCCAACCTAATAGACAGTTAATTTCAGGTTTTACTCTTTTTTCTGAGATTTGTTAACAATAACAAAAATATAATCACCACTATTCTTTAAAGCTCATTTCAGTCAAATATGATCATCTTCATACACAAATACTTTTAAAAATTAACTGAGACTGAACCTTTTTTTCCATTAGTTAGTTCCTTGCAAATTGCAACATTAGTTTAAAAGCACTTACCTATTTTTAAGATACAGTATATACTTCATGTTCCCTTAATCTGAATTTGATTGTTTTTAATTATTTAAGTGACACTGAGAAGTGGGGATATGTGCATTCTAAAGTTACATGAGGAATGTGAATGCAATAACAATGATGAAACTATCTGGAAATCCCTCCTAAAATACTAGTGTGTGTAGAATGTGCTTAAATCAGCAGTACTGTCACTACTACTCACTTGCACTATCCCTTAGGGCACATCCTTTCAAATTATATGTAACATCAAGTTTTGTGAACACAAACAACCCATGTTTCAGTGTATTTGTTTGTATTTGAGGGTTAGGAAGTTCAGAAAAATTGTCTGAAAGTTGAGTCATGGCAACTGGACTTCTTTCTTTTAAGGTAGAGACGTTTCATTCAGCATCCACAGAACTTTCTTGATCTGGGGGAAGTTGGCTAGTGACCACAAATTAATCCTCCAGGTTGGTTTCACCTCATACCTGCCTTGAATAGGCTCATTAAGTGAAAAAAGGCAGGGGGGGGTAGATGTAACCGTCACACCCCTGGCAGCTCATCCATACCTAACAATAGGTGACACTGGAGAGCCCATGGCACAGCTGTGCTGTGCTGTGTGATCAAAACCTTCATCTGAAGGACAAAGGACACTCGTTTATGGACCAAAATGTACAAATATTGGGTAGAGAAGACAGGTGGTTTGAGAGAGGGGTGAGGGACGCTTTGCATGTGCAAATAAACAACCCCTCACTCAACAGAGGTGGAGGCCTCAAACATAACTTATCCTGTACATGGAAGAAGTGGAGGAGAAAGCACTCAACTCCTTCCCAGGGACGACACCAACCCACTGGTTCAGATATG
>JAUBNQ010000017.1:12226191-12243062 GCA_032353495.1 Ctenopoma kingsleyae | reverse complement strand
CCATACATGGCTGGTGTGTCTGAAAGACTGAAAAGGACACCACATACCTGTCCATTTCAAACCCACTAACACACTGAGACAGAGACTTGTCCATCCCAGAGACCGGACACCAAAACAAAAGAAGAGCAATGTAGTGTATGCTGTTCAGTGCAGTGAAGAGTGCTCCAAGCTTTACATTGGGGAAACCAAACTGCTACACAGGAGGATGGCCCAGCACAAAAGGAGCAACACCTCAGGGTCAGAATCAGCTGTGTACCTTCATCTGAAGGACAAAGGACACTCATTTTTGGAGAGGTGGAGGCCTCAGACACAACTTATCTTCAACCTATCATGCTGCCCTTTCATCCATCCCCAGGAAAATCAGACCCAATTCACATGTCCACCAGGTTGGCCACACTTAACGACCCACTTATTGGGGGCAGGAGGAGCTGCCAGGGGTGGGGCTGTTACATCTACCAACACCCCTCCCCTGCCTTTGTTTCACTTAATGAACACATTCAAGGCAGGTGTGAGGTGAAACCAACCTGGAGGATAAATTTGTCACTAACCAACTCCCCTCAGATCAAGAAAGTTCTGTGGATGCAGAATGAAACGTCTCTACCTTAAAAGAAAGAAGTCCAGTTGCCATGAGTCAACTTTCAGACAACTTCACCTGGATGACTGGGAATCTTCACAGATATATTCAGAAAAATGGCATTTGAAAAATAGGATCCTGCCTCTAAATGTAATTCAGTTCAAGATCACAAATTTATCATTGAAGGTTTGTGTAACAAACATCACCCTCTATCCTTAGACCTGAAACTGAAAAAGAGAAACTCACAGTGTAAGTTCAAAATTCAAGATTCAAAAAACTTTTTTGCCTTGTTACAGCCACTCTCAGTAAAAAAAAAAAAAAAGAAAAGAACTACAACCAGAAACAAAGATTAGCACCAACACAGACTACTAATACACAAATACACAAAGCACAGAATAAACACAAACATGATAAGAACAAAGTAATCTCAAAATGGATGTAAATAATTATAATTATGATTGTTGTTCTCCCCCCTCTCCTTTACAGAGGGGGGAGGAATTGTAGAGTTTTATGGCCACAAGCAGAAATGATCTCCTGTGGCGTTCAGTGGAGCACTTGACATTGATTAGTCTCCGGCTGAACATGCTCCTCTGTCCAGCCAGGACGTACAGGACACTGTCAGGACAAGCCTCGGTTTATTTCACAAAAGTCTGTGTGAATTACACTGGGAAGTTATGTCCTGAACCTAATAATGCTACTTGAAATAATGAGCCAACCAGGCATTTGTTGGAGCAATGATGTTCACTTAGTCTAACTGTTGAACTGCTTTGCTTCCAAAATCATGTACTGTACTTTATATCTACTAGTGTGTTTAATCTGAGTGGGAAATAGATTTCTAGAAGGGAACTAACTAACTAACAGATTAGCAATTAGAGATTTTTCAATGAAATTATATTCTCTGGTTAGTTGACTGCAAGACAGTTGGAACAATGCATTTGTGTTTCTGAAAGATCACTAAGTTTTATAGACCATTAACTTCCCCTCCCCTTCTTTACTCAGCTGATTAAATTTTTCCAGTGGTTCCTTTCAGTTTGATATGAAACAGAGCTACATGGAGCCTCAAAGAAATGATAGAATAACTGTTAAAGGGGAACATAATGATCCTTTTCAGGTGCAGGCTGGTGATCAGTCATTTCAAATGTTTTGAGGTCATGTTTTATTTAACTGAAAACTGATACTTAGTGAATAAACAACTCAGATGCTCGAAACTACCAACAACTTTGCAGAAACAATCGTGTGCTGTAAAGTTATTGTAGGGTTTCCCGGTCTGTTCAGTGGTTTTAATATATGCTATTAGCTTTAAAGTACTTGATGTTAAAGGTTTAAAATATCATAAAACCAGGCTCTGTAGAACATACTGTATATTCACATTTAGGTATATGGAAGTACCAATCAGACATACAGTCAGTTGTTCCTGTATCATACTTTTGAAAATTAATTCTGTAAATTAAAAATTGCAGTTTTCATCATTTTCTGAAAATCTTAGTTTAAATAGGAATACAGCTGACACACAAAACATAAGAGAAAGAAAGCAAGTAATAAAGGAGACAATGACACACTACTCCACTCATAGTAAGAGTGAATGAGTGCTGAACATGTCTGCAGCATTGTCCAAGTATGTATTCCCTCTTCCGCTCCTAGAAAAGAGCACAAAAAGGCTTTAAAAGAAGGTGCCCTATATGGTCTTACTGTCTGGCCAATCTGTAGCACCAGTTTGAGTTAATGGAGTGCCAGATGAGTGCTCCTTGTTAATATTAGCCACTCATGCATTTCAGGGAGCCGTCTCTTCTGTCAAGGGGAACTAAGTCTGCTTACCTAATTTGGTGAAGAAAATGTGCAACTGTTTCTAAGGAAAAAAAAACATATTTTTTCTCATTACCCCCTTTGATAGATGCTGATCACTGAACCTCAACCTGCATTGTAAATGAAAAGGTATGTTATGTTTGGATGTGAGTGGAATAGAGACATAATAATTATACATTCACACATAACGCAAACACATGCCTTATGCAACACTTTCTGCCAGGAATGTAATTGGACATATTTAAAATGTCATGCCAATTTTCTGGTATTTCATCGATGTTGGTAAGACAGAAAATACACCTGACAGTAAAGGGTTAACACTACATGAGAGAAAGAACAGCAATGATAGGAAAAAGGGAAAAGAAAAAAGAGGGAACACATAAGTGCCTCTACACTCTACTTGTGGTTTCTAACCTGACAGCCACAGGCAGACACAGAAAGACAGGCAGAGAGGTGAGGACATATAGTGCAAAGGCTGATTAAAGGACAGAGAGAGACAGATATAAACAGGTGGGCAGAGAGATAAGTGCTCATGACGTGACTTGTTTGGTCTCAGTTTTTCCTGTTAGTGAGGGCCAGTACTCATCTGCCACATGGCACTAGTTCAGCCAACTCTATGCTCACTCATGGTACCCAATGAGTTGAACATAAGGGGTTTTTTTTTCATCTTTCTTTCTCATTTAAACACATTTAGCTGCTTTACATCAAACAGAAGCCATGCCTAATGTTGTCACTTTTTGTGAAGTCAGTCCCAGTCAATTCCCAGAATTTAGACTCAAACTATATTGCTTATAGTTAAATACTTTTTCACTTAGTGGTTTGTGTTCATGCATGTATACACTACCAGTTAAACGTTTGGACACACATAGGATTTACCATGTTTTTCATGAAAAGATATGTGTCTTTAGCTGTGTTACCATCATTGCAAAAGAGTTTTTTTAATGACCAGTTATCCTTTTAAATTAATAAAATTGCATTAGCAAACATAACGTTCTAATGGAAGACAGTACTAAAGTTTGCTAATATTAGGTCTCTGTACGTTTGTGTAAATATTCCTTTAAAAAACAGGCCTTCTCCTTGTAAGTCGCTTTGGATAAAAGCGTCTGCCAAGTAAGTAAAGTATTTCCTGCTACATTAGTCATTTACAATATTAACAATGTCTACACTGTATTTCTGATATGATAGCCTTTTATTTCCTGTTTCTATGTGTGTCCAAACTTTTGACTTGTAATGTAGATAAGGGGAAAATTTAGATTAAGAACACTGAAAATTTTAGTTTGTTCTCCAACAACTACAAACTAGTTAGTTAAAAGTAGTAATAGTATTGATGATTTATTGCTTTGTATGTCAAACATCCAAACTGACCTCCCTTCTAACCTCCTCTGTGACGTAATATAAAAAGCTGAAGCCTTGGTTGACAGAATAATCACTGCTATTGCCACCACTAGATGTGCTTGTCAGGGCAACATACACACAAGTAGTCTTAAATATTTAATAAAATGACCAGCACTGTATTTCTTTAGTGAGTGAGTCTCATTCCCACAGATGCAAGTCTTTCTCATTGTCTTCCAAATATGCAAATAATCATTTATGTTGTATTCACATGTAATGGTGACGAACACAGGAAAAAAAGAACTAATGCAAATGCTGTGGGACAGTTCCTATGGCCTTGGCATTAGTGTAGTTTGAATGGACACACCTTTCATCCTTTGCCACCAAAGTAACTGGAGTAACAGCTGACACGCCTGAGTTAAAGTATGCATGTTTTGTGCACAAAATGTTTCCTAAGTAAAAGTAGATTGAGTAGATGTAGACTAATTCTAGAGATTTGCATTCACTTGTAAGGTTAAAACAACATAAATAGCCATAGTCATAATGGTTTCACAGGGAAACAGCCCTTTTGTACTCTATTTCAGGTCTGACCAGTTCAAGTAATACAATACATTCTTCTTTAGCAGAGAGACATAACTTTACAAGTCACATACTGCAGCTAGCATCAAAGAAGGTGGCCAAAAAAAGGTCAAGGTGTATTTGTATATGCGACAAATAAGTGACAGTGAGTCTTATCATTTCATATAATGAAAAACAGCATTGTTTTTTTGATACAAGCCCCTCTTTCTCTTTACTAATGACACATTATAGTGTTTAACAAAGTAGCTTGTTAAACAATTGAGCTGCAGGCTTAGAGGTTATGTACTAATAATAATAATAATAATAATGATACATTTTATTTGGGGACGCCTTTCCAGAACCCTAGGACACCTTACAAAGTATAAAATTATTCATTGTAAAAATTCTAACATCAATAAACCTTATAAAACATCAATAAACATTATAAGCATAAAAACAATACATACAAATAAAAATACAATGAAAAGAAATAAGAACCAGGAACTGGACTGTACTGTACTGGATATTCTTCTGATATGACTTCTGATTAAGTTTGACTTTATGCATTATGATACTTTGACTTTAGTTTTTACTGGGTGATAAATTTCACTTCACATACCTAATCAACTGCGTAATTTCATTTTAACTAAAGCTACAATATGGAACACTATAGCAAGAGAGGCTTGAACAGCACCTCTCCTTATTAAGATAAGTTTTGGAGCATATGTTTGTAGTGAAAAACGTTTTGAAAAATATTACATACTGTAGCTTTGATATAAACTTCTAATTTTACCCCTACACTCTAAACACTGAAACTAGAGACAACATAAGTCAACTGAGATCATTCGCAATATATCGTCTTGCTGCAAAACATTTTTCACTTCAACTCTAGAAAGTATCACATCATTTCTGCTGGTAACTAAAGCCAATATACTGTATGAGAGTGGTTTTACATCTCTGATTAGCAAACACTGCCAGGTTACTCTTGACCATGTAATTATAAACACATGCAAGAACAGCGTTAAACTTTGCTGTTGTTTTGACAATTAGATACCAGATTGGATGACAAACTACAACAGCAAAATTACATAGTCAGCCAACTAATGAACAGCAGCTTTCAAACACTGAAGTTCTCTTATATTAGTCTTTTCTATGATAATGATTTCCAGAGTAACCTTTGCCTGCATGCTTCATAATTGTACCGTTACGTCCATATAACCAGACGCAGGAAGCAATAAATACCCTTCTATGATATATAAGCCTCTTAAGGGAAGAGAATCCTTATGGTTCTCATCATCACTGTTGATCATGGGTTTGTATCTAGAATCCAAATCTCTGTTGTTCGCAGGTTAATCCTGGGATTTGAGAGATTTTAGTTACTTCATTTGACAAATTTAGCTGTTTAGCACAGATGATGCACTGGGCCAAAATTGATTTGGTGATTTGGTGTATTTTATTGAGGTGTACAGAAGGATATTTTTTATACCTAAAACCTTATGTGTTTAGATGAGTCCAATCAAACTACACAACAATGGGAGGAAATATTTTTTTTAGATGTCCAAGACTACAGCTCTCACATACAGACTCTGTAGTAACATGAAGGTAAGTTTAATACTTGTCATTTTTTTATACAAGCCTTGTGAACAGGAACTAGAAATTCTATACAATGTACTATTAGATGTACTTTACTAGTGTTACAAATACAATACAGCATCATTCTGCAAGACTATCTGCACGTGTGAATATTTTTCAGACTTTTGTTTTGTTGTTATTTGGTTTAGTATGGCATGTTTATGCATTACTTGTTGTATGTACGTTGCAATACATTGGAGGGTGTCTCAAATATAATTAGGACAACTTCATATTCATCTTCATATTATTATTAATAATATGAAGCACAAATTAGAAAACACATTAGAAACATTATTTACTTGTCACTTACATAAGTAGATACACCTGAACCATAAAACAGAGCCATGGTGTCAGTGACAAGAAATATCTATTACAGGACTGTTACATTAGATTACATGGCAGGACCTGTCTGTGTCTAAGTGACCAGGAGGAGTACGACCGGCAGAAGTATCACATCCCCACTGTCCTCAGTGCTTAAAGGATAAGATTCTGTATTCTGTTGATTAACCATAAACATATTCATAATCAAGTCCCAGCTCAGTTTCATGATCTCCAAACCTCATGCTGGTTGGAAAAGAGCACCTGAACAAAGCTCACTGACTCTTTCATAACAAAACATTTTCAGTTTCATTGGGATTATGAGCAGTCTGCTTTGTTTGGTTGTTCAGTAAGCAGATGTTTTAAAGTGTCAGGTCTTTTATTGATGTCTTTGTATCTCTTTATTGATAGAAGTATGTCTGTTTCATTTATTTCACTTTCTTGAAGTTTGACTCTATAAAAATATTGAGTAAATAAACTTCACCACAACACAAATAAAGTTGACTGAGTATCCTGAGATTCATCAAAGAGCTTATAGCCACATTTAATTATGACATATTTTGAATTAATTAAGAAGTGGTATGGCATTACAAGACCAGCAAAAAGCTCAGTTTTGGAATGTATGTATTTGGATTGGGTTTCTTGTTTTGAAGTATTGGTGACTATATGACTATATCCAACTTGATTACAAAATGATTTAGTATTACTTTGTAAAAGCTGTATGTTCTGCGGTTAAAATCAACCAGCCCAACACTTTTCCACTCTGGCTTAGAAATCTCTGCTTCACAATTCACTACCTCAACAACATACAGTAATGACCTAATTGTTAAAGTCATGGAACAAGAGGTAATGAGTAGCTGTTTTGTCATCTAACCAGACTGACACAAAGGGCAGTCTTTCTATCTCTTTCTGTTTCATTATAAACACGTTCATTTCTTAATATTTTTTCATATTAGAGAGCAATGTCAGGGACAACTGAGCAACGCTGTGCTAACATTAACCCATACTGAGCTTATGTTTTAATAAACACTCTTAACTTTTGAGTTAAATTGCTGCTGTGTGGCAAGACCTGTATTTATTTTCCATTGCAGCAGACTAAATGTAATTATAGTGTATTGAAGACTTCAGATTGCGCATACATTTGTTCTTGATCTTATTATTTCTTTTTATTTATCACACTGTTTTTTGATGTTGTTATTTCTACAAGTGTTCATATTTTCATAGAAATAAAACAGATATTTCTTAGGTTTTCTTATAGTGTAGCATAAAACATTAGTGGAAGAAATGTATAGCCAGAAAATCACATGAATAGGTTAAGTCTAATGCAGTCTTTCATTAATGCACAATCAGAATGAAGCTACAATTTTGTATGTATTGTCCACATGTGATGCCATCTTGCTTAATTTTACAAAGTCTATCTGCATAATGTTACATTTTGGCCCATTAATAATGTCTCACAAAACACTTCTCATGGCACTTTGCTTCAAATGTCTTCTCCCTGACTCTCTGATTTGTTGCTTGCCCTGTACCTCACTTGCAAGTGGCTTTGGATGAAAGTGCCTGCCCAGTGACTAAATAAATGTAAACATTATAATTAAAGTCACTCTGTATGACCTACACCATTTACAGATGTACAATTATATGCCTCGGAACAGATGGATAACATATTAAGTTCTCTGACACCAAATACAGAATTCTTTCTCCTTGCTATGAAAAAACTGCTCCACTTTTTAGATGCCTTTCATCAGCAAATTCAGTCGCTGACTAGTTAGTCGTGTCTTTTCTGATATTTGGACTCTTTTACAACAAGCAACCAGCTGGTCAAAACAGCAGCTCTGCTCTTTAAAGACTGTGTATGTCTTTTTTGGAGAATTGGAATCAGGACAATGGACAGCAAAACAAAGTATCTTAGCTATAGTATATAGCTATAGATATGAGCAGCAACCTGACCAAAGTGTGACCCCAAGACACAATAAAGAAGCCCATGTGGATGGATGAACACAAATAGCGCTACAGCAGTTGTTTGTGCCTGCAGATACAGTTCTGTCAATTACAACTGGTTTCACATCTCACCTTAGCAAAGGAAAAAACACCTACAAAATCCTGATGACCATGATATGGGCAGTTCTGTTTTAGAAACGTATAGTTTCAGTGACATACCGATGACATAGTCAAAATATGACCCTGCAGGTCTTGTTTGTAAGCGGCAATAACAAAGGCAGGCAGCCACACTAACTGAACACAACAGTACTTCTTCCTCATCTGGCATGTAGCCATAAGGTGGAACTGGACAGGTCCATAAAAGTGACAGAGAGGTGCTTTATTCCATGTTTGCTTTGGTGCATACACCCATATGTGGTAAAAGTAAAGATCAATACCCAGCTACTGATTCATCAGTCACCCTTACTCCATACTGTCTTTGGTCAAAATAACTGGCCCCATTTGACCATTATATTGTCATTTGTTATGAGTAACACAAGGGGTGCTTGGCAACAAATGTTGGCAGGATGTTTGAGGAATGACCCATGTAGGCCATGGTCTGCTGCACACTGAAAACAGCCATTACCACTGACAAGCAGCACCTATCTTATCTCATTAAGTGTTGAGCCTCTCAACTTCAATTCAAGTAATAACACTGGAGTTAAAGCAAACTTTCTTTGCACTAGGCATTATTACATATTGTTTCAATTACACTGATTAAATGAGTATTTTGACTTGATGCACGCATTATTTCGTTAATTCATGAGCTAACCTTTAGCGTTTCTCATTTAACTACCTCACAGCACAGTTTGATTTTCCAATAATGTCTCAAAGAGTTTTGACTCAGACTCCATGATCTGTTTTAGGAAACGTAGGGAGTGGAAAGAATGGTGAGAAGTGACAATTAAATGTCATTGCTCTTTAAAGAGTGTGTGTGCCTAAAGACTTTATTTAGTCTACTTAATTTGGCATGGTGTGAAACATAGACTGAAAGTTCCCTGAATTAATCTGGTCAAACCTACAACCCTTATGATGCTCCTGTAATCACAGTCATGTTTAGTACAAGAACAAAGAAGGAAACACCATAGCTTTGCAGAGTGTTCTTAGCTCATTCGAATGATCAAACTGGTAGAAGAATATTAGGTAGAAAAATGTACAGTGTAGTACATGCAGCTTTCAAGAACACAAATGCAGATGAGAATGATAATGAGAATGATAGCCCCACTATGCATTTTAACTACTACATGCACATCTAACTCTAACTATGTGTCATTGAAAAATGGAACATAAAATCCAGTTTTCCATAGCTTACAGTCTATTATGAATCAAACCAAATTCAAATCAGATACAGGTCTCCACACTGTGACCAGCGACAGAGTGGTAGATTTTATGCAAAGGTTGTAAGCGTGTTCTCCAGCACTACAGCTGTTAAAATTTCACCCATGTGAGTAAGTGCTAGGCTTTGCAAAACAAATGACATTTGCCTAGAGATCCCAGTAAACTATACACATGATGGCACTTGTTTTGCATGCTAGTGATATATATATCATATACCAGATGGAGGTTTGATTTTATATTTTTTTATTCACAAACAACAATTAGAAGCTTCCATAGATAAAAAATAAAAAAGACCATTGTAGAGGCTTGAAGCTTGCACCTTTTGTGCAGTATTTGTTCGCCGCAACCAAGCAATGGAATTAACGGACTTGGCCCATGATTTACTAAGGGTTTGCCTGTACTAAATCATATGCAAACTGGACAACACAAAACAAAAAAACAGCACGAGCTTATTTCATCTTTGAAATGAATCAAATTGTGCACATTATGGATTTTGCGTCATGGAGTCAACATGACTTTTATGTGGTTCCTGTTTTCCTGAAAGTTAAAGGAGCAATCTTTCTATAAAACATTTTTCTTTCCTGGTCATGCTCCAAACTCGACAACTGTGAAACAAACAAAATCCTCACAAATGAAACTTGCAATTTTCAACATTGAACACGCAATTCACTACTTGGCATCTTAGTAAATCAGGGCCTTGGTCTTAAATCTGAGTTTTGGGAGGAACTGGTCTGATGTTTAAACTACATATGCAGATAACTGTTTTAAAATAGAAATAATCAGACTTGCTGTTCTTTCTATCACTCAGGGGGTAATATTCTGTAGAGTTAATGTTCCAGTATGGAATTGCACACACTTTTCCACATGAGTTAACCAGTAATTTAACTGTCTTAAATTACTTAATGATGGGTGAACCTGGTGCATTCAATGCAAAAGCCACTTCTTATAAAGCTAATGCACTATAATTCCATACCAGCATACTGTCCGTCTGTTTCACCATGTGCTTAATGTCTTACCAAGTCAAATTTACTCTTTCATGTCACTTTCATGTAACCTCCTTTCTGGTGTCCTTTTTCCCATCTATGGGAAGAAGAGAAAGAATTGGGTTGTTGAGAGCGATGCAGAAATTATGTAAGAAAGGACACATTTAACAGGATCACAGGGTTCATATGTCACTGCCACAAAGGTACCATGGTGGTGAGATGGAGGGTGAGGGGTCAGGTAAGCATAAAGACAATGGCCAACAGCTGTGAATGGGGATACACAGAGAGGTAGGCAGGTGGGAAATGAAAGGGCAGAGCAAAGGGGATGTTAATGTGAGAAAGAAGGTTGTTCCCTCTTGAGGAGAGAAAAGCATTCCTCCTGTTGGTGAAGGTTATCAGGTTGCAGGTCTAGAGAGGCCTGGAAAAGGGAACACAGAAACAAGCTTGTATTCAGTGTTTCATTAACAATTTTTTAACCATGCTAGTGGAATCCCTGTAGGTGTGTCAATCAGTAGGTCTGCCTTTCTATTGGCTGGTGGGCCAGACTGTTTTAACAAATATTGGGTAGACTGCCAAAAACATTTGTATAGACACACATGGAGGAATCCATTTTTTGAGTCTTAAATCTAGTGCAAGGTTTTTGGTTGCCATTGCAGAACTAACTCCTGCTTTATATTATCAAAATAAATCACCACTAAACAGTCTGATATTCCACAAACCCTGGATATTTTCTAACAAAATTAAGGTTTGTAGGTGAATATCATCATAATCAGTGAGAGAAGAGCAATGAGTATAAATAAAAAAATATATTATGTCACCTTGATGTTGAATTATAGGATGTGGACTGGTTATGATTCTCATTCTTTTAGTATTTGTGGTTGCGTATTTGTGGGGTAAACTCTGGACATGCCTGATGTCTTTCACATGGGTAGTACATGTAGGTACGCACACTCAGATTCACACCTACAAGTAATTTTACTGTCAACTGTTTCCTTTGGAAACATGTTTGTTGGTTTTGACTCCAGTGATAGTGCCAACCACTAAGCAATAATTCCACCCTTTCATAATCCAATATGAATGAAAATCAAACTAAAGCTAAAGCTATAGTAAAACCTGTCAAGCCCAAACATTAAACTGTGAGTTGCTGCCCCAATAAATGTCTTGTAAATCCTTGCAAGCAAAATCTAATCATACTCTAAAATAGTTTGTAGAATACTGGATAACTGAGATCATATCTAATCATAGGGGGTCTATCCAACATAGAAAAACATGCACAGTATTTGAAGCTTTAGTCTGTTGACAGCATCAACATGATTGCATCAACTCTGCCATTACATAAACATGAACAAAAAATGTAATCCAATTTGTCTGTACAGTCTTGACGGTCTTTCATTTTCTGTGGTTGAACACTTCATATATGAAGAACAAAAGTGTATGTCACACTACAGCAACATTGTATTTACAGTGGTTTATTGATTCAGTGCTAAATGTGGCTTCATATAGAGCACTGTTGATATAGTGACTAAACCTATTACACAATAAATGCATACTATTAATTAACAAAAAGATAAAACTTGTTACAAGTCTATGGTTTTAAGTCTGGTGTTGTTACCTGATTTTATGTTTCCCCCATTCCCACAACAGTAACACCACTGTTTTATATTTGATTAGAACCATTTCAGAAATAACAAAAAACTAATCCCTTCATTTGCACACATAACCATATGTTTAGTCTAATTACTAAGGAATGATAGGGCTTTTGCCTAATATTGGTCTTGAATGACGACATTCATGGGATGAAGAGAAAATATTCAGTATGAAATTAGCTTATTTCCTCCAACCAAAACTAAAAATTACCTGATTGAAAATCAATTATTAATGATTATCTGTTAGTCAGTCCCCAAGAACTCTTTCAAGCGCTTCGCTTTCAGTTCCTCCCTAACGGATAGGTTTCCATATTACTAGCTGTTAATTATTCATCTTTGCTCGCTTGGCGCCTCAGCTGGAAAATAAAGCAAATCCTTTGGACCAGTGATACAGAATAGCACAGCGACCTCTCTGCTGAACTCTGGTCCATTGTCCATTTCTATCCTACTGCTGGTAACAGTGAGATGGAGATGAGGTGGAGATTACTTCTTCGTGTGTAAAACTTGACTGTCAGAAAGCACATGTCCATACACAGTCAGCACACTGGTGCATGTGCAATGCTTGAAGAGCTAGTTACAGTCCCTTTTGTAATGTGCAAAATGATATCTCTGCAGTGTAACCATCTCTATTACAGGGGGAAGAGATTGTCTTACCCTCTGGATTTGCTTCAGAGAGCACAACAAATGAGCTTGTGCTGCTTGCTATGGGTTTGTACTGCCTAGGCGTATCCACAAGAGGAGAAATGACAGATGTAAGCTGTAAGACAAGTACTAGCAAATTTGGTAGCAGATTTTAAAACATTACAATGTCAGCAGATTACATTAACTTTAATTAACATATGGATAAACTAAGACTTGACAAAAATTATAACTACTGTTGGGAGATTAATAATAATACCAAGGTAATAATACCAAGGACCCCTGAGAGGTTTATTTTTCTGCTCTGCATTAGTTTATTCATCATTTGATGTAAGATAATAAAAATAACACACATAAAAACACAACATTAAAACAACAAATCCACTACATACCATAGTAACTGTTTATTTTAATGCAGCCATTTAACAAATCTTCACAACATATGCAGTAGACATGTCCTTAACAAAAACAACATGTGATCATGTCAGTTTTTCTTTTACTTTTGCATGGTGTCCAAGCCCTTTGAAAGGTTCTGTATGTCCTGACAATGTGGACACAAATTCAGGAAGCACTCTGGATTGTTGCAGAAAGTGACATGATCTCTGCCGTGGAAGGATGTGGGAAAAGCACACTGATGGATTGAGAAAAAAATAAGTAAATAAAAATAAAAATAAAGAAATGTACAAATAAATTAATTATGAAATTAAGTAAATCACATACTGCTTTACAGCTTGGGAAATACCTTTTATATCAGCAGAAGTAATCAAATATTAAATTACAAAAAAACTATTTCTACATACATTTGAGCATGATTATTTTAGCTGTCATTGGCTAAAGTTTCTAATTTTCATCATACACAGGTAATAATGCCAGAAAAAGATAATAGACACATCTACAAATTATTTCTGTAACGTCTATACTTTCACATATTTATCCAAAACTCAAACCATACAGAAAAGAGGAATGTAATGCATAAAACATTCCACAGATAATATGATCACATATCGTATACATACTTATGATTCATGTTTAAATGTTATAAAGGAAAAAGTAATTTTATATTAATTTACCTGCCGTTAAATGCAGACACATCAATCTCGTGCCCTGGGTGGCTGATAATACTGTTGTGTAGGTCTTGTGCGTCTAGGCTGCCCATCTCCCCCACGGCGAAACTCTAGTGAACTGTCATAGTAACCATCATCTTCCTCCTGCCATTTTAAATTTAATATGGTTGTGATGTTACTGTGAGTAATCAAACTGGATGTCATTCATATTTCATCTACTTTCCTCATCCCACTTGAATACAAATTAATTGTTGCTTCCATTTAGTATTAACCAAACCACACAGATCTAATAATAATGATAAAAGATGATACACTCCATCATATTATACATTTCTTTTTCCTTACCAACACATCAGCAGCAACAGGTTTGATGTTATGCAGCAGGACTTCTTCGCAGTTCCCATAATCACTAAATACAACCACAGCCGTGGAGCCCGATGGATGCACAGCATCTATTCTGGCATGGTAGAACTTCTCACACACACGCACACACACACACACAATCACAAACAGAAAAGTAATTATTTTAATACAAATGTTTCAACGTGTCAAGACTAGACAAATTTGTCAATTAATTATAACATGACAAACGAATGTAAGAGACTGTCAACGCTGTGACTGAGTGAAAATGAGTAGCAATCATTTTTTGGCGTTTAACATTCTGTCAGACAATAAAACACATTTGACATTTTTTAGAATCCTGCAGTCTGTTGATGAATTGTCACAAATTTGGGTCTCAGTTGTCCAACTGTCCAATATATGTCACATTATTAACTAATTTGTGTAATTCATTTAAGTGAACTTACTCTAACTTGACAGACAAATTTCAGCACATATCAAGTATTGCTATGTTAAACCATGCAGGAATTATTTACCTTGCTGTCCTCCCAGTACAGAGCGAAGCAGTGGTCACCTGGTTTCCAAGTGTGTTCCACAATAAGACTTTTCTCTGGTCCTCGGTTACCTTGACCTTTGACTTGTCCTGACCTTCTTTTAGGTCCAGGGTTATTAGCCGTGTTTTTCTTGGGGGGCACCTCTCTATTGGGGGGATAAGATGAGCTTGTTGGCTTGATTGGTCCAGTTCTTTTGTGTTCCATATCTCCATTTTGAAAATGAGAAGGATCCCCTGTCATAATTTGGGGTTCTCGCGATACTCCCACATCTTGGGGCATCCCTGAGCTTCCTCCCCTCGAGCTTGGGGGCCCACTATCCCTTTGTCGGTCAAGGTGGTCAGCGTATGGCCGGTCAGTCTTCCCCTTCCTTCTACTGTTTGGGTCTTCAGTTCTGTCTGCACGTTTATTATTATTTCTTCCATCCAGCTCACTTACTGAAGAATGTGCCAGTTTAGATGTGGGGACATTGTTTTTTACACCCCTCCTATGAGATGGTGCAGCTGTGTTCCCACCACCACCATCTCCATTTCTGGATCGCTGTTGGTAAGGGCCACTAAACTCCACCTGCTGCTGAGGTACTTTTGAACATGTGAAAGTAGTTGTGAAGGAAGAAGAAAAAATTTGATCATCTTGCATCTCTCTCCTGTCATTTAGCAATCTGTCTGATGTTCCTCGCGACCATCTATCATGACCCTTCCATTGCTGGGTTTGAGCTGATGTTTGGGAGGTTGTACAGTTGGAAAGAGGCTCCTGGCCAGGTTTGGGAAAATCAGTGTCTCTGTGGAAGCGAGGTGGTCTCTCATTCCGTTGTTGCCTGTGGTCATTATGCATGGAGAGCTTCTGAGATGTGTCCTTGGCATAATAGTCTGAGTTGGAGAAATTTGCTTTACTCTCATGTTGTTTCTGAGTTGCCTGGCTCTTTGTCTCTGAGGGGTTATTGAAACAATAAAAACACATTTACATAAGACCACATTAACATGTCACACTGTAATTGAATGAAGATTAAAAATTGCTAAAAAAAAAAAAAGACTTAAATAACAAAAATGGAACCATAGTAAATAAGTATCAGTCACGGAATCACCAAACTATATAGTCCTTGATCAAACTGAATCAAAAAATTTGAACTTACAAAAAATGAAAAGTTTGTTCATGCCCACGTTCAATTACAGCCCAGTGTTGCACTGGCCTTTCACACCAGCACTGATTTCAAGCATTTAGAGAACTTGACTTAATCCCTTCCAGCTCACGGCTGCCAGCTAACCATCTGTCTAAAAGCAACCATGACTCTGTTCATGTTGACCTACTATTAATTAGTACATTCTTACCAAAGAACTGCACTGAAAAGTATCCAAACAACATTTTATGTGTTTCTCCTTGAAATACATTGAGAAAGAAATAAAAATGAAACCTGAACCAGTTCACCCACCATCAATGGATAAAACCCCCATCTTGGATTCCAGAAAGTCAAACAGAGTGCTTGGTCCAGATGGCCTTCCCCCTGCTCCCTCCTCCTCGTCTTCATTTCTGGACCTGCCCCTTCCCTTTCCTCTGGCTGAGAAGAAGCCCAAAACAAAATTATGTAGACCAATTAAGAACACTTTGATAAATGAAAGTGGACGTCTGAAAGTGTACAGTGTCTACATTTCACGTGGCAATGTTTTTCAGGTCTGGGTGTATGCATATACACTCAGTGTGGGCAGTAATATAGGGACAGCTTTTTTTAAAAAAAAAAAAGATCCTGCTCTCAGCCGTTGCACCGCAGGAGGAAAAAAGGCAGCAGCTAGTTTAGAATGATGGAACAAATTGTAAGTTGGTGCAAGTTGATTTTCAGCACTGAAACAAATACAAAACAATGACTTCAAGTAAAGTAGCATATCAATCTGAAACCTTACCGTGTGCTTGGAAAAACAGTTGGCAGTAAAGTGTGTGTGCAATTTGTAGTAAATGGACTAAAACAGCCACTGTGGACCTTTAACTAGACTACTGGCAATTTCCACTGCATTGAAAAGGACCTCCGCGTTATACCACCAATCTCATTCTTACTTTGTAGAAACACAAAGACTTTCCAGCTGTGGGGCATTTTTTTCAAACAAATGTGGGCAGTGCATGTT
>JAUBNQ010000017.1:12208075-12226091 GCA_032353495.1 Ctenopoma kingsleyae | reverse complement strand
AGTGCATGTTTGTGCGTGTGTACCTCTGGGTTGCGGCTTGTTAGATTCAGCTACCACAGGCCCAGGTCTGCTACCATAAGATCCAGTCAGTAGGCTGTTTAGTGCCACTTCAAGGTTGTTGTTGTTGTCCATCAGAGCCTGCCGAGCAGCCTCCCTGTTAAAGCCCATCTCCATGATATCTCTCAGTGCACGTTCATCCACCTACATGGACGACATAATGAGAGAATGAACAAAGAATAAAATAGAAACAGGAAAGGTATAAAATATACAAGGAAAGGGAGAAAAAATGTGCATGGACAATGCTTGCTTGGTCAGACACAGAAGTAAGGTTCAATGTGAGTGAGAAAGTTGGACTGAACAGACATAAAAAAAATGTCCACTCCCAACATGGCTGTTGCTTTGGGCTTTAAGTTTGGATTAATGTGTGTTCAAGTTTCAAAAAACCATTAACACATTCTCAAGCCAAACACTGTCCTGTTCCATGGTAGTTCATCCTAGAAATAGGCAGGTCGCAACACAAGGCAAGACAAATGGATTTGATTTGTAAACACGACCAGACCTCCAATATCGATTTCTGCAATATCACAATCAATGCCTCACGCCGTCTATGAGCCATGAAGTAAGACACCGACAAAGACCAAATAAACCAAAGAAAATAACACAGAACTACGTCCCAACCTTTAAATTGCTCTGCTGCGCTGAATGGAAGCTTCAGTAATGTGAAGTAAAACCAATTCAACACAAGCTTAAATTGTTTCACAGCTTTTGACTAAGTTTGTCTTTTCACCAGCTCTCGGTAGTTTCCATCCTGCCTGTCCATCCTTTCATTTCTTTCAACCCTGTCTTCTCGTCTCCTCTGCTGGTGTGAGTCTCGGCTGCGGGAGGAAGCTGCACTGGATAAGTTACCGCCTGCATTTCCTCCTCCACCAAATGTGCGGGGACCCTAACAAGGAAAAGAAAAAGCAGTAAGATCAATAGACCTGCAGAGCTGGACCAAGCAATACAGTCATCACAAGAAGCAAAACATTTTAGTTAACAACGTAAATCAAATTTTTTATGTGAAAAAATACTCAAGATATTACCAAAATATTTTGCATAAAACGCTGGAGAACGCTATAAAACATCACACGCTAACACATAAATTACAAAATGTTACAGTAGTAAAAATTCAGTACCTTGTAGTTTCCATAACAGCTAATAAAGACATACCTCTTTGGTCTTGGCCACTTCAGCAATAGCCGCCGTCCGCTGCTTTTCAAACTCATCATTTTCATCAGCACTTTTGACCACACTGTGTGTCTGGAGAGTTTTCCTCTGGTCTAGTTCTCTGCTGTCCACGTCATCCTTCCTTGCACATTTCTAAGGGGAGCAAATAGAATGAGTAAAAACAAACAACACACTTCCTTTTATACATATAGATCCTTATGAAAATCAACATTCGCAGAATTACATTACACTTTTAAAAAAGTTTCTTGCATGGTTTAAATTACACTAACATTTTGTTGTAAGTCCCAAAGCTACCTACCAGGTCACAGTTAATGTTTAGAAAGTCATGTGTGAATAAACTGAACTATACAATATACTATATTTCAAAATATCAAGTCAGTGTCTTGGGTGGAATGTATTTGTTTCAAATCAGAAGTCAGGAACTCACTCTGACTTCTGATTATGAGCAAGTTCACCATTTTTTGTTGCATTTGTAATCCCACCATGGTATGTGATGTGCAGCACGATTATAAAGCCTATGGTAACATATTTGGGGGAAAAAAAGTAAAGTAGGTGGCTGATAATAAGATTAAACTGATGACCTCTTATGTAGCAGAAGTCAGAATGAGATCAAAGTAATCATGCAAACCGGAAAACTTGTTAATGACTTAACAGCAGTGACATGCTAAATGTATTCAGTGTTAAGAGGTTAGTTCACCCCAGTTACAAAGGAAATACATTATCCTAAATATTTCTGGTGTTACCGAGCTGGCCAGATTTTACTTGGGTTTTATTTTTAGAGCTCTCCACTTACTGATTTTACTACCATTTCAATTCACAAATGAAATTTTATATTATATATATTCTTTTTATTTGTATATTTAAATGATGGTCTACGAAAATCTCAACAGCAATGTGTCTTTCCACAGAGAAAATCCCTGTTACTAGAGAATTTATAGATGTCATTGTAGACAATTTTTCCATATTTGGCAGAAAACTGTTCCCAAAGATAAATGTCTATGAGCTCTATAGATTGGCAAGACCAACCAAGGCAACAGCACAACATAAACTGATTTAAAATAAATTACTTTCTTCAGGGGAAAGAAAATCCAGTGAAAACCCACAAGCTCATCTCACTTTTAAAAACATTCTTGCTGTGAAGCATGAAGGTTGCAGCTCCTGGGAAAATGCTCCTGACTAGCAGGAACCGGGAGAAGTGGAACGGATTGACTGATTGAACATAGAGCCAAGGAAAATGCAGGCACAGATTTGAAGAGAATCTGCTTCAGAGTGTTAATTACCTTGGAATAGAGTAATATTCCTGTAGAACAACCCTAAGCAGAAATCAAATCAACACTAAGGTCTGGATTGACCTAGCGTAAGAAATACAATTATACTCCAAATTTAGAGAATGTTTAATGATAATTCCAATATAAATCGTATCATTCAACTTTACAAAGCTCAAGCAAATCTGAAATGAAGAACAGGTGAAAATCCCAATTTCCAAGTGTTGAGTAGAAGTGGATGTATGCCACTTTGTCATTCTTGCCAAGGGAGTATTGACTCAGGCTAAGAGGTTTTAAAATGAAATTACTGTATTTCATTTTCAGTAAATAATGGTAATGTGGAAAACCATAAAGCGTGGAAAAATTGAAGGTTACCCTTTTTAAGGCTAATGCTATAGATACCATTTAACAATACGATGGAAATGTATATTTGGAGCATATTTATTTTTGATGGGATGGGACACTTTAGAGATCTGTTTATGGTCTTTGAAATATCTAAATATTTATCTCAATGTTCTCACATTTTCAATTGTGTAATAATACAAACATACATTGTTGGAATGGAAAAAAGAACCGTCACTGACCTGTTTGCAATATGTATAGTAGGACAACAAAGCAGAATTAAAATGTAGTCTACATTTTGAAGACTCTCATAATTTGTTCAAAAAGATCAGAGAGAGAACTCTGACAAGAACAAGGACATCAAGGCCCACTCAGGAAGCCTTGGTTTGTCCCATGCATACATTTGTGAAGTTAATGTTATTCAACAGTATTTCTGACTATTAAATAACTGCTAATATCTCATTATCATGAACCTGCATTATTGTTTATTATTTTAGTTATCCTGTTATTTTAAAATTATATTATTATTTTATAGTGGTAGTGTTTTATTCTGATGTTAATATATTTATATCATTACATATACTGCATATAGCCTCACCTGACCAAATGGCACAAAGGGAGGAGGTCCACCTTCTGCTCCGATGTTACTCCTGCTGTGTTTGGCCAGACTCTGCAAGTTGAATGGTAAAAGGAAACTGTTTTTTAAAACTACAAATGTAAATGATTTACAACATTTCAATTTTTCAAAAGTAAATGAGCCATCATTACAAAAGTCAAGCCTCACCCTTTGTAGTTCCCATTTCTCTATCATGTGATCAACCTCTCCTCCAAGCACAGAGATTTTTGAGTCATCAAGCAGCAAAATACCATTTTTAACCTGGACTGTGCCAAGGAGCTTTACCTTTGTCCCAGGAGGGGTATTTAGACTGAAAAACAAACAAAAAAATAAACATTAATAATAATAAAATGTAGTTAGAAAGAATGCTTCATATATGTATGTTTAACCAGTGATTAATGTTAAAACACATTCATGGGTGTTAAAACATTAGAACTTCATATACTGAGCCCCACAAGCAATTGCCCTACCCATGCCACTTTATAAATGACATGGAGCACTGCCAGGGGATGGGTGGTGAGGCTAGGAGAGACTATTAATAATCCCAGCTGCTCACCCATCCTCATGGAAAATTAAAAGCCCCTCTATCTCATCAGGCCTGATAAGGCCTCTGCCTCTCTCATTAGGAAAGCACAAGGACTTAGAGGGATTTCCAGCTACTGATGCCGGATGCCAAAGCAACAATTAGGGATTTCACTCCAAACCTCTGGGATAGATTCTGTTCTCATGATAGTGGCCAATGCAGAAGTGAGGCGCTCTCTATCCTCGAGTCAATCATCTACAAGCACTCACAACCAATCACTCTCTGATCAATGCTGCTACTTAATACTTAATTGTCATCCCGCTATATCAGTGTTTCACACACTGAACAGTCCTGTAATCTGTTTCATCCTTCCTTGGCACTCACTCATGGCCTCACGCACACTAAAGCAGACACTTTCATAAGAAACACTAACCACCGCTGTTGGCAGCCAGTGTATGTGTGCTGCTCATAAAGAGGGGATTTGTTCTGTTCTCTCCTCTCTTCCCATCAGGAAGTCAAGGCCCACATTCTGGCCACTCCACCTGTACAGACTGGCTAGTCACCATGGCAGCAGTCACCAAGGCCACCGTTGCTGGGATGGAGATGTAATTAAGGCTGGGAATTGTTAGATCAGCTGCCACAATGTGGAAATTGCAGATAAAGGTAAAATTAAGGCATGTGGTGGGGTGAGTGTTGACAAGGTGGTGAAGGAGAAGAAGGTGTGAAGAACTGTACACATTTGCTTTGAATGTAGTATAAGAAACTGGCATAGCTACTAGAAATGTTTTCTTAAAGATTTTCTTACTTATTTTTATATATTACTATTGTTATTTTTAAAACAACATACGTAATGTGGTTCACTGCATGCAGTGATAACACATACACTTACAATGCATAACATCGAGTTATTTACACTGAGCACATTCTTAGATGCAGCAGAACTGTTATATAGGTACCTGATCTTAGACAGGTGTTTCAACTCCAATCCAACACAGGTGGTATGTCCATCTGTCATTTGTAGGCGTAGCATTCTCGGCGCACCCTGGGATTCCTCATGGTCTTTAGGAGCTGAGATGTTCCTCACCTTCTGCACCTGGAGAACACATGGACCCTCCAACTGTCCATGTGCAGGACACCATAAAGGAATTATGGGTTAAAAAATTCAGTAGCATGTGGGGGAGGACTGCAACAGTGGAGTATGTGCAAAAGCTAATGCATCATAAAATCAACTATTTCCGTATTTACATATCGGTAACAGCACATGTTTATTTATTCATCTGAATAAATAATTAAATGGCTTCCAATTCCCATTCTTCCAGTGATTCTGTTTAATGTGTTATGTGCAGATCTATCCATTAAAATAACAATTTCCATTTCTATAATAATAGATATACAAAACGTGTAAATATAATCTACATGTAATGTTACAAATCTGTATGTAGTGTAATATAGTTTTGAAGCTCAGCTGCTTTTCACTTTTTCAGCCATAATACATATTGTACAAGGCTGAGTGTAGAATGGCAGAGTGTATGACCGTGATGACATGACTGTGCATCTCATGCTGAGCTAGAAGGCAACAGGGGTTAAGCTCACATAAAATTACTTGTTTTAATCCTATGACGATATTTAGAACACTTTTTCTCTACAGTTGTTCAGCTCCAGTTTCACAGCTGAAAAAACCATTACTTTGATCCCTGTTTGTCAGTGTGTTAGGGCCATCTAGTGGAACTCATGAGTGGAGCTTTTAAGATGGTAACTTGAGCCTGTAATGCACTGATCATCAGCTATATCCCACAAACTGTATTTTCCTAAATGTAGCACTGAAATGACCATAGAACAATTTATGGGCCACTCACTTTCTCAGTTCGTCCACTATTGATATCAGATGGTAGAAATTTTCTCCCAATAGGCCGAAGATCACACTGCAAAGGAGATACTGCTTAATTACAAGAAACATATTGACAAATAATCAGTTATAATAACAGTCAATCGCCATAGTCATCATTAAATGACACAAAATGAAACAGAAATTAAAAGTAACCTCATGCTACTACAGGCTAAAGAGGAGCCTTTTCACTTGTAGTTCCACAGCTGAGATCACAGAGTTAATTAAAAGCAGTGAAGTAGCCATACCTGTGCACTATGAGGGAAATTTGCAGTACAATATATCATATATAGTGTAATCAGCCAATTCTGAATTATATAGTTTCCTCAGCACAATCTAATGAGATTAACCATTCAATTAAAGCTAATAGTGAACAGCTATATTTCTCCAAACTGCCATATTGACTTTTATATTTTAATGTATATGGTTTACTGAGTATAGTCTAATGAAAACAAAATGTTTTTACATGTACTTGTAACCAACATAATCATCAACTGTGTAAAAAGTGTCTCCATACTGCTGCATCAAGGTACCGATTCCAGACGGTTTTGTCATACTACCCGTTTACAATCCCGCTTTATTGCAGTCGATCAATATTCTAAAACAAAGTTGTTGTTTTTTTCATTTCCACAGCAAACCTAAAAAGGTAGTCACTTCTTCATATTGATACATCAATAAAATTTCTTTTTAACTGCGCCACCATCCCATTGAACACAATTATGAAACATTATTTCAAAATGCTGACTTCTAACAAAATAGGCAAAATGAGGATATAATTGTTTTGCTAGGGAAGCAACAACTCTTTACGTTTCAATGATTTAATAATAGTTTTTAAAGTACAAAATCTTGCACTAAGTTACCACGTGTAGGTTCAACCAGGCAGTAATAAGTCCAAGTGAAGACTGAGGTCTTTTAGCAGCACTCCAGGCAAAAACTTAAAGGTCATAGTTTCTGCAGTAAATGCTCTGTATGTTCTGCACTTCTACTGCAAGTCAGGCAGAAGACTGATTCTTCCTTCCCTCTTTTCTGAGCAGTCTGCTGCTCAGGAGCCCCCAGACATAGTGCTTGGACGTCTGCCAAAGAGCTAAATTCTGTGTCATCACACCAGAGGATCTTGTTCATCATACTCAAAAAAGTTGTATTGTATGTACACTACTTTCTGCTAACAAACCCACAATGCACTGCTTCCCATATTAGAGATAAGAAAATTCCAGTTGTGCAGCTCAAACGATTAGCAAGTGTCCAAAATCTCAATTTACTGCTCACTGTTTACTTTACTTTACTTGGCAGACTTTTATCCAAAGCGACTTAGAAGGAGAAGACACAAGCAATTACCATTCAGGTTCTGTAAATTCTGAGTTACTACAAACTAAGAGCCCTGATAAGGTCCAACTTGTCAAGATAAAGAACATGCTACAAATTGTTAAGCGCTAGACAATTTTTTGTGAATGTGTGTGTGTGTGTATGTGTATGTAAGACTCATTTGAAATACTTTTTACTTTTTTTTTTTAACAAGTGAGTTTTCAAATGTTTTTTAAAGGTGGTGATAGTCTCAGTTAGTCGAATGGAGCAGGGCAGGTCATTCCACCAGCCAACCAACAAAGGAAAATAGACTTGACTGGGATCAGAGAACCTGTGACGTGGGAATTTTCACTGTTAGGGGGAATACTGAGTGTACATTATAAAGGGAGCAGTGAATGAGTGAATAGGGAGTGATTTCAGAGTCCCTTAAATGTCACCAAGCAAACTTCACATGGGCTGTTATATGTCTACTCAGTTTGGCTGCCATGAAGCCACTCTATTGTAAAAGGAATGATTTATGGTGTGCTGATATTCTGACAGGTTCTCCCATCTCTGCTGAGGCCTTCTGTTTTCTCTTAGAACGATTGGTTACCTCCGTGATCATGGCTCTCTTTACCTGTTTACTCAGTGTGGCGAGGTGGCAAGCTCTACAAAGCTCTTCTTCAGTTTCACAATTAATTATGTCATTGCGCTCATGGAAACCCTGAAAGCTTTAGATATGGTTTTACAGACTTGCCCTGATCTAAAGTATGCCTCCCCATAGCATGATTTGTGGGACATTATAGAAACAAGCATGTGTCTTTCTAAGCTATGGCCAAGAAATTCAACTTCAGTTTTAAGACACATTCCAAAGTACATCAAAGAAAACAAGATGCACCAGATTATAAGTTGGAGTGCCACATCAAACAATGTGAATACTTTTGTAAATAACATTTCAGTTTTTTTCAGTGGATTTTTACTATATTAGGAAAAATGCCATGTGAAACATGTTTTCACTTCATCATTATGGATTACTCAATGTGGACTAATGCCAGTTTTATCCATTTCAAAATCTACTTCAGCTACTGGAAAATGTATATGTAAAAGTTGCAACAATACAACTTACTTTTACTTTACTTGGCAGACGCGTTTATCCAAAGCGATTTACAAAGAGAAGATACAAGCAAGTACCATTTGGGTTCTGTAAATTCTGAGTTAATACAAACTAAGAGCCCTGATAAGAACCAACTTGTCAAGATAAAGAACATGCTAGTAATTGTTAAGTGCTAGACAGGACAGAACAGAACAGAACAGAACTTACATCAAGTGCGATACGGATAATGTCACTGTGTGTTATGTTCTCAGCAGGTCCTTTCAGTTCTGCTATGCCTTCATCACTGAGGTACCTGTAAGTTGACAGACAAGATAGTGAGGTTGGCAAAAGTTTGAAGCAGTGATCTTCTACCACAGACTCCTAAGTCACAAAAACATCTTAGTTTTTACAACAAAACACATCTCAAATAAAAAACTAGACAATTTTGTAATAATATCAAAACATTATTTTTTTTTAATCAATTCAACTCAACATTAAGTTTGTTTCACTGTGTGATAACGCTTAATTATAATTCATTAAGGCCTTATTTGAATGTGGGAGGCAAATGTTTTGCCTTTGTGTCTTTGACCATATTATATATTATTAAAAGAGAACAACCTCAGAAGAATTATTAAATGTCTCTGAATGTACATGGCATATTTATATAACGTTTCTTAGGGTGTTTATTAGCCTCAGAGAATTTGTAAACACTCCAGTTGTTTAAGAGTTTTAGGACAAATCTGGATGGGTTTTCTGAATTTATATCGGCGCTCTAAAGAGTGCCTTTAGGTTTCTTTGACCACTACTGCACATAATGGTATTGTAGCTAAACGATTAACATAAACTGTGGCGTCAGTTGTTTGCGTTTTGTTAATGCCATGTTCTGCATGAAATGGCATATTAGCAGGCTAACGTTGTTTATCTCGCTAACGTAGCTACTTAGTTTCATTTCAGTAAAGCTAATAACGTTTCCACAATCTGCACAACCACATAGTCGTATGTGCTTCACAAACGTCCGTACTTTGCCAAACTCTGATGTAGAAACATCACGATTAATGCTAGTTACAATTAGACAACACTAATCTGGCACCTCAGTAAGTTAACGTTAGCTAGCCACACTGACGTTAGCTTCCATGCTACCTACCAGCCCTCTTTGGTCAATGAATCTGTCAGATCGGTCATTTTCGTCCAAATTGTAAATGTGTGTAAATAACGACACCAAGAGGTTTAAAGTTGTCGCTCTTGAATAGCAATTATCTGATACTGTAATACATGTTCTCCCTCTCTTCTCATAACAATGATAATACTAGCTAATGTGAGTATTGGACGCTACTACGTTACATACGTCACCGATTGAGTCGCGTTCGACAAGTATGAGTGCCGAGAGGGTCAAAATAGGTCCATAGTGACCTGTACGACATTACAACACATATTGAACGAACGAAGACATAGATGCTAGCTTTAAAAAATAGTCTCTGTGATTTCAGTGTGGTAGAAAATGTCTCGTTTGATTGCTTTCATTTCACGAGATAGCAGATCGGCTATCCAAACATGTATCTACCATATGATACACGTTTAACTGAAACCACGAGATGGCAGTATAAGCACGCTGAAGCAGCTTTCAAGATTCAAAAAACTTTATTAGTCTCAGAGGGAAATTGTCTCGCCTTGTTAAAGCCACTGTCAGTTCAAAAGGAAAGAAAAGAACCACAATCCGCAAAGAAGAGATCAGCACCAACACAAAATACTCAATATACAGAATACATAAAGAAAAGAACTCAGTAGGAACAAAGACATCTAGAAATTGATGAAGTAGGTTATGTAGGGTGAAATGTAGTGCATGGCATGGAGAATGATAACTTAAATATGACATAAATAGTGATTATAATTGTTGAGGAGTCATACAGTTAAGCCAGTGGAAATGGACCAGGGTAGTAATGCAACTTCAATGTAAGGATAATATCTCACTTTTTGAGTCAGAGCTTGTGAATTAATTTTGACCTTCTTGTCTCAACATGTGGCAAGAGAAAAATTGTGAAGTCCAGAATTATTTTTACTTTTATATGATTAATAATTGTTCTATACATAACAACCTGTATTCAACACCAATGCAATCATTAAATACAACATGATATGAAAGCTGAATTGTCTTGTTACTAGCACAATAAATTACATTTATTGTTGGGACACAGTTTATAACAGTTTATACATTTAAATATTTTAACAAGCAGCACTGTATTTATGAAGAATTGTACCTTGTATATTTGATTATGCTTTGTCAATGTTGTGTTGTAATGATCATAACAAGAAAGCACACAGAATTCAAACCCCCAAAATAATCAGTATGTTGACTGTTTGCTTTAATAGAATAGATCGATGTCATTAACCATACAATAACATTTGAATTTCTATTATTCATGGAATTTGGGGTTTTGTATCCCTGTAGCAATTTTTTGTCCGAATTGCAAGGGTAGATCTGTCATTGTCTGAGGATTAGCAAGGCACAACAAGGCTTGTGTTTGGCTAGATGAGAAGTGTTAACACACTGCTGGCCATGCAGACAGCCTTTCAGTGAGTCAAGGAACAAAGGTCTTTAACAATAAGAAGATTTGAAGATGTTAAATCGAAAGGAAGCCAAATTTGATTATGATCTTATTTATTAGTGACATGTGATTTCAAATTTTGCCTTGAAAGAAATTATATAAATGTAATATATTTATCAATTTACATTCAAGCTATGCCTGTACAAATCAGCACCCATATGTCAGCTTACTTAGGAGTGAGAATTTGTGCCAGCCCACTGCTTTTTTGCAGATTGACATGGTATTATTGGAAGCATAATTATACCCAATCACTGCTCCACTTTTAAATGACTGATGCTTGGAAAATAACAGTTAAGCAAATTACATGAGTTAAATGACAGATGAAATCTGTGACCAGTTGCCTGCTGGCTAAGCCCACGCTATATGTTACTTATTTTTGCCAGTGAGCTTTTTTTTTCCCAAAAATTGTCACTCAAACAACCAAATGTTGTTAAATTTATAATCATCTACACATGTTTAGTTAACACCGGACTCCAGTGGTGATGCTTTAGGAAGGACTGACATGTCTGGAAGCACAAATGCAGTGTAAAGTTAATTCTAGTCTTGGGCTTTTTATCGTATTGCTACTGTGAGATTATGTCAACTTCATTGTCCACATGTTTACACACAACTGATAAATAACAGAACAATAGAACAGTTTGCAAAGAACACCCACCAAGCACAATAACACATGCGTTTTTTTCAGAAACACAAAATCAATATATTATCCTATAATTCATGAGTTTCACCAGGGGCACAAATGTTTCATACTAGTTGGCTTTACATTGGAGAACTCTCCCTCATAGAATAGCTACTGTATTTCTTGGGGATAAATCATTGTTTTGAGTAAAGCACATGGCAAGGATATCACAAAGGTTTCTGTTTGTTGCATCACATCACCTCAATAGTAAAGAAACCTACTTTCAGTGTAACAGCCTGAAAAAAACAACAACAAAAAAACAGCATCAACTAGTATCAGCTTATGTTCCACCTAAAGTCGAAAGCCTGCATGAGGCATGGGGTAACATAAGCAAGGGTGGGATAAGTATTTTCTAAAATAGAAAATGATTGATGCCTTATGATTTATTTTTCATCCTCCTTCTATTTTTTAGGTGTCACCTGCTATGCAATCCAGTCACAGAGACTACACACCAAGTAGGATAAAAACACAACCGTGTTAGTATTCAAACTTAGTTACTGTACATAATAGTTTGTCTGGTGTGACTAATATGAAAATGACTAAACTTTTGGTGAAATGTAATTTACAGGAGACATCTGAGAAACTTTGGTTAATAAAATAAAAATAAAAATAGATATACGTATACGTATACGTTTATCTACATTAAACTATATACGCTGTTCAACTTGCAGCTTTTAGGATTACATCACACGAATCACTACAGACAAATTGTTACCACTTTTATTCCAAAGGTATACCTAGACCACACAGAACATAAAACTATAGTAATTACGGGAGACCCAGGTTTTATAAAACGAGCGTCCTTCGCAAACTGAAAGCTGATTGACAGCTGATTTAGACCAATAAAATGCCGTAAAGCTGTAAACAGAGGCGGTTTTACCAATGACGATTCCGTTTTTTGTAGTTCTGTAGATGCTATTGGTTGGATTAAACACGCTGAGACCACATCCTCATTGCGCGGGTCTGTCAAAAATATCAGTCTTGGAAATTTGTTTAGTTACTGCGTGTTATGATTATATAGCTTTCTGTTAATGTCTGGATAAAAAGTAGTTAGTAGAGAAAATCGTTATATTGTATGCCTCATTGCTTTCGTTAGCAAAAACCCAAGGGTTACGTGACTGCCCACAAATTGGATTAGCGTTAAGTAAAGTCTCCAATGAACGATAGGTAACGTTAGCAAGTTTAGCTAGCTAGTTAAACGCGCTGCTGGCAGTGAACTGTAAAACATACGTGGATTTCTACAAACTAGTGTTATTTTCATCCATGTATTAACCGGCGTTAGCTGTTAGGCACTTCAGGAATAGTAATGTAATTTGCAATTCTGTCGTGCTTCTGCATTGTCCGATTCGTGCTAACGTTGTATAACGTTAACGTTACATTAGAAGATTAACGTTAACATCTTTATTGACCATCAGCTCGTCCAACGTTAAACTATACAATCAAGAACATGGATAGTTACAGTCAGCGGTTTGAATCAACTACGGGCCGAGACAGTAAATGTCAAAAGAAGAAGGGTTCATCCAACGTCAGCACGTCATGTTACGACGAAGGAGACCGCAAGATTAAATTTGTGAGTATTGCCTGAAACACTTTGTCCAAGTCATGTCTAAACTCCTGTCTCTGTAAGTCTTTCTTATACATCTGTGGATACTACTCACACAGAGACACTGGAGAAACTACAAAACCTACAAGAAAGAGTGCCTACACGAAACAGTTTTCCTGTGTAATATATATTTTCGCGATTTTTCCATACAACAGTGAATACACATATATGATACATTAACTGGTTGTTAAGTGTATGCACACCTTAGGGAACTAGAACATCAGTACACAAGTGGAGATCTTTATCTCTTTAATGTGCTTAGTCGAAACATGATATTATGTCTGAAGATATAGTCCACAGTTAAGAAAAGCCGTGTCCTATGCAAGCTCTGCATATTAAGAGCTTTACGACAGTAACCCTGTTTGTTGACTTTGTTTTGCATGTAAGAATTCAAAAGGTTAAAATTAGCACAGAGTTTATCCATTACCTTAATCCATGTGCTTCCTACTACTACAGACCAAACAACATTCTGCCTGATGCCATTTGTCCGCTGTATTCTTCTGGATATTATAAGGAAGTGCTGCTATTTGGATTTTTTATTTTAGGTGTCATTATCACAGAAGCTTTTTTTAATGATACAAACATATCCCCTTTTCAGAGAGGAGACTCCTGTATGACACAGATGTACTTAATACATGCTCAACCTGCCTTTGACCCTTCTTATGAGAGTTCTACCACAAGTTAATTCCTTGTCGCCACCAGTCAGAGCATGTAGTCAACAATCACGCTAAAGGTCTGTATAGGACAGGATTTTAAGTCTAGACTATTATTCACTTCCACTGATGAGATGTTGGTTACATGACTAACATTTACTATTCCTAACAGAAACACCATCTCACCTACTAAGATGAGTGAGTGATAGTTAAAAACTGTAAAGTCAAACCATACAGATTGACTGCCAATGTGTGTTTAACCTGCATTCCTGTACTGTGGTCTGAAACAACATTTCACACCCATACCATCTTTTTGAACAGATAAAAAAAAGGGTGGTCAAATATACTTGGGCGGTCCACACAAGTAAACTCTATGTGTGAATGTATCCAGTGTTACTCTCATAGGATGCTGTGATACATCCTATGCTTGTAACACTGACTGACTAGTATATGGATTTTGAAATAAACTAGTGGATACTACATTAAAGTACCAACTCTCTGCTTTCATTCATATCTAGAAAAATTCAAGATTCAAGTTTCAAACAGCTTTATCAATCCCAGAGGGAAAATGTTTTACCTTGTTACAGCTGCTCCCAGTTCAAAAGAAAAAAAAAAACAATCATAACCAGAAAAGATCCACACCAACACAAATACAAAATAACATCAATACAAAAAATCTCAAGAACGAAGAAAATCCAAAGATAGTTGAAATAGGTGAGTAACAGTCTGGAGTGGAATGCAGTGCAATGGTGATAACATAAATATGACATGAATAATGATTATGATTATCATTGATGGGGTGGGGGAGTGGGGGGATGACAATGATCCTGTCATGCTTTGTGGAGCACTTTATATTGATCAGTCTTTGGCTCAACGTGCTTCCTCTGTCCAGCCAGCACATTGTGTAGGTGGTGAAAGAGATTGTCCAGGATTGAGAGAAGTTTGCACAGCATCTCCCAGTCAGCTACAACACGTAGAGGGTCCAGCTCCACACTCGAACGAAGCCAGCTCTCCTGATTAGTTTGTCGTGGTGTAAGGGTTGGATACCATTCATATTTGAAGATATGTATCTCATGCAAATGGGGGAATAGATTCTGGCCCACTTGTACAGTGAAAGCAAAACAGCGACTGCTACATTAAACACTGCCTTTGTGTGCCATTGTTACTTGGCCACTTCAACTCCGTTTGGGCGAATATTTTTCAAAGGCTGCTACATGTGGACAGACCTTCCTAGTCTAGTCTGATATTAGCTGAATTGAACTGACATCAAGTGATTGACTTGGCCAGCCAAGGATATAACACATCGTCATCACGAATAGCTTTTTGGGTGTATGTGTGGTTGACCCTGCTGAGTGATGGTTATTGCTGGATGGAGCCTTATCACACTTTGGGGCTTTCTTTTCGTTTGTGTCAAAAATGATTTAAAGCTTCAGAAAAGACTCACTCACTCAGCCACAGCACTTGCTCACTCGTGTGTCAGTGTCACTGTCAGTCATGGAGACACAACTCTTCAAATAAGTTATTACCAAGCATGTAGCAACCTAGCTAGAAAGGCCAGCGAAACTAACATTAGAATACAGCTGAGATATAGATGTTAGCATGCTGTACAAGCTGCTAGTCAATATTACACGCTCATGCATATGGACAACAATGTTAATTCTTCATCTGATACTCAATGTTTGCTCCCTCAAACATCCCGATGAGTATTGGGGGGGAGGAGGGGGGCATTAGAAGAGGTATTAGAAAGACAGAGTTAGAAACATACATGGCAAAGCTGAACAGTCTGACCAGTGTGATTTAGCTGTCAACCATTGATGAAGCAGCAAGAGAGAGTCAAGAAAAGATGGCTATAGTTAATGAAGAGAGCAGAGGACAGCAGCAAGCAGGTGTATGAACAACAGTTTGGATGGATGGCAAGCAGAGAAATGCAGAATTATTATTGTAATAGTGTAGTATGTAATTTTTATTATTTAATAATTCATTGAAAAATCTTTAGGTGTGCTCAAAGAACTCAACTGAAAAAACAAACAAATACAAAACACTCAAGAACCAAGGAAATCTAAAGATAGTCGAAATAGGTCAATTACAGTCCTGGATGGAATGTAGTGCAGTGGAAATGATAACATAAATATGACATATATAATTATTATAGTCATTGTCAGTCCCCCTCCTCCTAACAGTGGGGCAGTGTTGTGTGGGGCAAGTTGAACAGTTTGATGGCCATTGGCAGAAAGAATCTCCCGTGGCGCTCTGTGGAGCACTTGAGGTTGAGGTGTTTGGCTGAACATGCTCCTCTATCTTGCCAGGACACTGTGTAGTGGCTGGGAGGGACTGTCTAGGATTGAAAAGAGTTTGGACAGCATCTTTTTGTCAGCTACAACACGTAGAGGGCCCATGTCCACACTCATAACAGATCCAACCCTCCTGATTTGTTTGTTGGTGTCTGTCACCTTCATGTTGCTGCCCCAGCAGACCACAGCATAGAAGATGACACTGGCCACCACAGACTCATAGAACAGATGTAAAAGGACCTGAGCCTCCTCAGAAAATACAGGTGTTATTCTGCCGATTTATTCTACCTTGTTGAGATGTCCTAGCATCATGTAGTGCTGAATATACAGCAGGTAGCACATCTCCTACCTTTAGAGGGAAGCACATTTCTATAGATTATAATAAATAATTTAACCGCCTAACTCTAACCCTGAACCTAACACTAACCATCTAAGGCATGCGCAGTACACAAAGGTAGTTCGATGAGTAGGATAAATTGATAGAACTGGGCATTTTTATACAGTGCTGTTGAGTTTTTCTTTACGTCAACTTTATTTTCCACGTATACTCCCAAGTATTTGTACTCAGATGTAACCTCCATCTCCTCCCTCCACATAGAGAGGGGAGTATATGGGAGTGTGAACATGCATGTTTTTTAATTATTCTCTGAGCAGTGCAGGCCGGATGCTGTTAAATGCACTAGAAAAATCAAACCACTCGGCCCCCAGGCTTGTCCAGGTGGGTGTAGGTGTGATGGATCATACGAATGATGGCATCATCCACTCCAAGTTGGCGCTGATAGGCAAACTGAAGGGGGTCACATGAGGGTGTGACCAGAGGGCTGAGGGACTCCAGAATCAGTTTCTCAAAAGTCTTCATGATACGCAAGTCAGAGCCACAGGTCTGTAGTCATTGAGGACACTGACTTCTTATTCACAGGAGCTATGTATGACTTTTTCAACCCAAAGGAACTCTCTTTAGATGCAGGCTTAGGTTGAAGATGTGTTTGAGACCACCACTGTGGAGCACAGGCTCTCCTCACCTGATATTCTGAGGGTGTCATTATATGGGTGGTGGCTGAGTTGTGACTGAAGGACTGTGTCTGTAGTCAAGCTGAGGTGGAGGTGGCTCTGAGACTCAACTTGGAATCTACTGAAAAAAAATTTAAAATTTAATTGAAATTAAAATCATTGGCCAGATCCACGCTCCCCTGTCACTGGGTTGCTGGTCTTGTAGCCAGTGATGCCCTCATGCCACACCTCTCTGGTGTTATTTTGCTGGAGGCTTTGTTCTAGTTTCCTCCTGTATGCCTCCTTTCCCTCCCTGAACCTGACAGACAGCAGTCTCTGGACCCTCTTTTCTGCCTTCCTTTCACCCCTTTCTCCCGAATGCCCTATTTTTCGTATTCAGGATGACTTTAATATCCTTGGTGACCCAGGGCTTGTTGGGAAGGCAGTAAATAATTTTCATGGGTATGAGCCTCCACACAGAACAAGATGTAATCTGTGATGCAGTCTGTCAGTCTGTCAGTGTCCTCACAGTGAAGCTCACAGAGAGTCTTCCAGTCTGTAACTTCAAAGCATTCCTGCAGGGCAGCATTGGTCCCCACTGTCCTCTTTACAGTTCTAACAGTGGTAGGCTGCCCCTAAACCAAAGGTGTGTACTGAGGGAGGAGATCTAGCAGGTTATGATCTGACTTGTCCAGGGAGGGCGGACAGTGGAGCCTCTTTACATTAGCATACACCAGGTCCAGTGTCCTCTAGGGCTGGGCAGTATACTGGTATACCTGTTTATACCGATATATTTTTACACGCGGTATAGAATTTTTTAAATACTGTTTATACCGTGCTTGTGTTTAGATCTTTACAACCGAGAGCAGAGTCTTTCATCAGGCTCTTTCTGTCTCTCACTCACTCACTCGCACTCGCGCACGCACACACACACACACACACACACACACACACATACCTAGACC
>JAUBNQ010000017.1:12195317-12207975 GCA_032353495.1 Ctenopoma kingsleyae | reverse complement strand
GTTGTCTTTTTGTAATTACTTTATGGGATCAAAAAACATCGAGATATATATTGTATATTGCCATTCAGCTTAAAAATATCGAGATATGAGTTTTGGTCCATATCGCCAAGCCCTAATAGTTGTCCTCCACTTCACAGAAAGGAGAGGAGTTGTACAGTTTGATGGCCACAGGCAGGAATGATCTCATCAGTAATGATAGTTCGTAGTGTTAATTACCTCCTGATTGCAGCTAAAGACTTTTCAATATTGATTAATCAATAATTAATTAATGTGCCATATATTTTGAGGGTTAATCTTTTAGACAAGCCAAGTGAATATTTACTTTACAACATCAAATTCACAATAACTTAATTATCGAAATGGTTGCTGATTCATTTGCTGATCAACTAATTGACTGACGTTTAAATTCTACTTCTGGACAGTCATGCTGGCATTGGTATTTTAACATTGTTCCACTGTAAATTGTTCTTACACAGCTGCTAGGCATTTTTAAATCTGCGTACCAAAAAGTTAGCTTTTGCCATTTTGCAACTGTTAACACCACGAAGTTCTAGTATTTTCTAGTTAGCCTACTTAGTGAGGGCCTTTGGTCACTTCTGTATTGGTTGGATAGTTAATGGCTAATTGTTGGCGTTCATCTTAGTTCTTTTGTATGATCTGGTGTTGTTCGTCATGATTTGGGTATGTAAGGTAAAGGTTTGATCAGTGTCCAAGCTGATAAGTGGATACAGAATTATGGGTCACCATAAAATAGTATGGTGAAGCCTATCATAATTCTAACCTGTTAATGTTCAGTCTGTTTATTTTATTTGTGGAGATTTAGAAGAAAAACACTTTTAATCTCAGTCGACTCATTAGGGGGGTGGCTCATTGAAGGGTTGACACATTTTATTCCAGTTTATTTTATATAAACAAAACATTGGTGTGTATTGATTTTATTTCAGAGGTTCTGTAAATCAGTGGTTATGCTTGAGGGAAACCTAACCTTCCTTTTGTACATTTTTTTTATTCAACTTTTCATTATGGTAACATTTTGAAGTTGTGTGGTTGTATTGACATTCCTTTGGCATTTTTAACTCTTACACCTGTTCGAAGTGCAGATGGCAACTTTCCAGAAAGTCTACAGAAAAACAAACAAACAAAAAATCTCCTAGAGCAGAACAAGCAACAGACAAAAATTGCTTGGCATGCATTGGGGTAGCTGGTATGCACAGATAACACTCCTAACGCCAGTTTCTTCCACTGCACAAGTGGATCCTGTATAATATGCAGACTTGTTAGCGATGTACTTTTTATGCAACATTTTTTGTTTAAATGATTATTTTGTTAATGTTGATTAACATGACACTAAAGTTTAGACATTAATGAAACTGTGTCCCACAAGAAATTATTATTTTTTTGGGATATACTTTTTTTTATAGAGAGTTTTGCAACTAACCTATTAGGTTTACTAATAATTGTAGAGGCTTCTGGGGAATATGATTCAGTTGCCCATTCACTCCTGCAGATCAAAGCCTTGGTAGCCACTGTATACTTCACACTACCTTCACTTCATTCATGGTATATTTTCATGGTATAACTACTGATGAAAAAATGGTAACTGTTAGTCACTTGTTATCAGTCCTCATCTGTAGAAATTAGTGCCTTGCTGTTTTACTAATCCCTTTGTCTTAATTGTCTTGGGTATAACAGTGGGATGTTTAGGTCTGTGGTTGAGTTGGAGCCACAGGGTGTGTCATTTAGCAGTCTAGACCAGATGTGATCAGATTGTCTTTGATGTCTTTTCAAAATTTCAAATAAATGCAGTGTACTAGAGACAAAATTACTTAAATGTTTCTCAACATCCTTTCAGATTGCAGCTCCCTCTCTACAGCCAGAAATAGACTTCATAAATATAACATAGCTCATGCAGAATATAAACAATAAAAACGTGTTGCTGTTAATATTAAAATGTGTTTTTATATTGTATAACAATAGTTTGCTGTAGACTGTTGCTAAACATACATTTTTTACAGTCTTTAATGCTGATTTAAAATGTTCTGTTCCCTACCTGTAGCACTTACCGTTTAGAAACATCACAGATGATGTGGTAAGATTTGAGACATTGAACTTGGTGTGCTTTCTCTTCCTTGGTTGTCAGACATCTACATTACTTTACTTAAAGTCATTTATTCTGCTTATTTTGATTGGCAGTAAAATTGCTCTTCATTTCCAGACACTGGGTTCATTGTCATCACAAAGCACAGGCTGCTTTTCTCACTAATTTCTCTGTTAACTCTTCATGTTAGTAGATGTCTAAATAGAGCTTTGCTTAACATGTGTTAAACAGATGTTCTTTATTCACACAATTCACACTAAAAGCATTGTTTTTGTAACTCATTAACAGGCTAATTGTTTCAACCGTCCCTTTTATTAACCATTTAAGTATATTTACAGACTAACTTATCATTTATGTATCTGAATGTAGCTCTGATATTTGTTATGCACCTTTTTTTTTAATCATGTTTTCCTTTTTGTTCTGCAGCTGGACAGATTTGCCAGCATTCGCATTCCAGGTAGTAAAAAGGAGCGGCCACCCTTATTGAACTCTAAACACAATACTAATGATTGGTCCGTTTCTTCATCATCCACCTCACATCCTTTTGAGGAGCTTTCATCAAAGATCACCTCGGAAAAAGAGATCTTGGCTCTTTTTGAGAAGATGATGGTATGTTTTTTCATTTTATATATATATATACATCTCACCAATATCACCAAAAATATTCTCAGAAAAAATAATAATCCAACTTGACATATAAAATCTACATCTGATAAATGCAATGATTTTAAGAGAAACACTGAATAACAGTATTATAAATATTTTTAATAAAGTTTGAATGTGTGTCGTACTTGATTAAATCTACAGGAAATCATTAAAATAAAAATTCAAGAATGTGGATATGATCTGTTCTTTGAGGACTTCTAACAGCAGTAGGTAGGACAGTCAGCAATTGCTAACTGTCTAAGAACCCCAGTGTGGTCTATGTCCTCATCTCTCCCCAGTGCTGGTCCCAAACCCGGATAAATGAGCAGGGTTGCGTCAGGAAGGGCATGCGGCGTAAAATCCTAAATCAGATATGCAGAGTGATTCGCTGTGGCATCCCCGAAAGGGAGCAGCTGAAAGAAACTTTAATTTTCACTTTAAGATTTGACTTTAAATAGATAATCAAAAACAAAATTCATCTTGTACAGAAATATTCACATTCTTAACCCAACAACCATTATTTCAATAACAGGCTAACTTTGGAACTCAAAGGGTGTTGTCACTATATTTAAAAGAAACTTCTAATGCTCTAATATTGTATATATGACACCATAATATTTGAAAATTATTTCTAGGAAAGGAAAAAAAACAAAAAATGCTGCGATTTGTTTTGGCAAATATGGTACATATTGTACAAATATGGTAATATAAAATGCCATTTATCGTCTCTGTTTTTATTTGTTTTTCCAGGAGGACATGAACTTGAATGAGGAGAAAAAGACTCCTTTGAGAGAAAAGGACCTCAACACGAAGAGAGAAATGGTCATCCAGTATATTTTTACTGCTTCTAAAACTGTGAGTATTTGAATGCATGAATATTTTTCAATACATTTTCTTTTCTGGCTAATTTAATGTCTGGAATTAATGTATTTGTTTAAATATCCTGTACAGTCATGAATAAATAATTTGCTAAATAAGCAAATGTACTGTGAAAAGAAGCATGTGTATTAGTGGTCTCAGAGGAAATGTAGCTGTCTCTACTTCCCAAGTAGTGGTTTAGAGACTCTCTGTCTCACTTTCTCTCTGCTTGCTTTGCTCTTGCACAAGTTGTCCTAAAAGGAAATCAAGATGGATTTTTTGCTTTAATAATTTCTGGTGCATCATGGTATAAATGGTTGATGTCTCTGAATAATAGTTCACCACAACATACAATATTTTGGGTGTAAGATATTAACTCTTAATCAAAAATTTCAGTGCTAGAAAATAATTGATTAGATTTTGTGTATGAGACTTTGCTGTGGTTGATTGGTCTTCCTTCAAAATGTTTCAGCAATGAGCCCTGAGCTTTTCCCTGTACTTCCTCTCAAAGTAGACAGACAGATCTTGATGGAGGGTGATAAAACTGTCAGTATTCAGGGGCAAATGATTAAATCTCAGAAGACTTTTTCTCACAGATCTAAAAGGCTGTATTTCTACAATTTACAACAATTTATTTTACCCGTAAGAAGATAATACAGCTGAAAGAGCAAACTTTGCAGGTAATACCATATTGTATTAAGTATCAACCCCAGAGTATGTTCAGTTAATGTGGATTCAGTATGTGATATGTAGTTTGAATGCTAATGATGATACACTGCTCAAAAAAATTAATACATTTTTGGGTTAATGAAAATAACAACAGGTGCACTAAAGGGGCAACAATGAGTGACGCACAATGAGTAACAATAGTAGTGGAGTCGGCAATCGATTGAAATGCCAATCTCTTTTGTGGCGATTAAAACGCTGTTATACAGGTTATACAGAGATCGTGTCAAACATACTTTTAAGGCCACCGTCATTTGTAATCTTCAGCAATGCACCAGCAATGTTTAAAAACAGAGCGCATTAAGAGGAGCTGGCGGCAGAGAATCCAGTTTTTCAAAATAATAATGCCGTAGCACTGGCACGCTTTGCTTTTCACAGATGAGAGCAGGTTCACTTTGAGCTCATGTGACAGACGTGAAAAGGTCCGGAGAAGCTGTGGTGAACGTTATGCTGCTTGCAACACTGTTCAGCATGATTGGTTTAGTGGTGGGTCAGTGTCGGTCTGGGGAGGCATATCCACGGAGGGACACACAGACGTGTACAGGATAGATATTGGCACCCTGACTGTCATTAGGTATCGGGATAAAATCCTTAGACCCATTGTTAGACCCTTCACTGGTGCAGTGGGTCCTGGGTTTCTCCTGGTGCATGATAATGCCTGAACTCATGTGATAAGAGTATGCAGGCAATTGACTGGCCTCCACTAAGTCCAATAGAACATCTCTGGGATATCATGTTTGGGTCCATCCGATGCCACCAGGTTGCACCTCAGACTATACAGGAACTTAGTGATGCACTGGTCAGTATCTTGGAGGAGATACCCCAGGACACCATCCGTCATCTCATAAGGAGCATGTCCCGACGTTTTCAGGCATGCTTACAAGCACGTGAGGGCCATACAAACTGAGTACCATTTTGAGTTCCTGCAATGACATTTCAGCCAATTGGACTAGCCTGCTGCAGTTTTTCAGTTTAAATTTTTGGTGACTTTGAATTAAGCCTTCTGTAGGTTGATAATTTTTCATTTTCATCAAATGATGTGGCATCCTTTTGTTCCTATCACATTACCCATTCCATATCAGTATGGATATCCAGCATGATTTTTTTCCCAATTGTGGTCTGATGTGTTTTCAAAATGTTTTTAAATTTTTTTGAGCAGTGTATAAACACAGCACATCTGAGGTGTTTTTTGTTTATTTGATGTAAATAAAAGCTCAAGAAACATTTTCTCAGGATGCCTCTTAACTTAAATCAACTACAGTATTTACAAATGACAGATATTAAGAAATATTCAAGAAACCTGAGCATAAAGCTCACTTTTACCATTACATGCAGTGATTTTTGGCTAACAGGTAGGTGCAGTATCTTACAAAGACATGGTATGTGTTACAAAAGATCCCTCTAAAATTATTTCCTGACAGCCTTTTCTTGGTAATTGTACATTTACATTGCATGTGTTGTGTACTATGTTGTTCTGTTAGAGCTGCATTATGTGTAAAATGTGCACTTTTGGTATTGCATTGAGATATTGCGGTCTCCACAAAATTGTTAATTTAACACTAAGAAATGTAGACGATAGCTGCCACAATAACCACTTTAAACCATGGCAGTGCCTTAAACTGTGACCTGGATTGTTGCAATGTATGTGGTTCTGCTGTGACTCTTGAGATTGTTGTGACTCAGGATAGTTTACTTTCTCTGAACAGCACATCTACGAGAGGCATATAATGACTGATCTTAGTTCTGGGATTGTGTTTGTTTATGCAATATTACTGTATCTCTGGCTATAAGATTAGAAGCTGTGGAACTAGTGTGAACAGTGTAGGGATTATACTTTATTCAGGCTGTCACTAACTAATTTGTCAATGCAATAAATTCTTGGTCCAAAGTTTCTATAACTGGAAAATGTATTTACACTTTAGTGTTTTAATCAAGTAACCTTGATATTTATCTAGTGTAACTGATTCATGTTTAGCCAGTATTATTACAGATGAACCAGTTTTTTGTAGCTTGAGTCTTTCTCCTTTTAGCCCAGTTGACATCTTTTATTTTACTTGGTTCAGATCATTTTTCTTTTCCCATTAGGAGTGGAACAGTTCACAAAATTTACTGTTTTGTTAATATCACAATTTTGGGGTCATGGTTTTTGCGGGAGGAGGGCAGTTCCAATTCCAACATACTTTAAAGAAATTAATAACTCTTTGCCTTAAAATTCTGGCTAAGAACAAAAGGACCATAAACACTTCTTCATTGACAAGCACTTAACAGTTAATAATAATATATTACTCATTGAAAAAAAAATCTTTGAAAGAATTTAATTTAGCTTTTCAAATCTTTAGAAAATGTAGCTGTTATTTGAAAATATGATTTTTAGACTATTCCTCACTGTGTCTGTTCATAAAGATTCAGAATTACTGTGTTGTCTACATGTAGGTGATAGGCGAACTAGACTGATTGGATTTTTTTTGTTGTTGAATTGTTCCACCCCTCCTTCCCAACAAAAAATTCAGGAATAGGGGAATCAATTTATGGACACAGCCTTCTCACTGTAAGTGCTTTGCCAATTAACCTTTAATACTACATCCTGAATTGATGTATGTCCCTTGCTGACATAGTCAAATGTGGTTCTGGCTTGTGAATTTGGTAGACAGCCTTATATGTAGAGAAATAAGAGAAACAGTCATTGTCATGTGTTTTGTTATACAAAATAATTGCTGACCTTTGTCAGTGTGTTGTGTACTGTAGCAGTCGTTGTTTTGAAATTGCCATTCTAGTTCTAGGGGACTTTTGTTGATTTGCTTGCAGTAGCCCTGCTGTGTAAGAAATGGGGTTTTAGTTAGTCTTGCTTTTAAAACGTCTAGAAAGTTGTACAAAATTTCATGTGAACCAGACATACTGATGAGATCTTCTCTGATTCCCCAGGATGAAAGGCTGACAAGCCTCAGAAACCTTTAATCAGCTAGTATTAGAAAACATGAGTATGATCTGTGGCTTACTAGTTTTCAAATTCCAATGTTTGCTTAGACCTCATTTAAATTGACTGATTGTCAAGGGAACTCAAAAAACAAAAGCCATGATAGAATAGGGAATATCAGTGATGTACTGCTACTACTATAGACGTAGTATAGTCGATACAGGAAGACAAACCTCTGTCTGTGATTATTGGTCACAATCTCTATCCTCTTCTCCGTGTTCTCAGAATCATGCCATTTTAGCTATGCTACTCCCCCACCCCCACCATCCACCCCCCGCCCTGGTCGGAAGAGGAAAACATGAAGGTCCCAGAGGAGAAGTGATGGGAGGGAGGGGGGATTTGCTGCATTACAATCATAGTTTCAGACATAGTGATTTGAAACAGAAGTGTAAATCATTGTGGGTGAATACATAGATGGGGTTTATCCCACATGTTGTGTGGGTGGACACTGATATGTGAAGATTCATACTTGTTTGAAATTAAATTTGACCATTTCTTGGTATTGTTGACTATTTCACTCAGGGCAGGTTTTTGTTTTACATTTTGTGATGAGTTTTGGCACTAGTAGGTAAACAGGTTGCCGTTAATCTTTCATCACAAAGTCCCAGCCACATATGCCTGTTGTTGCCCAGAAAACCACTTACAATTTTCTCACTGACCAAGCTATTATAGAGGTTATGGAAAACACAGAGGCTGATCATCATCATGTCTTCAGTATGGGAGAGGCCATTGACCACTTGTCCAGAAGGGAGAAAGGGAGATACTTACTGTATACTTAATGCACCGATGCCAAGAAAGAGTTGAACGAGTCATAAAGGAGGCAGAACAAAGAGGCAATTTTTGCCATAGTTATACAACTGGAGATTGGTTGTTGTGTCGCTGAAACGCACTACTGTAGATTTGTAGGACTACTACCTGATTAAGATGAGATTGAGATTGAGTGTATTGATATGTCTCATGGTCCTTGGACAGCACCTCACTGGGCTAAACCAATGGTGCAGTTCATAGGAGGGTGGAGCTCAAAGCAAATACAATCACAGAGGTTACTGAATATCAAGCTGTTTGTAGTCACTTACTGCCACTCAGGATGCACATCTATATTACCTACATGAAGGGTGATCAGTTTCTGCAGTGACAGAGAGGCTTATCATTAAAACACACATTCTTTGATAATTTAAAATTATTATAATAATATATTAATTATTTTTTGAGCAAGATATTGAGAAATAGTTTTATTTAGATCATATATTGAGGACAGCACTATAGATTGGGGCTTGAGGTGTCATGGGAGCGACACGCTCGGCATAGTTCCATTGTTTTGGCAGCTTGCAAGAGGTTGGGATTATTTGTTCTTGCTGGTAGGGATAGAGGCAGATTTTTAGGCCTTTGATGAATCAAAAACATTACTGATATGTGATGTTTTGGCATGAGTGCAGCTGGCTTAATAAAGCTTTCTCGCTACACCACCCTCCCACTGGAAAAGCTTCATCTTAGAGTGTCTTGATACTATCTTGCATCCACATGCAGGTGTATTACCTAGTTAAGCAAGAAGTATGTAGATTGTTTTTGGGCTGGTCAGATGCAGTGGCAGATTTTTTTTCTTTTTTTATTACAAAGTTTAACATTTTTAATTGTCCTGTGTTATGGGTTTTGGGGTCAGGAGACACAGTGACCTTTTTAGTTATGCAACTACAAACAAATAGTCATATATTGAATATGTGGGACTGTGCATCGTTTTATTTTGCATGTGATCAAAGAACATTACAGTGATGATGATGACCGTCACAGTCAGTTGCTATGTTTGTCTGAACTGCTGCGACTAAATTTTTATCTTTTCAAACATGAAAAGATTTAGACTCTGTGCCCCTTTAGAAATATGTCATTTTAGTATAAAATATTTGGAAGTGAATATTTGAAACTAATTAAGAGACTAGACTTACTGTCATATTAAAGACAGCTGAGGACTAAGCATTTGGATTGGCTTAAAGGTATTAAGTTCCTGGCTTTTGTCCAAAAGCCTGGAAAAATTAGGTGGTTAAAAACATGTTGTCATCTTTACCTCAGATGTTAGTCTAATTTAAAATGTCACTGCTGAAGTTTTTTGCTTATGAGAAAGATACAGTTAGTGAGAACTGTTTTTGCTTGTTTCTGTAATTGATCTGATCCTTAAAACTCAGAACACACTGCAGTGTTTATTTTTTTCTTTTGTTTTTTAAAAAGTTTTACCATTTTTTTACCAAACTATAGGTCAGATTTTACCTACTGTAGAAAAGCTACTTGCATCATCCTGAAACATCTACAGTACCTGGAGGTGGAATAGCACCCATGGCAATGTACAGTATAGTACACACATAGTGATACTGTCATGTTTTATTTATATTCCTGCACTTCTAGGTATAATTGTATTGTTTGTGTTATGTGTTGAGTTTCAGAAACAATATATAAACTTCCAGATGTTTCTTAACGATACAATAATGACAACAGAATTATGTAAATAATTGTGCTGCTAATGCGTATGCTTTACTGATTTGCATGTACTGTAATTCCATTATTAGTGAGGTCAGTTTCTTCTTGTGCTAGTGATACAATACATGTTTGCATACAGGTGCAAAGAATAAGTAAATAAATTATTTGGTACTATTTTAGTAAAAGTACTGTTATTAGGGTGAAATTATATTTAAGTAAAAATACTTGGTTATTGTGTCTGCAGCTGTACAGTTCCATACACAACAAACTGTGTTCTGACAAGGGTTTATAGACAAGGGTATATTGTCCCATGCTGATTTCTATCTACCAAAACATTAAGACCACCACCATAATGTGGTTGATAAATGTATTTTCAACTTAATAAAGAGATGTGCACAATATTGGAAAAAAAGTCCATGGTCAGTTTTAGACATTTGTGATTGACTGTTAAAAATTGAAATGGAAAGTTTCAGTCCACCTATGACTATTCAAACATTTTGGTCTTTTGAATTGATTTGCCCATGTTTTTTATTTCTTCTCCCTCTTTTCCAGGGTAGCTTGAGAAGCAGCCATCAGATATCTCCCCAGGAATTTCTGGGAGAGCTGAAGTCAGGGGTGATGGACGAACGTCTGTTTGCCTGTCTTGACTCATTGCGAGTAGCCCTTACCAGCAACCCTGTCAGGTACAGTATAACAATGGAAAAGGACTCCACCACACCCTCACTATTGACTGTTTTTGAGTTTGTATCCCTTTTAAAAATATTCTGATGATGATTACTATCATATGGCAGTAGCTCGGTAGGGCAGTTGTGTACGAACCTCAGAGTCACTGGTTCGGTTCCCGGTTCTTCCTAGATACATGTCAAGGTGTCCTTGGACAAGACATTGTAACCCTGTTTTAGTGCCAACATGTACTGTCTGGCAGCTGTCCAACAACAATTTCTTCACGGGCATCAATAAAGTATGAAATTATATTTTAGATTAAATATGTATTAATAATAATAATATGTATTATAAAATATTTAATTTAAAAATTAATTTTAACTTAATAAATTGAATGTAAAGATGCAAACTATGGCATGACAATAAGTATAGAATAACAAAGTGAACAGAGCTACAACTTGCACTGTGAATCTGAGATTGAAGATCATTCTAGACAGATGTGTGAGTCAGAGTTGCAACAAGTTGCAAGTGCTTCATCTGAAGCAAAACACCAAAACAGAATTAATTCAGAATTCACCCAGAATCTGAGTTCTGTGAAGCATAATCCTGCTTCAGGCCACTATAAGTAGGATGAACAGCTGAAGTTGAGAAGCTGTTTCTTATTGTAGTTCCTTTTGCAAATGTAATGCCTGGTCTTGTGTGGCTGACTCTTTATAACATATTTTAAGTCTAGGAATTTGTCACCGTTTGTGCTGATTTTGAAATCCAGATGGTGTAATGCGGACTATTTAGAGATGTTCCCAGAACTGTGGAAGCATCTTGTACAGCTTCTCCATTGTACTGCATCTGTCAATAGTATAAATTAATGCATAACAGGGGTGAGCACGTTATTATGCAGCTATCTTGTAATCAAATTACATTAAATCCAGTCTAGTGGCCCAACAGCAAGCACTACCTTTTACGCATATAATGTCCCAGTTTCATAGAGATTATATTAGAGTTGACATTCCACTATAATGCGTTAAAGTAGGGACTCTAACTGAAAGATAAAGAAATGAATTAATTTATTCTCCTTCACCCAGACCTCTATCCATCAGTTAATCAAAGCATTTTTCATGTGTTTGCAGGTTATTTGTTCAGTGTATTTAATTTAAAAAATTAATACAATTATGTCATTGTTTCAATAGTAGTTGAATAGTTTCAACTTCAGCTCCTTAAATATATCAATGATATACTGTATATATCCAGTTGTACTTCTGATTGTATGTTTTATACTTATGACAAGCTGATGTTAGTTAAAAAGTTGATGCAGTAAAAATAGCAAACATAAAAAATAATTATTAATTATATAATTATTATAGTTAATTATAATCTGTAAATGTCTCTCTTATCACTGTCCACAGTATGACGATGTATTAGTTGCATGGCAAAGCCATTTGTAGTGTGTGTATGTGTTACAACAAATTGGTATAGGTACTTTCAAAAGGGGCAAGGCCAGGCACTTACATTATTAGATTAATGAAGTGCAACCATTAATTTGAGCTATTTGTTTACTTTCCATTTCAGTGACCTGCATTTGTTTTTTTATATCCACACTTTTTTTTAAAGGAATAAAAAATCTCAAAATTTAGGTTTTATTTAGAGAATTGTTTAAGCATACCCATTCTACAAATAGTCTAATCATAACGTTTTAAGAATGAGATCAGGTTGTATGCACTGGTGCACATCTTGAACATAATACTGTTTGTGGTAGGATGGCTAGTTTTGTGTCACAATGCTTAACCGAAGTCGAGGTTTATTTGTTGCCAAAGTAAATCTGACGCTGTGACTAGAGGGGTGAAGTTTTTCTTTGGTCTAAGGCACATTGATGGGGAAATCCTTGACAGTCTTGTTTTGGTTGTCTCTCTCTCTCTTAGATTTATATTGTTGCTTTGGGCTTTCTCTCTCTGAGGTTGGGGATTAGCAAGTTTGTTTCACATTATCATTAACTCTGCCTGAACCACATTAAAGGCAGTCAAAAATCTAAGCTCAAACATTTAGTCACTGATGTGACTGACTCTACCACCTCCTATTGCCGCATAGCCAGATATACAGTATGTCACAAAAGTGAGTACACCCCTCACATTTTTGTAAAAATGTTGTTATATCTTTTCATGGGACAACACTGACGATATGACACTTTGACACAATGTAAAGTTGTCAGTCTACAGCTTGTATAACAGTGTAAA
>JAUBNQ010000017.1:12185216-12195217 GCA_032353495.1 Ctenopoma kingsleyae | reverse complement strand
TACTGTGACATACTAAAGGAGAGCATGATCCCCTCCCTTCGGAATCTGGGCTGCAGGGCAGTATTTCAACATGATAACGACCCCAAACACACCTCCAAGATGACCACAGCCTTGCTAAAGAAACTGAGGGTAAAGGTGCTGGACTGGCCATGCATGTCTCCAGACCTAAACCCTATTGTGCATCTGTGGGGCATCCTCAAACGGGAGGTGAAGGAGCGCAAGGTCTCTAACATCCACCAGCTCCGTGATGTCGTCATGGAGGGGAGGAAGAGGATACCAGTGGCAACCTGTGAAGCTCTAGTGAACTCCATGTCCAAGAGAGTTAAGGCAGTGCTGGAAAATAATGGTGTCCACACAAAATATTGACACTTTGGGCACAATGTGGACATTTTTCCACAGGGGTGTACTCACTTTTGTTGCCAGTAGTTTAGACATTAATGGCTGTGTTTTGAGTTATATTGAGGGGACTGCAAATTTACACTGTTAATACATTAACATTAATTATTCATTATTAGTTAGGATCGGTCAGAACGGTAAATTATATTTTATAGGAATGTCTGCATATATACATTTGCTCAATAACCACAGCAAATGTACAGAAACAGGTTTCATTAATAAGAGAAGTAGTGAAATTGTGCTGGACGGGACGTTTCATTCAAGAAAGCGAGTGCTGGTTTGACTTTATATTTTGTATTAATAATTTTTATACAAAAAATTTGGGGTTGTGAAATTAATCATTTGAGCTTCCATCATTTCTTATGGTGAAATTCGCTTTGATATACTTTGTTTTGGATTGCGAGCACATTTGTGGAATGAATTATGCTCGCTATCCAAGGTTCCACTGTATTTTGTGATGTCTTTTCTTTTGGTAAACGTCTTTTTGACAAACCGCTCTGCCAAAGTTGGTTGCTGTGGTTGTTTTATTTTATTTTTTTGCTGTCACCGCTACCGGGGATTTGACAGACCTCTGAAGCTTTTCATATTCCTCATACTGATTCCGGTGGTTGGCCTGGAGATGGTGAAACAGGTTTGTTGTGGCGGTGTCTTTCACTGCAACCGCTTTTCCACATAAAGGACAGATTAGGCTGATTTTTCTGACGTCCATCTCCAGGCGAGAGACGAAGACCCACATCTTGTCACCAGCTCTAAAGAGGACAACGAGGACTGCGGAACCTTTAGCTTGTTCGTCTGGCTCGGTTTCTTCCAACATAGCTCAGCAGCGGGTTAACACTAGCATGCTGCTGCATCAATCTGGAGCAGACAGGCGCAGCAGTAAAACCTGAGTAGCGCAATCAATTTTTAAAAACTGTTTATTGCCAAATGAGGTCGATAACTGGATAATGCCTGCTGCCTCATCGTCAAAATAAGAATTTCGATATTATTGAAAACGATATATATCACACACCCCTAGTATGATTAGAGATTAAGAATATTTGTAATATGATGTACAGATTAACAATGATTAAACAATATAAGAACAGGTTGCACCATTGTGTTGACATGTATATTTCCTTTGTTCATTTTCAACTTCAAGTGAGTTATGACTTTTAACTTCCAGTCAAACCACCATCTACTGTGACTGTTATAACAACAGGAAGCCAACTGATCCCAGTACTGTGTGCTTGGTAACCGATCTAGTTAGTGCAGCTGTGTAAACAGCAGGGGATGTTTGTCAGTTGTTCTTCTACTCTTGACAGTACTTCACACTGCTCAGTCTATAGTAAACCATATTTGTGTACATTAATCATAGGCTCTGCAGCTAAAGTAAAAATTACTCAGAAGAGACAAGATGTTTTTATATTGGTTTCATTGGCTTAATGTAGTAATCACTATTGCCTTCTCTTAGCAATACTTTGGCCCCTGAGTCTATCCCTCAGGCCATTTTTAGCTTGGTATATCTACCCTACCTGTTACCTACTTTTCTTCATTTTATTTTGCCACTAATTAGTTCAGTAACACTGAACCAACATCACTTTATGTATATTTTAATTTTGGTTTTTCCATGTCTGAGCCTTCTCATTGCTAATAAAGTCTTCTTACTGGCAGGCTGAGCTTTTGAGTTTGCATGTGAAAGCACTCCCGCCCACCATTGCTCTCTCCCACGTACTTATCCAATAATGCATGAGTGACGGCACATGGATGTAGGAGTAAAAGAACAGAGACTTCATTATGTTTTTAGACCCTCTTGAACACCGCATCTCTATCAAGACGGCCAAGAGAAAATTGGTGTTAAGAGCTTTTTTGTGAGCCTTTGATTTTGATTAGAATCAATGACACTAACAAAATGTACAAACACTGCCAAGCAGTGATGTGCTTCAAAACTTTAATTAGGCTAAACAAATTCAAATCTTTAATTAATTATGTGAACTGTAACTATAAGCCAAAGATATGGATTATATTTACAATTAAGAGTTCCTTTTTTTTTATCAATGTAAGGCATTGATTTTAGCCAGCATATAAACATATAAGTTCAAAAATTAACATAAGTAATTAACATAATTGATTCTTATTAATAATTAGTAAAATGCTTCAAGCTATATAAAAGACTAGTTAAAGTTATTGAGAGCTGGGTGAATGGAAAAACTGATATTTACAACAGCAGAGTTTGTTAGCAAAAAAGAAAGAAAAGAAGACATAATATTTCAACCGACTAACATAATCTATCGATGCCTACTTGTGTTTATGGGACCCTCACCTGTGTGATCCCTCAGGAGAATGTGGCCTATAGGCACAGACTTTCTATCAAGTCACCACTGATAAAATGGAAAATCAGGCCCATGTATCATGACATTGTTTGGCTTGACCATAAATCTGTCTTCGCCAGAAACAGTGGGACGGGAGTGGTAACCTCTTGCTATCTAATAGCACCATTACAGTCCTGAGTTATGGGATTGATTTGGCAGTAAAAGCATTTTGTCTGCTACTGTTTTTGGATGCTGATCACTGTCACTGTCTAGGCACTGTTCTATCAACAACTCTCACTCATTGCCTTCGTCTAAAATCAGTTGGTAGCATTCTTCTTGTATCGGCTTACAGACTTGCACACTTCCTCATCAGAATCCTTCTGGCGGCGTTGACAGACTTAGAAGTAATTTGGTACTTCCTGCAGCTCTAAAGTGTCACCCTGTGACGCTTGCTTCTGACCCCTGTATACCTTACCTACCTCAGCTATTCCAGCTCTCTCTCTTTTTTTGTGAGTGGAGGCCACAGTGCTAGCCCACAGGATCAGTAAGGCTATGGAATGTAATTATATTAACTGGATTTGATAAATGGATCTGACAAACAAGTGGAAATTGGTTTTTGATATAACTGACTTTCAGGTTTAAGGCCCCAGATATTTTTTATTCAGTTTAGCAATAAAGTAGGCTAAGTTTTAGCATCCCTCTTCCTTACACCATTTTTTAAAATAAACCTTGGGTTCTTTTTCTGCCTCTCATATACTTGCCCACCATGTACTGCACACAAAGTTTCACAATTCCTGAAATCAGTCATACTGACAGCATTGTTATAAGTACAAAATACACACAAAAGCATCTCTTTGTAATAGGGAATTACTGTATAATGGCGACTATTACAAGCAAATTAGGAATTAGAAACAAAAACCTATAAAATCTACCTTTACAGTGGTAATGATCAGTTTTGGTTGATACTCTCAATGAGGAATTTATTTTAGAGTGTTTATTCTTCAGGTTGTAATTGGACTGTGGTGAACTGGACTGCTTTATGTGTAAAGGCGTTACTAATGTTTTCCCCTTTTACCAGCAGAACAAGTAAAGTAAATGTTACACACTAATAAATTACACACATGCATTCCAGCACAACACCATTGCAAACTACAACCTTATTAATAATAATGTAATTAAAATAATATTTCACTTAGTGTCAATTAAAACTGAACAAGAAAAATCAAGGAACTTAGTTTTAAAAGCATTGTTATGTTTTTTAGTGATAGTCTCATACTGGCATCCTTACGGAATAAAATGACCACTATACCTATTTCAGATGTCCCACATTGTTGTGATTTCAGCTCACTCCTTGATCCCTGGAGAACCATCGTGTAGTTGGTTTACTTGCTATACTCAGAACAACATTTCAATTAAATTTTTTATTTCTGGTTCATGACCGCTTTAACGGAGTGCACCGCTGTGCTACTCTGCCTGGGAACCTTGGAGAAATTCTCCTGAGACTATGTTAGAAGTCAAGCTACCTTAGCTGTGAAGTTAGCCAGATAAGATGCCTCATTTTTCTCTTTGATTTATGACTGTTTTTGTTTCTCAGGGAATTGTATGATGAATTTGTTTTCCTCATTTTTAATACGCTCTCCTTTGCTGTCTCTTGGTGTCTTTATAAGCTGATAGTTCTCAGTCTAATATTACTGTGCTTCTTTTGCTTCTGTTGATGGTAGCGTGTGATTGGGCATTTTATCTTAGAGTGAGCATTAATTGCTATTTATAGCGTATAAATATCAAATGAAGTAGTTTACAGTATCTAATCTATATCTTGGGAACCTGACCAAGATGTAGTAAGTAAAACAAAGTGTTTCAGAAAGTCATGTTGAAATATTAACCAATGTGTTTCCAAAGAACAGAAGATACTCGCCTGATTCCAGGATTTTTTTTCACCGTTTAATATTGTCTGGTGTTGTGCTCATCGATGATGATTTCCTTGGTAGGGAAAGTAACAAAGCCAATCAAACCTAGGCAAGTAGGATTAAGTATGGTAACTCATGTAAAATGAGTTTCAGAAATAACAATTCCTATTGACTGTTACAATAAACTTTAACTGCTCCTAGCAACTATTGCTACAGCTTCTATGTAGACTGAAAACAATTATCATCAATTCATAGATAGAATAGAAAAGACTCATTAATTTATTTATTTGTTCTATCCACATGTATGTATAATAATAGTATTAATAGTGCTTTGTTGGCAATTCAATTCCCAGGCCATTCTGGCCACATGTCAAAGTGTAGCTAAGAAAGACACTGCACCCTGACTTACTCTCATGTTTCTGCTTCTTGTTTGTAAGTTGCTTTAGGTGAAGTTTCTGCTAAATGAGTAAAGGTAAAGTCTAAGATTTAAAACATAAAAAAATGGGTTTGTGCACCTGTAGGCTAATATATTTGGTAAATTGCCTCACTGCTCTTGAAAGATATAGACCATGCATCAAAACGTTTGCTGCAGATAGGAAAGCAGCATGTGTAGCTCTATTCTGTGGCATTGGAGGGACCCAAACCTTGGTATGTTATGATGCTGAATGTGTCTCTACTATGTCTAATCTTAATGATACCAAATAACAAAGTAATACTGTATTAACAGATAAGACATAAAGACGTGCTGCAGTTTGTCTAGCAAAGAAACGGTTTGGAAAGTGTTTTCAGATCACTTTTGCACATCATGACTCCAAACACTGAGGACATTCAGGCAGAGAATGTGATTGAAGTTTCTCAGTTGGGATGTGGGAGGGGTGTTGTTAGGAACTAATGAAACCCAAGGGCTGCCAGAGCATGCTAGATTAGCAAACAGAATTTAAACTACTTTAATCACTTTGGAGTCTAGACAGACAACATGTCAAATAGAAATCACATATTGTAACTGCATTAGGATAAAGACACAGGTCTGTACATTATGTGGTTATAGCACCTGATTCTTTTTTTTAAAAGTTATCATTAACATTTTAATTGATGTGGGAATTATTTATTTTAGCACAGCACTGCAAAAATGTTATGTTTTCATATGCCATTCATACAGCCTTTTTAAGTACATCTATATCTCTAAATAACTTTGTAAACATATTCTACTTGCTAAACAATGATATATCAAGTGACCCTGAGGAACAAATAGTTCATAGGCATAATAGTTTTCTCATAGCTCAAAATAATAAAACACCCAAGCTTAAAGTGGGCGGCACTGTGGTCTGGTGGTTAGCACTGTCGCCTCCAAACAAGAAGGACCTTCATTGTCTTCACTGCTGGCTTTTTCGTGTGCCTAGCTCTTCCTAACCTTCTGCCATGGCGCAAAGACACACCCCAGCAATAATGTATCTAAATCATTGCTTGAGTCTGATTGTTCTTGCTCTTAAAAATTAGACTTTTTCCAGATGTTGTAGAACAGTGTCACAATGTACCTGGAGGGCCTCTGAAATCTTTCATCAGGTCCTTTACTAGAACATTTTGAAAGCTGGCAAAGTCGCCACTATGCTTTTCTACTTTTCACTCGTGTTTCCAGGCAGATGTCTTTAAAATTTGTTACAGCAGACTGCGATTGCTCAGACCTGTGGGTTTCTTGTGCAATAATTCCTGCTATAGATCAACTGATTATTTTTCTTTGCTCTCTGCCTCACCTACTGATGATGAAAAACTAGTGTGCCATTGCCACTGAGCTATGCATTTTAATGAAGTTCTTGTCAACACTCCTGCCCTGCCTACTCTATAACCAGAATGGCCTGGACCATGGCTCAGTGAGAAACGTAGGCTAAATTGAATTTTTTTTTCTCAAACATGGCAGTCATATTCCTTAGCTACCTTGGTAGCAGCCTTCACTGTAATCAGCAAGACCATGATAGTTATTGTCATCTTCCTTCATTTTCTTGACCCTGTCACACACACAATCATACACCTCAAAGTAGATGTCTATGCTCTTTCTGTAACTTTTGTTCTCACTGGGAAATAGTTAAAATACAGCTTGTGTGATAATTGTCCATTATATGCCTCAGCTTACTTAGACAACAGGATGCCCAATATTTTATGCATATTGTACACTGAGACTCTAATACATCAAACAACAGTGGTTTCCCTTTAAATAGCTTTATCAGTCATACATCTAATTGCACAAAACACCTATCTCTGATTCTCAGTATGAGGTTGAGATATGACTATGAGGTTAAAAAAGTGTGCTAAAGATGGTGTAGACCTTTGCAGTATTTCATTGCAAAGATTAAACATATTCAGGATCTAGATACACCAGTTCACACTCCCAATTTGTAACATTGTTTTGAAACAAGAAATGGGTCACAGTTTAAATAATCTTTAAATATACTGAGTCACTGCAGTCAAGTCAAACATATCTAAATAATCACGCTTGCAGTTTTTTGTGGGAGATGCTGAATAGAAATCACCAAGTTTACATGCAAGTTAAATAAAACAAAACGAACAATAACTGCAGTCTGGGCTTTACAGATTTTTAATACACAAATATGGTATTTGTTACTATTCTTTATCAGACACAACAGTGTAACAACAGATAAATAACCTCATGGACACACAGCTACATACAACTCCATACTAATTTTCAAGAAATTAAATTCAGATAACAGCTTCCCATTTTATGTCACCTTGAGGATTTCTGTAGATTTGATGCTGGGAGGCATGCAGCTTGTTGATTAGAACAGTACAAACACTGCATGCTAATGTTCTGAGATGTTCTTCAGTTTCAGTCAGCAGGGAGGTGGAGTCACTCACAATCTCACTTCGTTTTCTGCATACCTAAAGTTTTCCACCTAAACTCACTATAATATTTCTTCCCATGTGTGCTTCTTATTTGGGCCAGTATTAAAACTTCTCCTCTCATCTGTTCTTTTATAGCCACTGTTCTTATTTGCCAGTTTTGGATGAAAAACCTGAGATGCTAGCATATGATTTGTTAGTAAGAAAAAAACGGTTGCCATTCTGTTTTTGTTGTATCCAAGAAAGTTGAAAGTAGGTTTAAAAAAACTGAAGGAAGTATTTGGTTTATTTAAATCAATACCACTATTTTCTGAATTGTTCTTCAAAGCTTTCCAATAATATTTGCATCTAGATTGTACTTATAGCCCACAAGGAATTTCATTATAACCTCCTGCTGTAGCAGTAACCTGCCTCAAGTGTTCAGGTTCAGGCAGAAGCTCAAGAAATTTGTTTAAGGGACACTGAAATGTAATAAGACAGCAATAAATAGATAAAATAAGAACATATTTAGAGGTGGAAAATATAGCCATGTCTTCCCCATAATATGTCTAAAATCAACTACCATGTAAAAAACAGCAGGAATGTTCGATTTTCCTGTAGCTTATTTGATGGAACAGTGTGAAGTTACTAAACGTCTTTTTGGAAAGGTACAACTCACAAATGCCACTTGCTTCATCGTAGTATACGTATTCTGTCCCCTTCTCTCAAATTCTTCATGGTGATCTTTCTGACTTGTCTCAGAGGATCAGTGAGTTTTCATTTTTGCAAAGAAAGTGCAATACATGTCTAAAATATATTTGTCAATAACATCTCGGTCAGTGTTTTTATTTATATTTTACTAGTTGTTTTGTGGACAGATTGGTCTTATTGCAGAATTTTGAGGGGCAGTCTAATATGAGACAATGCAATAAAAACCGAATGAACTAGTAACATACCGTGATCACAATAAAAAAAATGAATCTAAGGGTTATACAATATGAATAAATATAACTTGAATATGCTATCCATTTCTTATCCGCATGTAAGCCAGTGTTTACTTCTGCTGCCTTTGTTCTCAGCACAAAGTTGTGAATTCTACATGTGTTTTTCTGTCTTAAAGCTTTTTACAGTGATTGATAAGTATGAAAGTGTTGCTGTCAGTTTTCAGTCTTACACTATTGTGATATTGATTCAGTGTTTGTTATTTCAGTTGGGTGCAGAGCTTCGGACATGAGGGTCTCGGACTGCTGCTGGACATCTTGGAGAGGTTGCTGTTCAAGAAACAGTAAGTTATGACTTCCCTCATATTTATTCTTGTACAGACTCTTTTCCTTTATCTATATATGAAATTGTACAGTTTCTTGTCAGCTGCACCTCATTAGTCTCTTGTCCTTAGGCAAGAGAAGATTGACAAAAGGAACCAACATAAAGTTGTCCAGTGTCTCAAAGCCATCATGAACAATAAGGTAATGACAGTAGATGCTGTTCATTAATTTTGGTTGTATAATATGTTGCTTATTAATTATCACTTTTAAATAAAAATTACAAATTTGAATTAATGACTTTTCAAAGCCAAGGCTGTCATGAGAAGAAGTGTATTTTGAGATATTTCTGCCAAATACCATCCTCTTTCTTAACTTTATTCAGGAGAGTTTGCTTGCGAACATTTGTAAAAGTAGTTTTTTTTACATGCCATTATTTAACAACAGCTTAATGTATTATAATCATTTAAAAAGAGCTTAAATGGTTACACAGCTGAAGTTTGTAAAACTCTAAGGTAAGTAAGTAAGATCACATTATGATGAACAGATTCCACAAAAGGTCAATAGACAGTAATATACAATCTAATAAACAAATATAATTATAATATTATTAAAATGTATAATATAATATCGCACAGGCCTATGCTTAAAAATGCACTGTCTATTTCATGCAGTGCTTCAACTTTTCCTTCTTGTGCACTGTCAGTCTACAGTAGCTATAGAGGAAAAACAATCTTGCCACGTGGAGCTAAAACTCAACGGAGACACATATCCAGGCGCTCTGGCACAAAATGTGCTGTAAGGTCTCATGTAATCCTGCGTCTCAACAGGCGCCAGACGCCAGCATTTACCCGTAGGCCTCTCTGTCAGCCCAGACCTTTCCCTGGCTAGAGAGGCATCTTGGGATGGGATGTACACACAATGCCAGGAAGACAGGTGTTCTCTGCCAGCTGTCAGTGCAGCCTCTTTTTCTGCTGCCTTCCTGTGTCAAGTCACACAGTTGCATATTTTGTATTGCCTGTCACCAGTGCCATAATAATGTAATACTAAAAGGTGCTACATTGGGAAACCGCCTACTGAACAACTAAACAATATAAATAACCTTTTTCTTACTATATTGATCTGAAGTGTTGTTAATGCATATATATATATATATATATATATATACTCTACTACTCTAAGTAAATTATGGTGCTGATGTTGCTGACTTTTTAAAATACAGACTATATATGTATGTATATACATACATACATACATACATACATACATACATACATACATACATACTACAAAGCTTGTTTTGTGAAGCTGTTGAT
>JAUBNQ010000017.1:12143804-12156813 GCA_032353495.1 Ctenopoma kingsleyae | reverse complement strand
GACTTTCATTGGTTAACATTCATAGAATTTTTATTTATTATTACTTTTGTCAGATTAAAGTTATTTCTGTGACCATTTTGAGTTTTTCTTTCATTGACAATTTTGTCCACATGTGTACATGGCTTGTTCACTAGCATTTGCAAGGGAGGGATACACTGCTTCTTTATATTTCTTTATAGTCAAAGAAAGAACAGAAAAACACAGAGAAACAAACAAGCAAATGTAGTGAGTGGACGCCCAGAGAGAAATGCTGACAGATTTCAGAACTTTCCACAGTTTCTGTGATTTCACAGATAGCCTCTGGAGAAGCTCTTTGACATCATCATTGTCAATATTTAGAGATAAAACATGTATAGCATGACTTTCCTGTGGGTGTTAGTAAGAAGAGACAGTAAAAATCACAGAATGTTTTAGAGACACTGGCAGGTGGTAGTTGAGGGATGTGTGAAACCTGTCCTCATGTCTCATCTGGTCTTTTGTATTCATTCTGTTCTACCATCAGTCTCTCGTTTGCTCAGTTTTTATAATCGTAATGGCATACTTTATTGATCCCCTTTGAGAAATTGTTTTTACACAGCTGCCAAACAGTACAGTTTGGTGCTTGGGTGTCTTGTCCAAGGACACGTAACCTAGAGGGACCGGGAATCGCACCACTCATCCTGGGGTTCATAGACTACTACTCTACCTACTGAGCTACTTTACACCTCAAAATCTAAATTTAGAATTAAAAGCAAAACATAATGTAGCTCTCTCTGTCAAAAGTAAGATGGAATGGAACTGAATAATTGGGCTGTTTAAGTTACATGACAAGTTAAATCTTTGGCTAGACATGCAATTTAAACTAAGATACACTATTAATGGTGTTTTAGTTGTTATATTTTGTCATACTTGCATTCATGGGCTAAGTAGACGTATCCTAATTGACATCTGCTACAGACCATATTTTTTTCTGTTTATCATGAAAGGGAAGAGATAAACATTTATCACCATAGTCCTAGTAAAATGAGCAACAACATGAAGAGAACTGCCCTTTCCTGAGGCTTCTTTTTGGCTAATAAATAGCATCCAATTAGACAAAACCCTCAAAGATCACAAAATCAGTTTGCCATTTCTCCCCAGGATAGAGGCGTTTCCTAACAACCTACCTCTATTCCAAAGTTGAGAGAAACAGAGGACGTGTCCAAAATCTCTTATTTCTTATTTCTCATTTACTATATAGGCACTATATACTACATAGGGTGTTCACCATTTTGTAATGGTGTCCAAATGTTGAGTGTGTAAACCTGTCCAGTACATAGTGGAAGAAAACTTCCACAGTGGAATGAAAATGGCGTACATGGCATTTACACTAGTTTCTGCTAATTATCCCAGAATGGGCTGTTCCTGAGATAAGAAAATTACCATTTCATAACTAAAACTATTAATGATGATGCTATATGACAATGATTTTCAAGTGTCCTAAATCTAAAACTGTTGCTCACTGTTGAGTGGACTAATGAGTCTACATTATATAGGGTGTAGTAAATGAGTGAATAGGGAGTGATTTCAGACATAGCAAGAGTAAAAGTAAAATGTAAAATATAAAAATGGAGGAGATATTTTATTGTCTGTTAAAGTCTTTTTTCTAGCAAATCATTTAATTTATTGATGCAGGCCTACAAAGATCCTTATGATTGTATTTTGAGCTCATTTAGCAGCAATGCATATCAATTCAGACTTGTCATTCAGCATGAGTGCGTACATATATAGCTGTATAGAGAGAGAGAATAGTTGTTTTTTTTTATCTAAGTAGTAAAAATTTTTTTTTACATAGAACTAAATCCCTCTTAGGAGGACTACACCTAAAATGTAATTTTCTTCACTATTATTAACATGTGACTAAATAGACTACTGTTTTATTTTTTTGTGTTCCAGTAAGTAAAGGTACAAATAATATGCAGAGTACAGAGGAGATGTTTAGAACAAGATAAACGGGCAACACATGATAAAATACTGTAACTATGTCTGCTCATTTAGTTTGTATATTGAATGCTAAGTAGTTTTTACATGGTTTGTTTTAAATTAATAGACCAGTTACTAAATGGTAGGAAACATTGTAAACAAATAATATATTATATACTGAGCAGTATATTTATTGTGTTTAACATTTCCATTATTTTCAGCACTGTAATATTCCTGTAGCAGATATTACCAAAATCCTTGAACAAAACATCACACATGACATTTGTGTGACGAGTGGACAAGAAGTTGTGGAAAGTGGTTCTTATATTGTTTACCTCAAAAATAATAAACCAGTTATTAAACAAATTCTTGGACTGGGAACATGTAGCAATTTTATTAATTTGACCATTACAAACACTGTAATCCTACTTTCACCTCATACTGATTACTACTAGTCAAGTGCAGTATGGTCCTCATTGTTCTCTTCAGTACATGTTCATTATTCATGCATCATTTTTAAAACTTATGTTTTATATTAAATTTCTTAAATGTTCTTTCATGTTAATGACCAATTAATCATTGAACTTTATTTCTGAATTAGTCTTGGGAATTGCAGACAACTATTATTATGCTTGTAAAAGTATACAATGTGGTGTATAATTAAATTTAACAAGTTCAGTTTTAATGAATAAACTGTTAGAAGTATACTCAAAACTGATTTCAGAAGTGTCCCCTTTTTTATGTTTGCTGCCATAGCATTAAGGATGTCAGACTCTCCGGATCAGTGTAACCTGTTAAAGAGACAGTTGACGACAAGCTGCCTTCCAACTGTTGGCAAGCTGTAAGAGATAATTAGACAGCCTATTTCCATATGATTATAATGGCCTGGTAAGGAAACGTGTTTGTGTGGGTTTTGTCAGTATAAGCGTTGTGCTTGATAGAAGTGGTGGTTGTGTGTGTGTGTGAGAGTTTGTGGAAGGGGTTAAGCTCATATGAATCACTGGATGGTTTACGAGTGCACCTAATCAAGAGTGGGCTCATGGAAATAAAGACCACGGTTTAGTTGGTGAGAGTTGACACCTTGTCGTGAGTTGTCAAGCTCAGACTGATGTGACATGTTAAACACTCACAATCATTCAAACTATTGCTTCTATTCTACCATTCTCTACTATAATAAACATCAGACTGCCTCTAAATTTGAGCCACTTAACATATCCATATATTGATGGGTAATAGGTCTCTCATGCAAGCTGGGTGTATTTCTCAGAACAGTAATAGCCTTTGTGCCCTGCTGTGTAGAGGACTTGGTAGGCTTTCCAATTACAATGAGGCAAAAAGAGCTGAGGAAGTTCGTGGTCATCATCATAGAGGAATTATGAAGAGATCGATGTAAGGATGAAAGGATTTAAAAAAAAAAAAAAAAAAAAGCCTTAGGTGGGCTTTTTAATTAACTGCCCAAAGGAGGCTATGGAAGTCAAATATCTTATATTTATAGAACTTACAGTCATTTATACTTTGAGTTGTCTTTACTTAAATTACCTAATTACCATAATTGTTTCGAATTCATTCGGGGAAAAATAAAATGTAGCTGAGGTGGTAGGACTGAGGTAGGACACAGATTTAGTTGGTAAAATGATTTCAAAAGCTGTAAATATAGTTTGTTTTGAACCACTCAGCACACAAGCAGCAGGAGGTCCATCTCATGCTGTCTAGTAGTTAGTGTTGCTCTCCACTGGTATAAATCTGTTCACATCAAATGGACTTTCTATGCTGTGTCTCTCACCCTCTGTCTTGCTTGTTTTGCTCTTTTCTCCTCGTTTCCCACTCTCTTTATGTTTTTGCTGTGACATTTTGAAGAACACCATTAGTTCTATAATGACTTTTCATGTGGCTGCAGAAAAATTGTGCCATTATGAGAGATCCCATCAAATGCATTATCATTAAAGGGTCTTTTCATTGTTTTTGAATAGGATCATCTGATCACATAGTACACATGGGTGGCTATTTCTTTTTTTCTTACAATATCCAACATATTTTTATATATATTGAAATTTCCCCATACTACAGAAACATTCTAGTTGTATTAACTAATATTTAGAAGTTAAATTAGCTACTGCTTTACTTCAAGCAATCAGCAACACACAGATTACCTGGATCTCTGAGGGCTTATTGAAATGCTTGAAAATGTCACATCACATGTTTGCCACAAACATGGTGCTCAACCTTTTTCTGTTTTCCTGCTTTGCTTTTCTCCATTATTTTCTTCTTCCTTTCTTTCTTCCATTTCAGTTTCTCAAGCATCAGCACCTCAATTTATTCCCAATTTGTGTTTTTATGTTCTCACATCACTAAAGTAATGGGCTGGCTCGTTAAAAACATATTTGCTTTCGCGACTTTATTTTTCTGCGGTGATTTGTCATCCACACATGTAGGTTTGTGTATATAGGGCGGGGGAAGCGGTGCAGACATGTTTGCAGCAGCACCGGGGAAAAATGGAAAATGGCTTCAAAGATGAATGATTTAGGCTGTCATCAATCCATTGAATGACTTGGGAAATGTTAGGGTGGGCTTAACAACTGTTCAGTTTGGACTGGTGCTGTCACATAGTGAAATGAAAAGGAGATAATAATGCTTCATACCTGATATGACAGAGTAGTCAGAAAATACTCATTTTAGAACACACACACACACACACATTTATAGGAGATTGGTAGGTCTTTAAGAGGCCTTTAGAGGGCACTACTCCACTGAGAATATGGGAATGGGTAAAATCCATCACCACACACTAGTACACTCACATTAACTGAGGCTTCTAATCTGTTGTGAATCTATTGCTCTAGTGTCAATAATTTTACGTGTTCTTGAGTTCCTTTGTTAAGTGCAATGGCTGGCATGCTGTAGATGCTGATGCTCAAGCAGGAGCAATGTCAGTGGTTTTGAATGAGAAACAATCTTGGTATAGCAGGAATAGAGAAGAGAAAAAAAAACCTAATGAAGTCTGTTAATTTGCTGCTATCAGAATGAAAGTCTCAGACTAATTATGGCCCTGGGTCATCTAGTCTGGATCACAGGGAGAGGTGGCCCTGAATAGTATACTTTGATTAGCTCACTCACAACACAGCTTCTCACTTCATTACTCTGTTCTTCTCTCTCACATTCGCTGGTAGTCACACAGCGACAGCACTGGTGATGCAGGGGAGAGTAATCTGTGTGCAAACAGTCCAGTCAAGGTGTCACGTCAGCACTCGTCTGGACGGTAGAGTGTGTTCATTGATAAAACAGAGAGAGAAAGGTGAGGCCAGGTGTTGATAGTCAGAGTAGCTGCTGGACGTACTGGATGTCTCCAGTGCTTTCTGTCAGGCTGACTCAAGTTCAGGACTTAGCTGGATCAGAACCATACAGTGAGTCAACAGTCAAACTGAGCGGCTGGTTTGACTGTTCATCTCTCCTCTGTTGACTGTAGAGTTGACAGATGTGTCGGAATGGTGGATTTGTTCACTTGCTGCAGACAGCCTCCCTCCTGTGCATCAGATGTCTTATAGAGGATTTTGCTTCAGGCTGTGGTGTGTGTATTATGTATGTATCTGTGGTGTTTTTTTCATTGTGAACCCCCCAAATTATCCCTGCTACAGAAACTCCCCTAATAGCAGTGATTTAAACTTTACCTGCATGACTGCCTTGATTGGCTATTGGAAACAACACAGTGATTTAATTACCCTTTTGAAGACTGCTGCCCTCTCAAATTTTCCTCGCTTGGTGCTTGTGTATCTCCTTTCTCAGGGGGAGATGATCATATCACTGAAACATGCCATAAATAATGAAACCCCATCAAGAGAAAAGTCAACTCAAGGGTGTGATATCTCTTCGGGAAGCAAGATGCAGTAGTTAAACAAATACTGGATGAAATGACATGCCAAATAAACACACACATACACCATCTGTGTCTTGCCTATCTGTGCCACAATGATGTCAATCCCTTACTTTATCTTTTAGTTTTTTGTGAAGTATATTTGTTATGATTTGACACTAATATTAGGATTGTGTGTGTGTGTGTGTGTATAAAGGAGGGCAGTTCCACTAAGGTGTTTTCTCTGATTAGGAATCCATCCTGATAAGATGAAGTGCTGGTGTGAGTGTAGAAGGCTGGTGAGACGGAGGAGATTTTGGTGTGCGCGCAGAGGATGGGGGGTGGATTTGAGGTGTTGCTTGCTTGTCTCTGAGGCCTGCCTGTCATGTACAGCATCAGTCATGCTCTTTCACAACAGTTTTATTTCATCCACCATTCCCTTTAGTGCTTTGACGGCACAATTCTCTGATACTGCCTTGTGGGAAGTGCTTCTGTTTGCGAAGCATGTGTGCACGCAGTGTAACATATTGTCATATGTTTGTCAAGTGCCTTTAAACTGTGGCAGAGATTGGATCAAAATCAGTCAGTGGAATTATTAAAAGTGAGAGGGGAAGATGACTCTTTAAAAATTCTACTCTTGTATTCTCATCTGAACCTTCAACTAAACATTATTTTTGACTTTTCTCAAGAAAAGAATTCAACTTTTGCTTTCTTTACCCAACACCCTAGGATTTTTTTTCATTCAAAAGTAAAGGAACACAAATTGACATACTTATTGTTTATTTTGTTTTACTTATTTTTGTTTGAACAATGCAGCATGCTCTTTTAGTACACTGCACTGGAGGTAATTTTGGGCCCATTTTTCATATATTCTGTTTCTTGTATTCTACTTTTTCTGCAGTCCTGCCATCAAGTTGGCATTTATCACAAGCCTCCATTAAGAGGGCTTAACTTGAAAGTGCTTAGATGGTAGATGGCTGGCAGAGCAGGGCAGGCCTTTCAACTGACACAGTTTTCCAGCATTGGTGTCTGTGCACTGCTCTGCTGGTCTGGTGATGGGGTCCTGCTTTCACTTTGTGTAATATCTGATCTCAGTATCTGATGTTAACTTTGTTAATGGCTCTGTTTGCATCTTACCTCTTCCTGTGACACTAACACTATGATTCTTTTTTTTTTTGCTCTGCCTCAGTGAACACACAACCATTTTTTTTTTTTTTTTTGACAGTGTTTCATCTTCGGAGACAAATTCATTTTGGCAAATCCACTCTCCATTAGAGCCTAAAATACTTGCAGTTGTAACACACCTACACTGTGTACCTCACTTCTGTCCTACTTTCACTGGACCTGGGATTTGATGCAGACTCCCCACTGCTTTGCACTCACAAGTGTATCCTTATCTTTACCACTTCCTGGGTGATGGCAGACTCTGATAACTACAACAGTTGCCGCTCCCTTTGATTGATTAACCAGTGACCTCTGACCCTCTGTGGGGCATTTTAATTGGTTGATGTATAATGAGCAGGATTCTGTTAAGAAGAGCTGTTTTAAGGCCAGAGAGGATGAAGGGTGATGTTGGAAGGGGCAATCTAATTAGCTGATTTAACTGATAACTCCTGAGGCTGTTTGGTGTGTGTGTGTGTGTGCGTGTATGACTTTTATCTTATCACTATCTCTTGTATGGAGATGGATGTAGCTAAACAGTATTATCTGAGGACTGTTCATGGATTATATGACCCAGCCAAGTATGTTTATATGCACTGAAACAAGGTGGTTAATACTCTCTGTGCTTTCTTGTCTGTGCTTGTGTTTGAGAGACTTTGTGTGTGTTGGTGTAATAAATGGGATTCTGTGAGGATGATGAGTACCATAGATCAATACAACATCTTAATGCAGTAAGCTGGAGGCTTTCTAGGGCTAACTCTTAATATTGCATTGAAATACCCAATAACATAAAATTCAAGATTACCTTCCCGTAAGAATACTGAAAACTTCAGTTCTTCTCGCTAGGTTTTAAGGTAAATATTGACATCATTACATTTTTATGGATTTTATTTATGCCCTATAATTTAATATGCTTTTATTTTATTTATTTAGTACTTGTACTAGGGAGGCAGTGTTCTGCACTGAATGTATTCATGGGTACAGTTTGAAATGACGTGCCTTGTATTATTAGTGTTTGAAAGTATTTACAGTTGCTTTGGAAATTATTCAGACCCCTTCACTTTTTGCGCACTTCATTGCGTTGTAAATGTAATTCGGAATTGCAGTCTGCAACCTAAAATAATACAAAATGAAAACGTGAAAACACTATGTGGATTTAATATTATGGCTGCGTGGTGTGTGTATGGTACGTATATTTTGTGTTCAACACTTAAATGAAGCTGAAATGTTCTGTATCATGCTTACATTGAGTGAATTATTATTAAAATTTTAGCTATTTCTTTCATGGCATCTTGCACTGAATTAAAAAACTAGGTTTCATTTTTATTGTTTGTATAAACATTTGCCCAAACATACTGACACCTTTTAAGCATTTGGATTGTGACTAAAACAGCATCAACAATAACGCCAGCAGAAGTAATTATTGATTAATTTGCCAATTACTAGAAATTGGATTAAAATCCGTACATCACAATTTCCCAGAGCTTAAGATGACACATTCAGATTGCTTGGTTTGTTCAGCCAACAGCCCCAACAGGTATTAGATTTATTATTGATGATAATAATCTTTGGTTTTATACTGTCTAAAAAATTAATTACATTATTAAATTAGTTGATATAACTTCAGCTATTCATCAACTAAGCTTTAATCTTGACCAAGCATAAAAACACGCCAAACATGTCTGTATAACATGTGATATTAATTAGCTGTGAAATTGGATTAGTTTTTACTGAAATTAGCTGGTTACATTTTCAGGTAGTTTTTTTTTTCTTACAGTTTTTAATTTGAACCAGTTGTTTTCTATTTTTTTATATATTGACACATTTTTCATTTTTGTTTATGTAGGTTACTTATTGTTTTCTTACTCGAGTCTCTTTGTGTTTCACGCTGCAGTGGACAGGGTCCAGTCTTATGAAAATTTGTTTTTATCTCTTCATTTTCTCTCCTCTCCCCTTTCCATGGTACACATTTTCTTCTGTTGTCCTCATCTCTGCTCTTTGCTTTCCCCTCTCTCACACACTAAAAGACTGTGAGGAGAGTGTACCAACAGAGGAGCCACGTAAGTCCAAGGATAGCTCAGTGTGTGGCTGTGTTTGTGTATTTCTGTGCATTGTGAGCTGTACTGTAGGTGTTCATGTTTGGGGACATGCTAACTGTCTTTTCTGCAGAAGCTCCCACCATACCGCTTCACTTTTTAATTAGATACAGGATATTTGAAAGAAGACCAAGTCCATGCGGAATATGAGAAATACCTATACTGTGGCACCTTTCCTCTTCTCTCCTCCCCTCCTCACCAGATAATTACCCAACATACTCCTGGGATGCACATTTTGTTCTCTTAATCTGGTGTTCTAAATAATTAAAACCACCCATGAACTTCTCTTTCTGTGTGTGGCTCAAGAGGTCTGTGTACATGTGTGTCTTGTTTTGATATTTGTTAATGTCATAAAGCCTCTTGTGTGCACCAGTAGCACTATTACGTTCCCACCTACCTGGCCCCAGGTGACCCAGAACAGATTTACCATCATCTATAACCTGATTTGTGCAACACTGAGTTTCTAGAACAGCTATGGCTCACCCATACCTTACTCTGTCAGTGGTGTGATCACAACACTTTGCCATAATCCCTTTCTCCATGCTTTTCTAGCAGCATGGCAGACTGTCATATCATTCACTTTAGGGAAAAAAAACTGAAATGTGGATGGGTGACTTTTAATAGCTGACATTTTAAAAATTAGTAGTAACACAACTCAGTAAACAATAAAATGCACTGGATCTCTCCATTCCACTTAATATTATATTGTTCCCTTGTTTATATTGTTTTTGGTGTGTTTGAATTTGTGTTTACCATAAGCCAGCAATCCAGTAAGTGCATGCATTTGTGTAAATATTGCCCTTCTGTGTTGATAATAATTCATGGTTTCTGTCTTCATCAGCCAAAAAAGAAGAGGAGGATCTGGAGGATAAGAAATCCATAAAGAAAAGAATTAAAGAGCTCAAAGTGCTTGATCCCAAGATTGCTCAGAATCTTTGTAAGTATTTGTTTCCTTCAAACAAACTGGAGACAAGACTGGATTTATACACATTCATGTGTCCTTATGTTAGATTCCATTGGCATTTCTGCTTTCTATTTCTGTCTCGTTTCAGTCACTGTCTATATCTTATATTATATCTCTTTGCATATTATAAAGTGAATTTTGGTTCGCTGTAAGCCACGCATTTGCTTGACACTATAGCAGGTAAAGCAAGGCAACACATACTGTGAACCTGGTGCCACTGAGTTTTATGACCCTTGTCTTCACACACACTGATCTAATTAACAATGTTAGGCATCCATTAAGGAAAGAGGAACAGGAGGAAAATGCTACGGTGTAAGATCACACTGATCTCTGTCTGTCTATCTCTCTCTCTCACACACACACACACACACACTCACACAGTCATGTTCTTAAAATTACTGTTTTAAAAGCACCCAGCATTAATGAGGATCTAGCTGATCTCTTAAGCACTCCCAGGTCTTTGCATCTGGATGGCTTATATTGAGAGGAGCTGTGACTGTTGTTTGATGTATTAAAAAGGATATGAGACTGATCACCCCAGTAACAGTGATAAATCAGGTGGTGGAAATTATATGGGAATGAGGAGAGAAAATTAGTGGTTTCTGTGTAGACATAGGCAGAGTGTCTAAACTCTTTGAGGTTGACAATAAGTATGTGGGGGTTTTAGTTCTGCTGCTTGATCATTATAAAGTGCAAATGTGTTAATGATAATTTAATATATATGTAAGTATAGTGGCGTTCTAATGAGTTCAAATTTCAATTAGACTTTAAAAGTGCAGAGTTCACTTATATCCCAGTTTAACTGAAAGACTAGTCAGTCTTTTTGTTGGGCTGTTTGGTCAGTTAGTGATTTACTGCTAAATGTGAAAGTGATAAGAAACACAGTCTTATTTTTATGATTTGTTTTGCAGAATAATTCCTGGTCGTACTGTATTTCATGCCAGTTTGCTTTCAGTAAGAGTAGGATATCAAATTATACTCATGCCACCAAAGTTTTTACATTAAAATATTCCCAAAGGGCTTTAAAGTTATGCATCATCTTGTTCGGAGGCTAGTCACTTATCTTTTGAGTGATAAGAGCTTTTCTCATGGTTTCATGTGCTACACTGACGTATCCTGACAAGGCATTTTTCACTCAGTCCCTGGTGGTACCAGTAGATCTCATTATTGCTTACACCAATCTAACCCTTAAATCACTTTTTTTTTAGAATGATTTTATGTCTAACTTTATTTTTATTTTTTTCTTTTTAGTTCCTACGTCCTTCATATGACATTAGGCATGACATTTTCTTTGTGTTTCCTGTTTTGTATGAGCAATTGTAGCATTATTGGTTATTGTGTTTTTTATTACTTTATGTGTTGCATCTTTTGTTTGTGTCTGTGTAGCTATCTTTCTTGGCTCCTTTCGTATGCCTTATCAAGAAATTCGTCGCATGATTTTTGAGGTGGATGAGGAGCAACTCACTGAACCTATGATCCAGGTAAGCCATGGAGATGTGAACATGCTTAAAGATCCAGTTACTTGTGACATTAGTAGATGACTTTCTTGAACTGACCACCTAATTCTTATGTGCACGCCTTCCTACTGTATCTCTGAGATAGAAAGAATACTGGAAACTTGCTGTGCAACTTTTCACCTTGAGGCAGATAGTATATTCTTAGTGCTGCCCTTCTCCTACTCAGTTGCTCAAGTTCATGCCCCATCTCTTGTCTATTGCTTGATTAGTTGTCTGCCTTGCCTGAGGCTGAAGTATCTGGCATCTGTAAAGCCTATAGTACAACAGGTGTTGAAGCAGTTGGTGCACACAGGCAATCTGTGAATAAACAAATAAATAACTTTTTTGCCAATGGTAGGCAGTGTTTATTAAATAACATTTTTCTGCTGTTCTTTTTGCACTTCAGTTTTAACTCTTAGCTTTGTGGCCATGATTTACATGTGCCTAAAGGTCTTATATTACTTAAATACTCATATAACACCTTTAATATAGGTACAGTGTCAATCTGTCTCCTTTTCTCCTGCTCTCTCTGCAGCGATCAATTCAATTAGTTTCAAACTATATTGTGACTATACTTGCCTGATACTACCCCTACTTGTAGCTTTTACTGGACTAGATGAAGCTGTAAGGAAGAGGTTAATTTAACTTCTCAACCTGCTGGGTGTCTTATTTTCTTAAAAATCTTCTGTATGCACGGTATAGATTGCATTTACAACTTTTTGAGATCCAATATCAATGGGAGCCAGACCACCTCCACACCTGGTATTCTACTACTGATACAGTTATCTTTTTGATTTTATTCTTATTTCACACTTGTTGTCAGTTTTGGCATTGACAAGATTTTAATGTATTTTTATTTAATTTTCTTGTACCATTAGGGTCTCGCATTATAAAATTATTAGAAAATACAAATTCCCAAGAGCACTGCCATTGAAAAGTGTGGGGTCACTTAGAAATGTCCTTGTTTTCCATGAGTACATACAGTGGTGCTTGAAAGTTCCTAAACCTTTTAGTATTTTGTCTGTTTATGCATAAATATGACCTAAAACATGATTAGATTTATTTTCACAGAAGTTTTAAAACTGACATTTATTCAACATTTAGTTGAATTCATTGCTGTAAAATGGGGTCACACCAGTTACAGAAACCACAGCTTCACATTTTTTGCAACACACATATACTTAAGATTTGATCATCTTGCTCAATCAATAAAAGAACAAGTGTATTTTTTTATGTCTCAGTTGTTTTTATTGAGTTCTATCTAGCTTTAGTTTACATATTGATACGGAAATAGAGAAAATTCTGATGGGTTCATAAACTTTCAAGCACAACTGTACATTTTTACAGCCTTTTTGATAAACTTGCATTTGGAAACACAATGTACCATTGGAACACAGGGATAATGTTTGCTAATAATAGTTAATTAGATATTACCGTATTTTTCGGACCATAAGGCGCATTTAAAAGCCTATATTTTTCTCAAAAATCAACAGTGCGCCTTATA
>JAUBNQ010000017.1:12099319-12117965 GCA_032353495.1 Ctenopoma kingsleyae | reverse complement strand
CTGACACTTATTACAGATACCATTATCAGTAAATGAGGCAGAGGAATAAGCGAACATTTGACACACAGAGCAGGTCAGAGCATGAGAAGAAGAGGGAGACAGGGAAGCCATAGCTAACAGAGAGATTAGGTACTAGAAGTTGTAAAAACAAGTGCTGGAGGACAAGCGTATGATTTAACTCTAGCAACAAACAGTGACCACAAAAGTCAGATAGAGTTTAGAAGGTAATTTGGAAAGTAATTCAAGTGGCAAACAGAACGATCAGTGTCGACAACAGGAAGTGACGCAATACGCCTACTGTGAGTCAGCTGACCAGCAGGTTCCAATTATATGATAGTAAAACAGAATGGACAATGTATAAAGTTTTTTATAGGCATTGGCAATTCTGATATTGATACTATAGTCACCACTTTTATTATTTCTGAGCAATTACCCTGTTAAATATAATTCCCCAGATATTAAGAGCATACATTATCAGGCATGTACTACATGGTAACACACTCTATGTCATCTTATTGTTTCATAAGAAGGCGACATTGTGTCTCCATCTATATATATTTATTTGTGGACAGTTTAACAAGGCGAGATTCTTGATATGTAGTATTATGCAGATCAATCTTTCAGCCTTGGAATTTAAAGGTGATATAATGATATTGATTAATTATTGATCTAAGTAGAGAAATTCACCTCTTACTTGACCGTTCCTGGGAGGTCAGAGGACAGGGTCAGCTCAGAGCAGCATTTGTCAGGGTTGTAGGGTGTATTGCTACAAGACATTTTAGCAGATAGATGATTGCTACCATGAATTTTAACCCTGATCAATTGGTTGAAGGACAACCTCTGTAACCGCCCCTTCACCCTGTGAGTCACAGTTTTTGCATGAGTAATGCACAGCCACACTTTATTGTTGAATCTGCAATAATTTGAGGACTGTAAACAATTTTAATATTTCATGTTGATACCCACAAGACATGAACAAAACCACAAGCAAAAGGTTTGATTGTCATAAAAATGCTGTGAAAATTCAATAAGCCTGTAGTTGGCAAATAGTGGTCAATAGTTACGCGTAACCACTGTACCTTAATTACTTTCTGTATTTCTAATCCATTTAGTTTAAAAGTAATACTAGTCATGAAATATGTTGCATAGCAGTCATTACTGAAGTTAGGACTTTTTAAGAAGTAACACAGTACATGGATGTCTTTGAGATTATGCTTTTCTCTCATAACTCATCAAACTCATAGATCTATTAATCAAACTGGACTCCCTTGATTATACAGTATCTCTTATTTTTGTGGTACATGCAGCAACATGCCCCTATATGTTTTAATATTGTTTTCATGTAAATCACATCTTAAAGGTAGCTCCTTTTTCTTGTAGCTATAACACATACAGTATTTCGTTGCCCACCTTGCTAAGAATAAGTGCAAAAGATTTCAGGCGTATGAATATGTTGTTTACTAATAAATGTGATGGTCTGAGTAGGTAGATTCAGAGTTGCCTGCATCACCCTGGCTTTACTTTGAATGTGCAGCAGTTTGTTTGTTGTTAAATCACATTTAATGGTCACCTGCACTGGATAAATAATTTTACTGTTTAAGTCCTGAATTTTTAGACCTGTGTTTTCTGTGGTGCCCATTTTTCAGCCGGATACGTATGTGATTTGGACTTACTGTTCCTAACATTTGTTTTCATATTGTCAGTGGATAGATCTTGACATATACACCTCTTTTTACTCCATAGTTGTGAATGTAAAAGATAATGTACTGTAGTTATAACTCAATTAACAAGCAGGTATGAACAGAGCATCTGGTTCCAACCCACAGTTGTTTTCTTCTCTTTGTTTTTAATATTTGTTTATTTTTGTTTGTTTGTATTTTCCTGTCCCCTTTGGAGTGCCGCTAATGCCAGAAACTTGTTCAGCATAGCAGCCTCCAGACCCATTTCCAGTGCCAAAGCTGGCAAAGCAGTTGAGCTTGGCAGTCCAAGCTCTACACCAGCATCTACATATATCTAACAGGACTGTGCCAGCCACAGTGGCACTCCTGTAGACTCCTGTAGAGTGCACGTAGAGAACCACCATGGTCCATCCAGGCCAAAGTATTGCTGTGGGCCAAATTGGGGCCTCTTGGCTAAAACGTTATACAAACCTCTCTTTTCCCTCTTTTTCTAGTCTGGAGATCCTTTAGTTTTCACATTTTTGCATACAGCAAATGATGTTTTATAGTTCTGGGTTCATCCAAGTGAAGCACCATGTCTATTTGAAATTACTAAACAGGATTCTGGTGGACAGGATGTGTACTGTGTACTATTAGTCCAGTAGTGTGTACTTGATCCCACCCTGTGTCATTCTGCAGTTATCTGACAATAGGCTTTGTAATGTACATCGATTGGTAGTGAATAGTCTGCAGGTGGTGGCTTGAGGATCTGCTGTGTGTTTTTCCAGATATCATATCTGGAGAAGATGCTCCTATTGAGATTTTTGGCCATCTTACTAGACATGTTTGCTGTAAGCCAAACACCACACATGAATGGAAATGCACCTATCTCCAGCATGATGCATTTTGGTGGCAGAATCATGCTGTGGGCATGCTTCTCTGTAGATGGTGCTGGAAGGTTTGTGAAGGTAGACAGTTTTAATCTAGAAGAGAAATACAAACGAGAAATAAAAAGACAACTGTGACTTGGGAAATAATTTAATTTCCAGCATGACTGACTTAAAAATATCACCATTAATGCCCAGGTATGGCCAAATCAGATCATATTAAAATAAAGTATTTGTGGAAGGACTTGAAACTTGCTGTTCACTTACCAATGCCGTAAAACTAAACAGCGCATGACCAATAGTGGTGTCCAGATGATAATAATTCAGCTGCATAAACTAAAAGATCTAATTGCTGATTCTTCTAAATATTACTGTAAATGGATGAATATTAACAATAATTTGCAGTTTGATAGTTATACTTAATTTAGACTAGTTTGTTTCACTTTTGTATAAAAATATATATTTATTTTTGGTAAATGACAAATAATCAAAGTACACCTTGTTTTGATGTTAAATACATTCACATTTACATTTAAAAGGGACATAAATAAGTTTTATTGCCTCTGCATATTTGTGTCCTTATGTGAACTCTTACGAGTTTAGATTGTAACTTAGTGAGATTGACAGCCTGGGCTTTCCCCCCCTGTGCAAGTGTGTTCAGTTTTCTTTCCTTGCAAACTTTTCTGTTTCAGAAAAGTAGTTCAGAAATAAGAAAATCATAAGAATAAACTTGAGCCAAGTTTTTTCAGAAAGGCTTATACAAATATGCCTAGAGCTCGAAATTTATTTAGATATGCTCAAATTAAGATAAAGCTAAAGGCAAACTCAGTGACATCCCCAAGAAGTAATTCCGGCAATGTATGACACACATCCTCACATGCGCACATACACATTCATACATGCAGATTGCTGGGATGAAATGAATATGTGATAGAGATTTGGCATTGTGCTGCCAACCCAAGACAGGATTTACTCACTCTCTCTGTCACACTCTCTCTCACTCTGTCTCTCACTCCGTCTGTCTCTCAGCCTATTTATTAACTAAAGAGCTTTCTCTTTGTTTGTCAGGGAGGATTGTCCTCAATGGAGATTTTCTGTGTAATCATCTGATTATCCATCAATTCCCTAAAAAGCCAGAGAGAGGATACATACCCACATTAAGCCGAAGGGCACAGCAATGAGAGACAGGAGAAAGAAAGGGAAGGGTTTCCTGGAGGAAATGATCAAAATGGATTTTAGCTTCGTTACCTGCTTACACATATCTGCATTTGGTTTGGTCCTAATGTTGTCTCCTTCTCATTTTCCTCTGTCTCATTTACCTGTCATAGACTGGGCTTTTACCTACAATATAATATTCAGCCTGGTTTCATCATCTGCATCGTGCATTCTGAATGTCTGAGAGAGCATCAGCTTGCATGCATTTGCATAGAGTCCTATAGAGATTGAAATTCAGATTGAATAGGTGTTTTTTCTTCCTCCTCTAGCCGTGCCTGGCTTGTGTATGACAAATCTGTTGCATTAACTCCCAGGGTAGGCCCGGAGCGGGAATGTTTGTGAAGCGACAAATTACACATCAGAGCTTTATTTAACATTCCCTACATGGCTACAAGCAATGAACTATTAAGACGTCAAATAGAAGAACAGCTAGAGCTGCAAACCTGCATGCAAAGATGCAAAAATCATAGGAGGGGCATTAGAAAGAGAAGAACGAAGAAGAATCTTTTTTTGAAGCAGGAGGTAGTGACACTGTAATCAAAGCAATGCCCTCTGGAACATGTATTAGTATTATGGTGCTGCTCACTTAGTTGTTTTTTTTATTTTATACTACTGTGTGCTGTTCCTCATGCTCAACTGATAGTTTGGTTGGAATCGCACTGGTGTTTCTAGAACCAAGTGAACAGGTTTATGTCTCTCTGTGTTGCTGTGGGAGACCAGGCTAACAATGTTCTTGTATGAGCGGCAGTGTGTGTTGTTCCATGAAGTGTGAATGTGTTGGTACCAATGCAAAGCCACACAATATGGCTGTTAAAAAGTAAGCCTATACTAGATTGTTGAGGGACCAAAAAGTCTGCATTAGACTTTGTGTTGTTGGTGTGAAAAGTATTAATAATACATACATACATACATACATTTATCATGTATTTGTCTCATCTGCTTTTTCCGTATGAGTTCTTTTGCTAATGTGCCACAGGTAACACAAACTTGAAGCAGCAACTAATCACAATTAAGACTATTTTACTTTTATTGTAATGCATGGTTGTCATTTGTACATCCTTGTTCATCAAGGTGCAAAGCCATTCTGTGGATGGTAAACAACCTCTGTTCAACTAAAGTGGAACGAAGGCGATTGAATAGAGAGGGGGGGCTGACGAGCATTATTGCACCTTTCCAAGTGTCCAAGGGAACCCAGTGGTCAGCGTGCACTCATTGTACTCAGGCACATAGTTCTTTCTCTTCAGCTTTTCCATTCCAGCCCAATTGACCCTATTTCTTGCCTTGCTCTGGCCCACCTCTGCTACACACTGCTGCAACCAGGTCATTGTCCTGATGATAAGTGCCACATCCTGTTGAGTGAAGTGGCAGGAGGCATTAGTCCAGGTCTGAATAGATGGTAGTCATCGATACACTGCCTGCATCTCTGGACAATGAAAAATACCAGTCTGAACAGGCTCTGATTAAATAGATGGTGATTGAAGTTTTACTACAGACAGGAGAACACCACTATAGTGTATTTTCCCAGAAGTGGAGGTTCAGGTTTGTCTTGAATTCACTCTTTTTTTCCCTTTTGTTTGTGGTTCAGCACAAACCTCTCTGTTGTTGATCTGACATGTATGACTATATCTGTATATCTTACCACATATTTCCACACTTTTTTCCCTTTTCTCCCAAGAGGTCAGTTAAGGTAAACATCTCACAGTAGAGTTCATTTGAATGTATTTAATACTGCATTGTGGGACTTACTGGAGACTTACAATGAAGAAGAAGAACATGACGCAGACACACTTTACTGTTCTTTAAATAGATGTCACTGAGGACTAGACTCGCTTGTGAGAGTGTCTTTATTTTTTGTGAAAGTTAAAGTAAAGAGTCTCTGTGCACATTGCACACCTGTCATGAGAGCTTTGATCCCAGATGCAGCAGAATAGAAAAAGGCAGGCAAATTGTGCACATCAAAGCAGCAACTGGTAGCTCTACTGCCAGAGCTGGGATACCACTCTTCACTGTCCCATGCTTCTCACTAGTCTTTTTTTCTCGCGCCTTATCCTTCTCAACATCACCTTTCACAAGTTGAATGAATGTTTCAAAACCCTTTTACCACTACTAGCTTGACTAATAGTCCTCTGCCATGTGTTCCTCCTCCATTACCATTACCATCCATGTGACATGTCTGTGAAGTTTGCGAGCATATGAGTATATAAATATGTGTTATGATTTTCAGTGTTGGGTTGTCTGAAAGTATCTCTTGTCTACATTGTATAAAGCAGCTTTTTGTCTCAGCCTGTCTGAGTTACTTGTGATTGATGTGTAAAATTGGACTGTTTTTGCTCCCATATATTCCTGAGGCGGGAGATGTGAGTGGGTTTCGTTTTTCCCTGCCTCCAGAGGCATACAAAGTGTTTCATGTTCTTGTGGGTTGGAGTCAAATGGAATACTACACATGATGGCATACTCTGCAGGTTGCATTAGATTGATCTGCTCCTTTTTGCTTGTTTTGTGTGCTATCTGTGTTTATGTGTATGTGTATTGTGGTGAGCGCAAAGCTTGTTGCCTGTGATGAATTGCCACAGCGGTGGAGACAAATTTGGACATTGAGGAGCGTTGGTTTTGCTCAGAAATTTGTGCTGCCTCTCTGCTCTGCGTAATGATGAAGAACTAGGCACATATCAGCTAGAGGAGGAATTCAGCTGTTACGAATGAGTACAGCAACAAAGCACAAAGAAATGTGCACATACATAGAAGCAGGCAGGGAAGTGGGTCATGATACACTGTGTATGTATGGGTTTAAGGTGTAGTCCCAGCTTTTGTGAGGTGTGGGTGCAAACACTAGCCCATGACCCTGGGGATCATCTGCTCTTAATACAGGAGCCCCAATGTAGACGATGGTTTTCTGTAAAGAGACTATGTGCTGTGGAGCTGAGTGACAGTTTTTGTAGATTTGAAGAAAACCCACAGTAGTGCTGTGTAGTGCTATATGCAGGAAAGAAGATGAAAATGTCAGTTTGCAGCCCCTCTGTAGAGGTTTTAGTTAATGATTGATAAGTCTCAGATTGAAAGACATAAGCATCACCTGACAGAGGTAACAAGCTTCGGTTGGTTGATCACTAAATACTTGTCCTCAACTGGGTCTGGTACTTATACTGTATAAATCAGATTACACACTCAGACATCTACTCAAATGAGGTTTTGAATAATAATCATTGTGTTTATGTTGACTGAAGTGAGAACGTATAGACTTTTGCATCTAGAGCAGACAGTATATCTTATGCACTTATAAGTTCTGCCAGTTGTAGTCAGTTGTACATAATAAAGTGACTTTCTTTGTTTATTCAGGCACAGTGTGTGATGTTGGCCACAAGCTGGTCTTTGAACAGCAGACTAAATCAATCACAGTGTGCTGGGCAGAAACACTTAAGGTTTTCTCATGCTGCATTTTTTTGTTTTTGTACTTGAAAAACCAAATATTTTTCACGCCTTATGGGAAACTCTTGTCTTATAGATTATGGGTCAGTATGGTGGCTTTTGGACAACTTCAGTCACTCCACCAAAATTAACTGACCACAAAGTGATATCTGAAATCTTTCCTCTCCTGGACTGTATACAAATATGCCTGTTTATGTGACCTAAATAAATAATGGGACATTGGGTGTGGCCGAAATATCTTCTATTGTCATAATACACTGACTGGCCAAGTCACACTCATATTTCTTATACTGTCTTTTGCATTGATTACAGCACACATTCACCGTGGTATTGTTTTGATAAGCTTTTGTTACCACATTGATTTCTAACCAGAGTTGTATTCATTTCTCAGCAAGATTTTGTCCTCAAGAAAGTGTTCTCCAGCACATCCCAAAGATTCTTAATTAACTTGACTTAAGGCCTGAACTCTGCAGTGGCTAATTCCTGTGTGCAAATAATCTGGTCAGTACATTCAGGTGGTCACCTGACCTCATTGTGTTGACAGTTGAAATATATTAATCCCTGCAGTAATAATCCAGCGATAGGCTTTTACCTATGTATGCTTAGTGAAATACAGGCAGTACATGTCTTTGTTGATCATATTGGATATTATAGATATTATACTGAAGGTTTTTTTTTTTTTAAATAAAGATACCTCACTATATTCCCCCATCCTGTTTACATGCATAGATTTTTGTCAACAAAACCTGTAAGCTTGATTAAAGAATGATTTATTAAAGAGTTGCTGTACTAGATTGCATTAGCTCATAAACTTGATAGACATAATCATAATCCAATTCGGAATGCTGCACATTTAACACCCTGGGACTCCTCTTTCTTTTAATAGAAGTCAGACTGTGTTGGATACTGTCGCTATTGAAGCCTGGCTTAGGTCAGTTTTCAACAATACTTCCTGCTCACAATGTATTTTTAGTTTGCTTGGTGCCTATATCAAAGGAATTTAAGGAATGTGATTGTTATACCCGTTTGTTTTAATTTAAAGAGAGCACCATATGGTAATATAGAATTGTTCAACTTTTGGCCCAGTAAAGGGCCGGGTAGCATCACAAAGTCTTAGTCATATTTGATTTTTTTTTTTCCCCTCAGTGTGTGCGAAATTAGGAAATCACACATAGGAAATTGTGTGATGAAATGAGTGAGGGAGAAAACACACCATTTTAGCCCTTCACTAAATCAGTCACCGCTTGGCTGATGGTAGAGCTTGGCGTCTTTGAAGCCAGTGAAATTAGTGGCAACTTCTTTAGTACATCACACAACAAAGAGTCAACCTTTTACATCATTAGTATAGATACAGTACAAAAATAACAATAGTAAAACAAAAATGGCATATTGTCATTTAATTTCAGACCACATTTTTCTATTTATTACTGAAAATATAACAGGCTTTTAAAGGAAATGTTATTTAATCATTGATAGGTGGATAAACTTATGAAAGAACCATTAGAATTGACAATGGGCGGTGACCATATGTAAAAGTGTCTGTCTTTTAAATCAGTGACATGGTAGAGTATGTGCTGATCTTGTTGTCATCATTCAGTGGGTGTGTGTGTGTGAGTGAGTGGGAGGTTTGCAATGACATATTGTGGTTTTTCACAAATATTTAATATATTTTTTCTACAGCATTTTTTTAGAGTATGTAGAACGTAATGAATGGTTAATTGTAATAAAACCACCACGGTGATTTGATTGTAACATGCAGCTTTTAATGTCAGCGTGTCAGTAGTGTACGTAAATGTACCTCTGTTAGCAGATGTGAAAGGCCGTTTGTCATTGAACTCTTGTTACTCACAAAGAAATTTTATAGGCAACACTGAAGCAAGTTGAAAAGAAGCCACCCGTGCACAGACAATAACATTTGCATGACAACCACAGTATAAACTTTTTATTGTACATTGTTCCTGAACATTCCCATAAACATACTATCTGTTTTCCTTCCCTTCCTCTGCTGGCTGTTTTTACTGCAAATCACTAGCCAGGTCCATCATTCTGCCTCAGGTATCAGGGCCAGGTTTTCAGCTGCACCAAACCAGGCCATGATTTTCTTGTCATATTTCCAAAGCTTTTACCTTTCTGTAATATATCTGCATTCTGGTGGTTCCCTTGCTTCTACACAGCAAGAACCTGATATTTTGAGTCATGAGTAATCTGAAATAAAGGCTGTGACACACCATATTGCCAGGTTTGAAGGATCCATTCTAGCTGTTTGTCACTCCATTGTTTCATAATGTTTTAGTCAGCTACCAAATGGTGTAAAGCTGTAGCCCTACAGTAAAGTAGAAATACATGTGATATAATAAGTGCTTGTTCAAGCCTTTTCGTATTCACTGTGTGGTTATATTGTGGCCCGTTATTGTGAATTTCAAATTGTTTCAACAACAGCATGCCAAACCTCACCAGTGAAGATGCAGCAATTTATCTGATTGTGTGTCTTTATCTCTCCTTTGTCTTTTAACACCCCCTCATCCTTTTGCTGCTTTGGTTTTTCAGAGAATGATGAGACAGGTGTGATGGATAGTTTGCTGGAAGCCCTACAGTCAGGAGCTGCATTCAGAGACCGCAGGAAGAGAGCGCCAAGACCCAGAGGTGAGTTTAATTTTCTTTACCTACATTTATACAGAAAGAAAGATGCACACATAAATCCCCAGTATTGATATTGTAAGGATAAACTGTGTACAGTGTTCTAATTCCAGTCAGATGTCCAAAAATCATTATGAATTCTGGTCCTGCCAACTTGATGCGTATGTTTTTTTGTTTTGTTTTTAAAAACTGAGTGAATCGAATGCATCATCTTGTTTTCATGCCTTGGCACCATACACTCATTTGCAAAATACACGAGCTTGTTGTTTGTACACATGCTTGCTAGCAGCACAATGCCAGAGAATTCATAGCCTGACAACATTACTACAATTGTTTGATGTTTGGATCTCAGTAGGGCAATACACACTTAGTGTTTTCCTGGCACTTTGAAATCTAAATCTAGGAACTGAAAAAAAATGAAAGAACAAACATTTATTGCAAATCCAGCATGGGAACTGTGTATGGATTGAATGAATTGCTAATTAAACTTTAGGGGTAATTGACAGCTGGTCCCTTTAACACAGTATTTAATGTTGATGAATTTCACTTTGCAGCCATTCTTCAGCTGGTGGATTCCTCTTCATCATCTTTTTGATCCCTTTTAATGTATATGTTGGCATTATTTTCCCACTGCCCTCCTTACAGATAACCAGCAGCAGACAATCAGCCCCAGTTCCTTCCGCCAGGTTCTCAGGCCTGTTTACCATGGTAAAGTAAAAAATACAAAACTCTCAAAGCCCAAAGCCTCAAGCATGCTCAGCTGTCTTTTAATTGCTGTGGGAAAAAACACATTAAACTTGTCTTGCATTTATTTCAAATTCCCCTTGACAGTTAATTTTTGCTGCTTTTTGTGTGTCCAGTGACCTTTTCAGTTATCCCTTTGCTTTTCTGGGACCTCTGGTATGCCTTCTATAAGCGTGAAAGGCTATGGCTAAAACAGTTTGAGACAGTGCTTTGTGCTTGCTGAGAGGAGCACGGTCAAGATTCTTTCAAAGCAATATGTGGACTGTTCTGGTAGCCCAATTTGATATGACTTGTTCAGTAAATGCACCATTTCAAGTTCAACTCTACTGTATGTTTTTGATTGCAGTTAGGCTCTTTCACATGTTTGAGTCGATTGAAAAGCCAATTTCTATTGTGGCGATTCAAATGCTGGTGTGTTATAGTTATACAGTCTCAAACTTACTTTAAAGGCCACCATCATTTGCAATCGCCGTACTGATGTGCTCAATGCACCAGGCATGTTTACAAATGGAGCGCAGACGGCAGACTCTGCCTATCTTTTATTTTGAAAAAACGGAAGAGATGCACTCCGTTTGTAAACATGCCTGTAATTGTTTTAAAATAAAAGACTGTGTCGTGTGAAAACGGAAATAAAATAATTATTTTCTTTATCTGCGGCCCGGTACCAAATAGAGGTTTCGCTTGGGCTTTCACACCTCTCTCCACGAGTTCACTTCCCTCCGCTGTTATTCCGATACAATACGAGCATTTGCTAGGAAAGTTTTCTGGATGGGCGCGGAAGTGAGCTGTTGGCTTAAAGCAGTATAAAAGGCGCATGCACTAGGGGTTTTCTGGATGGGCGGGGGAGTGAGCTGTCTGCTGTGAGAGGGCAAAGAAGTGAAAGTCGAAGCGAGGTACATGCTGTCTATTGAACGTTAGAATTTATACTCGATAGTCACGATATAGTCATTTACTATATCGCACGTGGAACAAGTTGAGATACATCGAGTATATTCAATATATCCCCCAACCCTAATACAAACCACTTGTAGCTTGGAGCATTTGGAGCAGTTAAACCGTGTGTGTGTGCACGTGTATTTGTGTCCAAGTGAATGACTTCCTGGGAGTGAAGATCGGATGGAATACTAATTATACCAAATTAAATTGTCCAATATTATTCATAGTTGTAAATAGATATTGTACTTATGCTGTTAATAAAATAAACAAATGCTTTCTTCTCTTGTCAAAGGTTTTATACAATCATTACTGAGGCTCTTAAAAAATTACATTGTAACTATATTACCTCTTATTACTTGTAATTGGGATCCCAGTGGGCTGGGTACAGGCACACATGAATAAAATTATTCACACTCAATCCACCCACATCATTGATGGCAATGATAAAGGGCCTTGCTCTGTTGTTCTGCTCCGACTTATCTGAAATTAGATTGGAAAGGGACGAGGGGGAGGGAGATATACAGGGTGGGAGGAAGGAGACAGATAGAGGTGGCTGTACCATAAGAAATGGAGTGAAATGGTGTGAGGAAAAAAGATAGAGCTTGTTGGTAAGGGTGAAACTAAGGAATAATGTAGGAGAAAATAAAAAGAAAAATTGGACTCAGATGCTGTTTGTTTTTGTGAGAAAGTATGTGATTGTGACAGTCAGTACAAATAAGCAAGACCAGGCCATAGCTGTTTTCAGTTAACAAGATTAGAGGACAAAGAAATTAGTGTATAAAAGACCTGATGCCCTGTGTGCATATTGTGAAAAGACCCCATGGTGTGCTGTACAGGTAAGAAGGCCCTGGAAGGTTGCTGGCCCAGCCGCCCCCTGCTGGTAGCTTCAGACATGGCTTTGTTGACTAATAAAGCTCAAGGCCTTAGCCTGTCACTGCAGGCATTACACTCACTGCCAGCCTCCCAGAGCAAACACAGCTAATTACTTTCCTCTGCCCAGCCCCAGCACCAGCTCAGCCCTCTCAGTGCCCATTCATCTTAATTCCCCCTCTCTGCCATCTGCCTCCTAAATAACACTCCTCCTCATTTCCCTACCATGCCATATCCCCAATGTCTTCTTCTATACTCTCATGGCCTGACAATGACCCTCCCCAAACATAATTGCCTTTTATTGGTATGGAGTCTCTCTACTTCTCCTGCCTCACCCTTTCTCTTCCATTTCCCTTCCTTCCTTCTCTCCTAAGGAGATCCAGGCATTAATTGCCTTGGGTATTGTCATTGGAGTGAATTAAACCCACAGGATGCTCTCAGTTTAGTTGTGAGGTGATGAAGTTTAGTCAGGGGTACAAGCACTTAAACAGCTGCTTTCACTTTCACACCACCCAACCACCTCCTTTTTTCCACAGTTTTAAATACCCTCTAATAATTGATCTTAGGGGTGTTGCTGCACTCCAATGGAGCAGCAAAAAGAATTAAAACAGAAACGTCTGCATCAGAATATAGTGTAATTAGTGGTGAAGGGGAGAGATTTGAATGGTCAGTCTGAGCAAGCATGGCACCATTAAGCTTTCATAGCAAAGGAGACTCAAGTGCACCAGTCTGTTGTCTGCAGAAACAAATCAGATTGCCAATAGACTGTGTTCCCCATCACAAGACTTTGATGCGACTGTAGAGTAGTGCAATTATGGCTACAGTGGCTCATTGTCATGATGAGTGTGATTGCCACGCAATAGAAAATAGGATTAAAAGATTCCTGCCTGTTTACTCCTCTGTTTTTCCTGCCTCCTGTTTTTTCCTGCTCTTTTCCTTTCTACTCTTGAGTTAGGGTTCTGGCCTGGGTTCCCTGCCTTTTTCTCATCTTCTATTGTCTCTCATCTCATCTCCTCTCCACCCCTACCCATAAATTGGCTCAGCACACTTTAACGTGAGCCAGCAGCTAAGGTGTTTAGCTTGGTCTGCAGTCTCCCTCAGCACACATACACACGTATCCATAAAAGTACACACAGACACATCTGCAGACTTCAGGGGCTGAAGGTAAGCAGGCTTTGCGATGACTGTGGCCTGGGTTAGGATAAGGCTGTGGGGCTCTGGGGCTCTTCGACACTCTAAATTGGATTGGGCTCCACAGAATGATGGATCGATGGTGGTTAGCCACACAGGTGTAAGAGACTTATTGAATCTATAAAGCAGCCATAGCTTTTTAACTGTGTCCTTCTGAAAACATCTCTCCAGGCACTGTCTGCTTATTTCAGCTTTCTATGCAACCCCCCATCACAGTCATGCTGATCTGATGGTGTGGGGGTATGTATACACTGAGAGTAATCACATAGCTACATATTTGTATTTTTTGTGCTTGATTGGGGGAAAGAAAATGTGTGTAGCACAAACAAGCGGTGTGGGAAAAGTGAATGTGTGCCTTATCATGGTATGATCCATTATTGAGTGGAGAGGAACAGAATCTATAAAGGATTAAATGTCTGTGTCTTTAGATACCTTTAGTGACACCTGACCTAACAATTATCATGTGTGATAAAGTTCTTAACTAGAGCTTGAAATTGATGTAAAGGTCACTTCACAACGTAGGTAAACCCCTTTACTAAATGGAAAGGGTTATTTTTTCCTTACTTGAAAATGTTAACGTTTTCACCCTATAGGCAAGCCTCTAGTTATTGGTGATCTTGTGTGTTATGTATTTCAGTCAATTTTATGACCCTTTTTGCTGAATTTATGTTTCTGTATATAATGTAGAATCCTTGGTTCATACAGGCAGCTATTCAGTGCAGACTTTAAATGGCTTTGGTATAGGTGCAAATGGAAGTAGGAGATGTCTAATAGGCTTAATTTGAGACTCAACCCACGGTGTCTTTCAGAGATTCTGCTGCAGAAAATCATTAAGACGAAAGTGGGAATAGTGTGAAGTTGAAATGAAAGTCAGAAGAGTAAGATAAAAGATGAAGTTTGTTTCCTCTCAACTCTGCGTGCTCACATGTGGGACAGTGGTGAAAAACTAGCAGTAAAAGCCAGTCTCAGTCACTGGATTCTTACCTTTTTGAATGAGCCTCTTGATACAAGAATTCCACTGATTGTGTGTGTGCTTCTCGATTCCTCTTTCACATTTCTGTCTCTTCATATTAATGTCAATTATAGGACAAAACTTACCATCCTTCCAAGGTTCCTCTGTCAACGCTTGACTTTTTGACTTTGTTTTGTGTCTTTTCTATCTCCTCTCTGCCCTGGCTGCTTTACCCCAGACATGACATAAGCAGAAAAAGAGGGGGTTACTAAATCATTTCAGAGAGCAATGCGAGGAAAAAAAAAGAGGACCACAGATGCTCTTGTACCCAGATCTATTTGAATTGATGCAACATGCCACAGTTTTCAAAAGTGTAACTGTAGAAGTTGGTGATTTATCTTTTGGTTATAATATATCATCCACACATCACACACAGCCCATGTACTTTTCATTAAAATGACAGATTATTGCCAAGGAGCTCCTGTTCCTGAACACAGTGTTTATTCTCGACTTTCACATATACAGTCCCCTCTGAAAGTATTGGAATAACAAGGCCAATTAATTTTTATTTGCTGTCTGTTGAAGACATTTGGATTTAAGATCAGAAGATGAATATGAATATGGACGTTCTGAATTTCATCTTTCATTTAAATGTGGATATATTAACCAACATAGAACACAGCAACTTTTGTATCACACCACACAGAGTGAGAATTTGAAGTGACTGACATGTGACTGACAAATACTGAACTTTCATTTCATGTCATGTTTTGATCTTAAACCCAGATTAACAGCAGACACAAGGAAGTGGCCTTGCCTATTCAATACTCTTGGTAGGGATTGTACCAGCTCATGCATACATGCAAAGAGGTTGTCAGATTAAATCCTGTGTTTTAATGATGTGCAGGCACAAGGTTATAGGCCATTCCTGGGTGAGGACATTAGCCGTATCCCAGACTTGGACAGGTGTACCACACTCTGTATTCATGTCCATAATCATCTGGCCACTCTCAGTGGAGTCACAGTGTCTCTGTCCTATCACCACACTTGATTAGTGGTTTAGATGTTTAACTGTTCTTGTAGACAAAGACATATCCAGATGGGACAGTGTGCCTTGACTCGCCTTTGTCTGTCTGTCTGTCTGAAGTGCTGCACTTTAGTGTGTGTGCTTGCGCATGCGTACCTTTTGAGCCTGTACATGCACTGAACAAATGGAGCAAAAGGGCACCTTAACAAAGTGTCTATTGTAATTAGGTCCAGCCTGTGCTGGAATAGTACATGGGGCTTATAGAGAGTGATGAAGGAAACATGCTTTTAAATCTTTATTCAGTTTTTCCTTAGAACAGTAGTCTTCTTCCAAGAATTCACTGATGCATACTTACACTCAGTCATATATAGAAGCTGCCAATACAATACTCAAATCTCTTGGCCACTTAACAGCTCTTCTTGAGTAGCTGGTGATTATTTGTCACAGATTTCTCTTAAAAAAAAATACTTAAGGAGCCACACCATATTGTCTCTCCTTGGATAATTTATTTCCAAAAACATTATGTGTCTTATGTTATATACAGACATGAATAAATATGAATATGTTTTTGTTTGGAAATTGTTTTGTGCAGATAATGATTTTGCATGTGGCATACCACTCAAAATAAAATTTGCTTAAATGTTGTCTTAAAAGCGAGGACACAGATGATGAAAAACTGTTTTTGATGGCTCCCACATGAGTTATAAAATTCCCACCTTATGAATATTCAGGTCTCTTTTCTATGAAACGTGTCAAACTTTGATGCACACGCATCAAACTGTGAGCTAAGAGGGCAAACTTAAAGAACCAGTTGTAAATGTACCCATGTTAATAAAATTGCAATCTCTATAATCCATGACCAGTCCAAAATGTAAGAAGATGAGTGAAATGGTGCGCTGTATATTCACTTTACTGGTTAGAGAGGTCAGTGGAACAGATGAGAGTAGAGTGGACACAGCTCAAATGTTCCCACTCAGTCATAAATAGAAAACAGGTGATAACAGACACCTCTGCACTCTGGCCCATGTCACTCTGCTGTACATCACATTTTTTAGCCAACTCCTAAGCCGATCAGGCTCCTCAGATATCCACTTTTAGCTGGATTATGAGGAAGCTGGGCTGTAATAAAGGCTGTGGATCGTAAAATAGAAAGTGGTGTTCAGCATGTTGAGCCATGTACCCTAATCAGCCCATTCACACCAGCTCAGGCCCCAAACAGCAGGGGAAGCTGCTAATGTAGGATTACCATTCAGCCCAACTTCTGAGATCCTCCCCATCTTTTCTCTTCATGTGTATACTGTCTCATCTTCTGCCTGCTTTGTTTTCAGGGGCCAGTGGCAGAAACACTTGAGTCAATAATTTGAAGGTTTTTCATAGGGACTCGGTTTAGATTCACATCTTTACTGTATATAGGACAAAATAATGTGTCATTGTTTGTCTCACCATCTCTTTGTCTCATCAACTTGTTATATACACTGCCTGAGACTAGGTTTTTACACACTACTGGTTAATAATGCAATAAGAAATTAAGTCATTTTCACCATGGCTTTGTGCTAATTAAATTTTACAGCAGGCTTATCGCCCAGCCACACACATTCCTGGTCCTCCCACATTTACAAACGCCAGCAGCCATATCACATAGCCGTCAGGGAGAGGAAGCACAAGGAAGATGATTATATGAACTTCTGTTGTTATGGGAGGGAAATGAGTACTATCTCCCTCTTATATCTATGTCCTCCACAAAAGGAAGTGCTTGAGTTCTGTCTCTGTGGTAACACCTTTGGTGAAGTGCTTACCCATCTCAGTTCTGCTTCATGTCAAACATTTATTTATTTATTTCCACAGACCAGTTATTTGGTTTGGCGTTTCAGGCTAACATTTGTAACTGGTCGCAAAGTAGTCCTTGGTAGAAAGAGCTACATCTCTTTTTGCATATGTTGCTGTGGTTGTCACTAATCCCTCTTGACTCTGAAGTAAAAAAAGAGAATTTAGCTGGGAGTGATGAAAGGGGATAATGTAGGATTTAAAATTCTACTCACTTTCCTGCAGTAATCTGTAAACAGTCCCATATCCAGGTATCGTTCTCTAGTGCGCCATACTCATACAGAAGTAGGAACAAACTCCAAGGCTCCTGCTGTTGATGATTCCCAGGACCACTTTAGTCTGTAGTGATAAAATGTTCACTTTTCTCATCTCTCTGTCTCTCTTGCTCTGGCTGTCATTTCCGCTGCCTCTCCACCTGCTATGTGTCTCCTCACTGATCCACAAGCTCTAAGTGCAGCGATGGGAGTTTCCATGCCGACAGAGCGGGAAGGCCAGCCCTCAGGCAGCAGGATCTGTTTGATGCTGGATTCCCCTTGGAGAGTGGGATTTGGGCTTTGCTGATCTGTGGTTATACCACCCTTTTATGCCCATACACTCACACATTTGACTGTATATAACCACATGCATTCACTGCAGCATCTACAGTTAGTACCTCCTCTTTTAATTCTCAATTTTTTGTGTAAAAACATGATAATAATCATCCAGTCGGAGTGGATGTTAATATTAGGCGAACACAACCTCAACATACAACCAACAACATGTAACTTTTTTTCACTGTGCCATTATTTATTTAACAAAAATGAAGGCAAAATGAAAAATGTAAGCATTACTAAGTACCTCCTGTGATTCAGTAGCTTGTAGATCTACCTTTTCCTGTATGATGTTATCTCTCTCTCATCATTGTGGAGGAATTTTAGGCCATTCTTCTTTACACTTCTTTTTTTGCTTCAGTTCATAGAGGTTTTTATTCATTCACTGATGCACAACTCTCATAAGGTCTCGCCTTAGCATTTCAATTGGGTTGAATCAAGGTTTTGGAATGGTCTAGTCAAAGTCCAGACTAAGACTGGACAGTAAATCATCCAAAAAACAGACACCAACACAAACATTTAAAGGAATCATGGCGCTCATGTGTTTGTTTTAATGACAGCTGTCAAATTAACAACTGTGTTTAAAAAAACGCTTTTCAGGTGGTTGACGTGACGCTGTGTGTGTGTGTGTGTGTGTGTGTGTGTGTGTGTGTGTGTGTGTGTGTGTGTGTGTGTGTGTGTGTGTGTGT
>JAUBNQ010000017.1:12063097-12095974 GCA_032353495.1 Ctenopoma kingsleyae | reverse complement strand
GAACCTGCAGGACCTGGAGATCGCAGCTACATGATTGTTCAGGCTCAGTTTGTCATCTATCCAAACCCCAAGGCTTTGGCACCTCTGTAGGTGTCAATTTGAATTGAGATTTTTTTGCTGAGGAGAGTGGTTGCCCGGAAAGATCAGAATTTCAGTTTTGGATAAGTTCAATTGGAGGTGTTGCTCAGTCATCCATGCCGATATGTCCGAGAGACAGGCCCAAATTTTAGTTGAGATAGTGGTATCCTCTGGTGGGAAAGACAGATAGAGCTGAGTGTCGTCAGCATAGGAGTGGTAGGAAAAGCCATGGGATACATACAGAGCTGTAGATTCGATATCTATATCAAAGGAACCTGAATTGCTGATATGGTTTTCACATATTAACTGTGGTTTAAGGAACTAACAGCCTAGTGCAGTAGCAGTTCAAAAAATATTCATTCATTGGACAGATCAGATCAGAGGAAGAAAAGTCGCACCACCATTCAAGGGGACGTGACATGATTGTTAAAATAACTTGAATGTATAGCAAATTTGAGATAATGAAATGACACTTCTTAAGACAGACTTACTCAGTGGTCCATTGGTTTTGAATGTGCTGTACATTAGTCAGTCTTACATTAATATCTTTTGTTGTTGTTTTTATACTGTAGATACAGTATATTTGTTATGTCACTTGCTTACATTCTAGACCACTACCTTATAGTAATTTATAGTCAAAGTAATCACATTTATATTCTTTCATGCTTAGACATAAGTCTTGTGGTGTCCATGGGGCATCTCTGTAGATAGCTGTGAAATAACAACAGTTAACACTGTGTAAGTCATATCTACAGCTGCTATGCATGTGAGCTCCATTACAATGACATAATTCCCAAGTAGAAATCTGAATTTACTGCTCTTCACCAACCTTAATCAGAATTTTAAAAAGGTGGAGAAGGAAAGGTGGCGGCTCTCGGATGAAGTCTTCAGGATTAAGCGTTGGCTTCTCAGCCCTGTGACTTAGATTAGATTACAGTGGGAAGCTTTAAGAGCACAGAAGCTGTATTTGCCCTGGTAGCAGACACAAATGCACACTTGAGGTGGCCTTTGGAAATCATCTGTACTTACTGTTCTGTTCTTGCTATACAGACAAAGTGTAAGACTGGTCACCCTGTATGGGCTTGGAAGTGTGAGAGGGTTAATGAACAAGGCTTACTCACTGACTCCCTGTAAATCATCCATCAGCCTCTCTAGCGAGCTGAGCTTGAGCTCTGAAGATGGAAGGTGTTGGGCTACAGCAGAGGGGATGCGATTTATCAGGGAACTGAGTGATTATGTGAAGACAGGCAGAGCTAAAAGATGATCCCATATCGTTTTGTGAAACATGCAAAGAATAGTCCATGGGTGCCTTTGAAAAATAGCCATGTGAAGACACTATGGAGAAATGAATAGTAGGTTTGGTTAAGTTTCAATAGAGAATATCATAAAGGCTTTAACTTTGTGAAGGTGGTTTCTTTTAAAATATTTATTTCTTCTAAAAATATAAATGTATATTTTATTAAATATTTAAATGTTTTTTATATATATATACAATAGTTTGTGATGACTTGATGTCATTTTCTTATCATATGATATGATATTACTATAATTATGGCCTTTCAGCTTGTCACTCCACTGTGTCACATTTAAAAATGTCTTGCCTCGAAGAAAATGACAAACTATAGCACCTTTTTCATTTTTTAATGGATAATTATCTGTCTCAGGTGTTAGAGAGGGGAAAATGATGAGCACCAAAATAGATCAGGGGAAGAGAAAAGTCTGTGATCTCTTGGCAATGTAGTGGAATCAAATAATGAAACACTTAACGTTAAAACACTGTGCTTTTCATGTGCAAATTCAACTTCACACATTGACAGTTCACGCTGGCTCTGTAGATGACTGGTTTGAATCTTACTGTATGTCATCTTTTTTTATTAGATGTAAGTCATTATCTTTTGTTTCGTCCCAGTTCTCAAGACTGTGCAGAATTCGTATTTCGATGAAAGGGGGTGAAGGAGTTGACATCCACTTTAGTAGGCTTAAATGGTCCTCTTTGAAGATCCAAACTGCGATAAATAAATATCAACAAACAATGATAACAGTCCAACTCACCTTGGTTTTAGTTTTATCAAGATTTCAGAGGTGGTTGATAGACGCCTTGGATATGGAGAGTGTGAGAGAAATGTATTGGGCTGAAATATCATGTGCATGTGTATCTGCCTGAACACTCTATATGTGCTGTATTTTGTAGTTTTCCAAATGAAGAGTGAGAAGCATTATAAATTTTAGTTCTTTACTCCAGGCATAGCCTAAAGCCTAGAGCATACCATATGACTGTCTAATCCTCAGAGTGCTGCACTTTCACTTACCATATGGTGATCATACTATACTATGTGAATCAAATAGGGTTCCCATATTGTAAGGTTCTCGACATGGGTTTCAGACGTAAGATACATACATACATGTACTATGCGTTTGCAATATCCAGTTGTTTTGTTTTTCTCCCCAGTGAGTTCATTCAGATGTTAAAAATGGCTCTTACTGCTTTTTATTTTTTACATCTGGTATAGCAGTTTCTAAACATTGTTTTGATCCTTTCCACCTGTGTAGTGGGAGTTGTCACTGGCAACAGCTATCAGAACTTTTCATCATTACTTCATACAGGTCGACTGCAGATCTTGTCTCTTTAAACTCAAACATATAAAATAGGTACATCAGATAAGCTATGGTGAGTTCTCAGCATCAATAATGTAGGCAGGATATGAAGCTTCACTGATTTTACACATGTAGTGTACACATCAACTAACTGAGTACTGTACCCGTGCCAACAGCCAATTTTTATTCAATCGAAATTAAATACTTCCTGTTTAAATATTACGCTCGCAGGTCAAAGGGTCAGTTTGGCAAAATCACAGAAAATGTATTTATATCGGTGTAGTGGTAGGATTCTCAAAGACAGATATTTCAAAACTCAGCAGATAAAAGTGAAACTGTCTCCATGACTTGATACCTCTAGGGGTAAGTTGAAAAAATACAGTATGTCTTTTTGTAATTTGTGTGAACTGAACCTTCAAGGTGAATTACTGCACAGTTCCCTTGAGAATAGTTATCTTGACCTTATGCTCTGAGATATGGTTCTATACTGCATAGCTAGTAGGTGTTTCCAAGTACGAATAGACAACCAAGACGGAAAGTTAAAAAGAGAAGGGACAAGGATGCTGATCTCAGAGTAAAAACAAATGGAGTAAACAATGTTAAGAGACAGGTGTCTATTCCATTTTTTTGTCACTCTTCCCCAGCTTTCTGTGACTTCTGTCTCTCTCTCTCTCTCTCTCGACTGATGAAATTGCCAATGATTTATAACAAATGTCAGTGGCAGGCGCAGCAGACTGCTGTTTTGTCCCTGCCAGAGCAAAGTAGAGCCTGAGGTAGGCAGCTTTGCTTATCAATCAAAGTCTCTCTCCTCTTGTGCGCCATCGTTGTCAGTACAAGGTTTACTGGATCACCAGATCTCCAAACCCAAGGTTGTCATGGAAATAGTTGTATTGCTAAAGCAAACAGGAAGTGACACCTTTAAGGTACCGTCCTGTTGATAGTCAACAGTGTTTCATATATAAGATGAGAACAGCACATTCTTCAAACTGAATACTTCTAAATTTGAAATTCACTGATAAGGAGATTTCATAGATGACTAATGTTTTCACTCCATACAGGCTGCCTTGACTTTATACTCTCAGGAATACACTGTACAGGCACTGATGCAAAGTAACTGAATTATGTTGATTTGAAGATTCGCAAGGAAGAGCTGTACTTAATTATCTATCATTTAAAAGCCCTTCACATGGCATTTACAGACAACAATTTACATTTTTCTTCCCTGATGGTTCACACCCTGTTGTTAGTTTATGACAGGGTCTTGGTGCTTAATTACAGATGTATTTAAAAGTTCTAGCCTGGCAAGCACTAATTTGTTAAGTTGTTTTGTCAGCTAAAAGACAGTAGGGTGAGGTCGTTGTGATTTGTTCTTAGCCACCAAAGTTAAGTTTTCATGGGAAAATAGCAATAAGTGACCTGAACCGTGAAAGGCTGTCAGCTCTGTTTTGATGAAGAAACAGTGAAACCTACAGTGTACAGAAAACTGTCTTTAGGGACATGTGAATAAAAGAAGTTGTGTTTGATAAGCACATCATTCCCAAATATTAAATTAATCTAAACTGATGTTAACTACAGAACATTTTTAAATAGCCAATAGAAATCTGACACAACCTTTATGCTGCTTATCGTGCACCATATAACACAACATAAATTAAATTTCCATTAAATGTTGTCTTGAACTGCCTGAGCTGCAGCTCTGAAGTTGGTGAAGAAACTGGGTTGTTTACTTTTCATCATGTACATGTGAAAACCACTAGTGTATCAATCTGCAACAAACTAGGGTGGGTTGTGCTGATTTCCTATTCTGTTGTGTGTTATATATTACCCTATACTGTAAAGAGATGGACTTCTTATCATGTGAAGGGATTTAAACACATAACATACAATTTTTATACTCTTAAAATTATATAAGTTTCCTCTGCCCTCTGTTACCACGCACAGTACTGAATGTTCTCTAAAATTAGATTAATTGGATAATGGTGTTCTGCATTTTTCCATTACTCCTCTTGCTCATCTTCAAGAATTACCAGTTGTGTTGAGGTTGATCCTTTATACTATACCTCAGCAGATGCTCTTTATATGCTGCCTTGTGCTTCTCTGCTCATTTAATTAGTGTTTTTAGATGTCATTGTTATTTAAATAAAGATGTGTTTATCATTTACTGATGTAAATTCATTTTAGAAAGGCAACAGAACACTCTGATATTGTTTTCCTCTATCTAGCAAAGACATCTGATGACTACTGATAATGTTTAGCAAAGACTTAAGGAATATATACTGTCCATGCAATATGCAGGTAACAGAAGTCTCATTAAATAGGAGTGACATTGTCACTGTGAAATATCTCACATACTGTAACATCTATCAAAGAGAAACATCTCTTTCATATGCCAAAAATACATATGTGACTCAAACATCAGGTTTGTGTGCTGCTCAGGTCCTGGCTTCAAGTGTTGGTTGACAAAACATTTTTAAATGGAATATTGTAATTGTAATTGTTGTTTTTTTTAATTGGTAATCCATTTTTACATGGTAAACATATAATTACATTAATCTCTTTGGTTATTTTACTATATTATCTCTCTAGCTATAGCCACTGTTGACTAAATATTTTAAGCCAAAAACTTTTTTTTTTTAATCAGAGGTTGTATTTCGAGGAGTGACAATGGTGTCAGAAAGGTACTATAGCTTTTGTTTGTTTTGTTTTATTTAGAAGCTGAGAAGATGCAAAGGAGAAAATGATGGGCAGTAATGGACACATTAGAAAGTCTGAAAGTGGTTCTTCTGATGTGTGATTTGTGATAAGTTGTGATCCTGTTTTTTTGTTGCTAATGAAAGCACTGTTTAATAAAAATTTATCGTAGTTGTATACAGAAACAGGGGAGCCTCACAAAACCCTCCTTAAGCTGAATAACTTGGTGCATCCTGCTGCTACAATTTAGTAAGTCTAGCTGTCTCTAACCACCTAATCTCTCCTCATTCATACCATATCTTTTGCAGAATCTGTTCTGCTCAGCTGGCAACATCCTCAAGTCTTTGTTTCTCCTTTTGTTACCCGTGTTTCGCCCTAAGATTCCTGTGCTAAATTACAGAGAGGCTTTGCAATTTTTAAATAAAGAAGTCACAGTATGAATCAAGAAAAACCAAGCAAGCGTGTGTTCAAGATATTTTACAGCATATTTCATCATTTACCTATCTGTATATGTAACCCAGCCACAGAGCTGTTCGGTGTACCTTTTATTTTATTTTGAAACCAGGGTGAAACCCTTCACACAGCATGCTGATTATGAATGACTAGGGCATACTCAGAATTCTCATCATGTGTAAATTAAAGTGTCTCCAGTAGACATTGCTACTACATGATAGATAAATTACAAGATAGATAAATGTATTAAATTATAAAGTATTAAATCTGTAGCCTGGTAATAATTTTATCAATTTATTTTACAAATATTTTACTTTTATTGTTATCTTGTGTTATCCTATTGCATATTAGACTGGATACTATTTGGATACAAATAATAACTGAACTGTTATACTGTTATATGTGTGAGAGAGAGAGTGTGTGTGTGTGTGTGTGTATTTGTGTATGTTATAATTGCTAAGGTTTTGTGATGGTTGCAGTTTAACATAACTTTGGTTTATTATTTGAACGTTCTACACGTAAGATACTGTGTTTTAGGTGGATCTGATAATGGGATAATCACTTAATGATACACACAGATCTTGGTGATGGGATAGTGTGAAGACAATAACACTTTTATTTCATCCACGTGCTTCTTTTTTACACATTGTTGTTAGCTAACAAGCTAAACTGTTATTGTTGTAAATCTTACTGTACTGTACCGACTGTATGAGGGAGCCTTCTGATGCTAGCACTGGCTTTAGGCTTTAAGCTTGAAGGCAATATTTTTGTTAGCTTTTGAGTCTATGCTTGGCAGTAACAGACATTTTCCCAACTACTGTATGTGCAGTTTCATTCAAAATAAATATAACTACTTTTTTACTGATGGACAGGCACTGTGCTTTGCCACACCCTGTAAATGGTGGAGAACTGCATAACATACTGTACTTGTAATCACAAAACTACAGATTAAATGGCTATATTTAGAATTATCACCACATTTGACTGGGATATATACCATTTCATGAACTATGGAATTTGGTACATATATACATGGTGTCTGACACAATCATAAGGTTTGCATTTGTGGTTTTGAGTGAAATGTCTCATTAACACTATGGGTTTACTGATTGCCTGACATTTTTTTTGGCCCATCATAAGGTCATAAGTCTCGTCTTATAGTTATATTGATTATTGATTATTGCTTATAAACAAACATAACATGGTAAAATAAGAGGGTGAAAATAGCTTAAGATCAGCATGGTAATATTGCCATTATGAGCATCTCATGAACCTGTTAACATGAGCAAGTACAGCCTCATAAAGTTGGTAGCATGGATGTACACTGTTTGCCTCATTTTATACAAGATTGATATACTGTATAGTTAAATTATTATTAGGGTATGACGTCCATGAAGTTGACATAGTACTTGTATAAATTGCACATCAAGGCATTTAAATCAGGATTAAAATGGACCCTTATGCAGCCTATAGCACTATTTGTATGAGAGTCCCCTTTTCCTGTTATTATTTCTTACTGCAAAGAGCTTACTTTCTCTTTTCTGAAAAATAAAGCCTCTTTGTTTGTCTGTTACAGTTGACTAGTAGCTGTCTGTCACAAGAAAAATAATGACAATGGAGTGGAAAGCCAGACATAGTTTTCAGAGGTAGAAATAGAGGCAACATCATAAAAAAAATGATCATATGATAGAAAATTTGAGATAAGGAGAAAATAGTAACAAGAATGTAAAAATAAACAGGTGTAATGTGTAATGAAAGAAGGGGAATAAGGTTTGTTAAAAAAAGAATATGAGAAAACCGTAATGGACATGTCTTTCATACCTCATTATTAACTCTGCATATACTGAATACATGGTCATCATTCTACTCAGCCATTGATTGAAAGTTTGTGTGTATCCCCGTGGGTTGGGGCTAATCATCAAACAGTGGTGTGGGCCAGAGTTTGCTCGTGATACTCTGCCAACCGATGTTCATTAAACATTTGGCACACCACTGCCTGTCTGGACACAGAGCTACCAGTGTGTGTGTGTCTGTATGTGTGTACATATATGCATGTGTATATAAATATATATAGGTGCATGTGTTTGTCACGTGAAAAAGACAGTGATCATAAGATATTTAAATGCCACACTGCTACAAATAGTACCAGTTGACACAGTATGTGTAATGGCTAAAGTAATGTAAATGTCACTATCTTGGAATGTTATGAGCTTAAAGTGATCCTTGGACAAATAGAACAGATAGTTTGAGAAACCCTGGTTGTCAAAATCTTGTAGAGGAAGTCACTGACTGGGAGAGAGGTCACGTCATGAGCTAAGAGCAAATAGATTGATAAGATGGACAGTTATGAAATCATCTGACAGTGTTTACCACCTTCCTCCTATATAGAAAGTATACAATGGTTTGTTTGTGGTTGTTAGACATCAAAGTGACATGTATGCATATTCATCCTATTATTTGTGTGGTAGTTAGATGGTGTGCAGGACCTTGGCTTAGCTCAGATCAGACCAGAAGACATTATTATAATATTAACTATAGTTGCTCTAATTTATTTTTGTTTGGCATCATACATAGTAGTTACAATGCATTTTATTTTGATGAAAGTGATTCATTGTATGTGATTATTTACAATGCACTACCTGTTTCAATACTCTTTCAAAAGCAGTAATTGTTCTTGCCTATCTTTGAGGAATATTTTTTTCTGCTAAACCATTTTTAAGGCTCAGTGAAATACTTCTCAAATGCATCCTTTTCATTTTCTGTTACCTACCACATCTGTGCCTAACTAAATAAGTCTGAAAAAAACAACCTTATGATTTTTTTGTTAAAACCCAAAAGTCTCTAAAAGAGTACATATCTGGCCTAGAATCCATTGCCACCTTTCAGTGCTTGATAGTTTTTGATACTCTACACCACAAAAAAGTATAATCAGTTCCCAGCCCTGAAGCTTTAGAGTGGCTTTTTTCTATTTTAATGTTAATGCCTCACGTTGTGCTGTCTGTCCTACCACAAGTATCATCAAGTGAATAAGCCACATTCAGTTGTGTTCATTAACCCTGACCACTTTTTACTTCAAAGTCTGACTCCTTGTTGTGCCCTTTTCACAACGTTCCACTTATTTGCTAACATCTCTCACTGCCCCATTTCTAGTTTTATTTATTTGTATAGAACTTTTCATACAGCGGTTGTAACTATGTATGAAAAAAGAATTATACTATAAAACAAAAAACAATAATAAAAGCAGATATTTGAAGTGAATAAATAACAAGATATACAGTAAGTTATTTGGAAACAAGACTTTACTGTAGATAAATGTACATTTAAATTAGAGAATAAAATTTGGTATTGAACACACAAGAAATTGAGACATTAAAATGTTCAGTAAACAAATAAACATTGAGGAGACCCCTTTGCGATTTCTGCCAGATTTTGGGTGTGTAAGCAGAGAAGTCTGTGTCCCCAGGGTGTGTGGTGCAGCAGTGGAGTACAAAATGGATTCACTTCAGTTGCACAAGCTTACATAAAGTAAATTGTTGTTCAAAGTTCCTCTATCTCGGTTTGGCCTTTAAGTATGCACTTAAGATCTGCATTTTTAAATGACCAGCAGAAAACAATGAGATCCACAACAATGACAATTATGTCTCTGTCTAAATTCTTATGGACCTTGATGTACATTACAAACCTCATTCTCCCTCATGCTCATAAATCATGAGGCTCCCTCATGATACAGTGAAGGAAAGAGTTGGGCCCAGGCCAACAGGACAGTACAACATACACACCTCTTCACTCATGTCCACAGCGCACTCGCATGGACACTTTAAACAGTTGTTTCTTCCCTCTGATGCTTCCTTTGAATCCCATTGTCCCGTTAAAGTGCATCAACGTCTTATCTTTTGCTTCAGCCCTCTTCCCTCTCTCTCTCTCTCTCTCTCTCTTTCATATACACACTGTTAGTACACACAGCTATGCCTCTCCTATTCCAATGTTGACAGAGATGACAGTTGAAACCACTCCCTAACTGGTTGGCCGTCAAGCACCATTTTGTCCCTGTCATTCAAATGTCTTCACCTGACTCTGTCTATGTCAACTCATCTCAAATCATTACCTCATGGTCACAGCTGTTCTATTTCAATTTCAAAACAAAATATAAAAGAACTCAAAATACAATGAAATTTATATTAATTTCTGCATTGACCCAAATAGTTTTCCTTACTAACGTGATTTAGAAGAAACTGGGGATTATTTTGGATAAAAGCACTGACCATGGCAGTTAATGTGAGATACTGTAGCAATAGTTAACATGTTAATGTTTCCATACTGTGTGTCTCGAAGCGGGTCAGTGGTCACAGTACATGTCTGAGTATGTTCACGTATAGTGAGGAGGAGAGCTGACTGCTTGGTTGAGGTAATGGTACCAAAAATCAATATTACAGATCTTTTTTAATAATTGTTATTATGAGAACAATAATAAAATAATACTTTAGTTTGCTACCATCTTAGATACCAAGATACTCATCATCATTGCCTGATATGTAATTTACTCTAATACAAACTCTATTTTCAGAAATGGGACTTATAATAATAAAGTATGTAATCATTATTCAATATACTATCCAAGCAACAGACTGTGAAATATTTTTTTTTATTGCATTTAGTCATTACATATGCATTTTTTCAGAACCTTATCACTTCATTCTCAAAATACTGCTTATCAAAAATTTAAACTTACTTTTTTCGTAACTTTTTTTTAACATTTTATTTTATTTTTTGCCAAATCTCATAAACTTGCATGACATATCTGTTCATTGTTTTTCTTTGTCTCTGATTGAAAGTGTTTTACCACCTGGGAAAAGACAAATTTGCCTGTTAGGACCATTTTTCTGCCATGATGCTGAATGCATAAAATACCAAGGAAACTCTTTACTGGATTATAATATAGAGTAATACAAATCAGGTTTGGTTTTTTTAGGGGGTGTAGCTGAATAAATAGAATCATTGGTCAAACTACTGCAGCAAAAGAAGGGATGGAGAGTGAAGGAGAGTTAGACTGATAAATAAGAGATGACAGAAGGAAAGAGGAGAGAGGAAGAATAATGTAACAGGGCCACTCATGCCCCAGTGGTTCTACTAATCATGCAAACAAGGTCACTGTCCGCTAGAGCCAAACTGGCAGGCTATGTGCATGCCACTGAGGCATTGCTCTCTCTCCCTTTTGCAGTATTTTTTGCTCTCATTTAATCAGTCAGACATACAGGCAGCTGACCACACACAGACATTATCAATGGTTGTACAGTAGATTATATGTATTACATTATTTAACTCACATTTGATCAGTAGGGTGGCCAACATCATAAAAGCAGCCCTTTTACAGCAGCATTGCACTGTCAGGCTGACAAGAGAAAAATACCAAACAAACTGGCTGTTTCATTTTATACAGTATCAATGAAAATTGAATGTCTTTAGCCTTTGGACTGTTGGTCAGGCAAAACAAACAATTTACATAAATGATCTTGGGAATTTTTCATTCTGTCTGCAGGCAATACAGTCAAGAAACTGATTAGATATTGGTATACAGCCCTGTTATACCACCTGTTTATAGGGGTCTAGACACACCTTTTACACATTTTTTGATTGTTAAGTCTTTTTGGACTTTTTGGATATTGTGTGCAAAGAGTTCTTTTCTAAGGTAGATTTTCAAGGTCTTCATTTATTAATGCTTTAAAAGCTGCTTTCTTTCCTTTGACAGAGTGTAACTGTGAACTACCTCATTATTTGCCTGTTGTTCATTACACATAGCACAAATGCATGTTTTACTTGATGACAAATGATGGTGATATGAAACGCCCATGGTTTGAGATTCATTTTCTCAAGTGTGTTTGTAATTGTCAAATTCTTTCTCTCTCTCTTTCGTTATCTATCCCTTTCTTTTTCTCTCTCTTGTACTCACACAAATACACATCTCTCTTGACAGAGAATCTCATGTTTCCCTGCTACCCTTAATTGGCCACATTGTGAAGGGAAGACAACGTTGCAGTTTTCAAATGTTAGTGGCCGTTTTTGTGTAGAGTCCAGTAGAAAGAACAAGAGCATAATAGGAGACCCAGGAGACTCAGACATCACGTAAAGTCATCACCTTATTTTTGTGTCTAGGGCTCTGTCTGCGCCAACACTATTGAGAGTATATTTGCCTGTTTGGTATTTAATTAGCCTAAGAATGGTTCAGACACCAAGTCGTCATAGAAAGGCTTTCAAAAAGGTGATGGATGAAGTCATTTTGCCATGTTATTTTCCTCCGTTTCCTTTGATCCCCAGTTTAAAAAGGTTCTTTTTTTACCTTTCAGTCAGTCCTCTTCAGCATTAGTTTGGGCTTGCATCACCTCTATAATTTGCATTCATTGTAGATGTTGCAACAATGTGATAATAGATATTTACTGTTAGGAAATGTCCTCATGATGTGAGAATAGAGCCAACACATTAAGCTGGTGTAATGTAAAAGTGCTGCTTCAGTTTATTGGATATTTCTTCATAGAGCAGGTGGTGGTGGCACTACATAATTTTCTATATAATAATGATAATGACACACTTTATTTGGGGACATTGTTTTTTGGACAGCTGCCAGACAGTACATGTCAACGTTACTACGGGGTGTCAGTGTCCAAGGACACCTTGACATGTAGCCTGGCAGGACTGGGAATCAAACCACTCACCCTCAGGTTCGCAGATAACTGCTCTACCCACTTAGCTATTGGCTGCCCTTAAAAAATACATATAGTTAATTTCAATATAATTCTGTATATAGTTACATATATTCTGTAAGGTCCTAAAGTTCCTTGAGATTAATTTTGCTTTGATTTGGTGCCATATAAACTGAATTGAATTGGTGTGGTGGTTAGCACTGTTGCATAACAGCTAGAAGGACCTGGGTTCAAACCCACTGTCTGGCGGTGTGCCTTTGAATGTTCTCCCTGTGCCTGGGTTTTCCTCCAGGTCCTTGTGGCTTGTGGTACTCCAGCTTCCTCCCACAGTCCAAAGTTATGCAGTTAGGGTAATTGGTGACTAAATTGACCTTAAGTGTGAATGTGAATGGTTGTCTCTATATAGTCGTTTTCATACAAACTGTGGACATTGTCGGAAGAATCAAGTCTGGACATTGTGCAGAGTTGTGCTTTCACACATGTAGCACATAGCGGGAGATTGTATGAGTCAGACTCGTTTTCACATGCAGAAAAACTCTGCTTGAGTTCAGTGATGGGCACGGTCTCCAGTGTAGACCATGTGCGAGGCACAGTTGAGATTACATTGCAACATTACCCAGACTTTCTTCTGGGGGCTTGCAGGATAAAGTTTGGGTAACCTCCAGGCCATCTGACCTGGAAATTTGTGTTCCCATATGCAGCCCACCTGGGTAATATCTAGATTTGTTCAAGGTTCCAATGCATGTCTGAAAACAGCTTATGTCAGATCTTGGGCTGTTGGGCCCCACAACCCTTAATAGGAAAAACAATTAAAAGGATGGATGGATGGATGGATTTTCAGAGAACAGTTGCCAGTTGTAAATTAGGGATTGGATATCAAATTAAAAGGTAAAGATGAGTGTTTTTTTAGTTGTGATAATTCTGGTAACGTTTACTACTTGTGGAAGGGTGCATATACTGTCATCAGAAACTGTTACATTGCACCAATCTTACAGTAGTGCATTGGTAGCCACAGGTTTGTGAATCTGAAAGAAGATTAGAGTCAGCTTAGGTGTTGGCATGGTCAACACCCTGATGACAAACTACATAAATGTGAAGAGTCATCCATCACACACAAATACACAAACACTGACCAATATTGTCCCAATGCCCTGAAGGCAGAGGCTTTGTATGTGTTTATGGCCTTAAGTGCGGTTGACAGCTGCAAATAAATCCCACTCTCATTTTCTCCTTCTTTATACCTTTTGTGGCTATCTAGTTTTTCCTTTTCCCTTCCTCTCCCTGTCTTCAATTTCTGGCATTTGTACAACCCAGCTTTTCCTTTTTTCGTTGTAGATATTATCCTCATTGTATTCCTTTTATACATTCTTTGCCTTCCTTCCTCTTTGATACTGTACTCACCGCTGTCACCAGTTAGTGTGATATAAAACATTGATTGTGCATCCTTGCATCCAGTTCCTTATTCCCATCTACTCACATGCAGTCTCCTAGGCAGATGATGAAGACTTAATGTTATGTCCCTGATTCCAATATATACAAATGCCAAATCCCTTGCCACAAAGGTGTTTTGTCCAAGGTGTTTGCCACTGAAACACCTCAGGGTTACAGAAAGGAGGGAGGAGGAGTACTAACTAGGGAGATGTTGTCAGGATTTGTCACAGTCCTCCTGTATAAAATGCCACTAGCATTTTCAAACAGGAGCCACAGAGGAGTAGACATTAGCATGTTGTTTGTCTGTGTATATGCCTGTCTGCGTGACTTGAGGCCATTTTAGAAACACTGCGTGTCTACAGCTGTTTTTCAAAGAGGTCATCTAATCAGGTTATAATTTGATCCACTTAGTTTGATATCAGCACTAGTTGTTTTGTTCTTGTTGCCATGGTGAGTGGAGAAATCAATGTACCAGATATAGTAGAAAGTATGTCTGTTACTGAATGTAACAATTAACACATCTTTACATTTACATCAAATCAAATGATATTAGTCACGTGTCCTGGAGCATCTGGAGGTCTGTGATCGTGATAACACAAAAAAAGTAATGCTTTTTCATAGCTACTTTTTTTCCTTTGGCTTTGTTTTCTTCTTTCTCTGTATCCTCTGTGTTTTATTCACAGCAGTGTCTGTCTACATGCTGCGTGGAAAACATGAGCTCTACAAAGATCATCTCTTTTTCTTTCTTCTCCTCCGCCCACCTATGGCAATGAACCATTAGTAGTCACCACACAGCAGCCTTTTTCAGTAGGTGTCTGTGTTGATTGCACTGGTTCTGTTCCTATATCTGTCTGTAAGGTTGTGTGTACTGTATACCTCAACTCAGGATAGACCTACGCTAGATGGGTGTTTACAGCCCAGCCCCATTGAGAAATACATATATGTAGCTAGTTGTTTGATTAAAGGGCGAGCAATGACAAAGTGTCATTTAGAGCCTCCAACATCATATTTAGCATTCATGCTTCAGTCATTTCATAATATTCTCCATCATTTTGTTGTGACTAAAGTCATCCACAAATAGTCAATTTAATGAAATTAGTAATACCTTCCATTTGGAATGGCAAATGTCACTCTCACTTCAATGTATTTATACTTACAAATACTATGTTTATGATAATCTTCCTCAGAGGCATCATTGTACCAAAAGCCATTGCTATTACCTGTTTGTGTTCAGTTAATGCTTTATTTTCAGTTCAGTTATCCATTATTTGTATATGAGGCGCTGATAGCTATGGGAAATAAATACCTGACTTACAAGGAAATGTACGAGTTTCAAGCCCCCTCCTGCTGGGTCTGACATAGAAATGCTGTCAGTGGCTAGCTATTGTACCTTAATTACTAATCTTTGCTCATATTAATAACATGCCATTTAGAGCACACATTTAATGTATTAAAAAATGGCCCCAATCCCAGTCTGAGCATTTTAAACTCGGTGTCCTTTGATAGAGAAGGCTAAATAAAGGCTTTTGAATCTTGTTCAATAAGTCTTCTCTAATATTTGTATTTACTTAAATGTTGATTAAATACTTATCTTGTTGAAATAACATTTGTGGCCTACTCAATTTGACACACTGTATTTCTCACAGGTTACATATTCCAAAAACTGAAAGACTTTTTTAACAATCAAGTTTCTAAGATCACATTTTTGACATAAGAATGAAAATTTTACAAGAACTGTGACTACTGAAGCTGACATGACGATGTGCTAGACCCAGTAGGAACAAAACCCTCACTTTATTGCAGCTGACACTGAAGCTGTAAAATAATACTCCAGCTGCCTCAATACTAATCTTTAGGATGACATGACATCCCTAATTATTAGTAGAATTACTAGAATAATTAGTTCAAGTAAAACAATCTCTATTTTTTTCATCTATCTTGGTGAACAAGATTATTGTTGAAGACCGGTATTAAATGTGTGTATGCTATACACCGGGATAATACCCTCGCATCTTACGGGATGTGTAAGCTGGTTCTTCCTCTCTTATCTTCCTTCTGGGTTTAGAGATGTCTGATTATGTCCAGATTCCAGCAAGTCCAATAACAATGTAAGCTTGGCCTTCTCGCCAAGTGGTTTGGCAGATATGAAATCGGTGCAAACAAAATCTGATTTGTGCATGTCTAGAGCTTCAGCCTAGAGTCACTGAACTGATTGTTGTTATTGTAGCCTGGGTGAGCCAGTTTTTAGTGCAAGTCTTACCTACAGTATGTGTTATATGACCATTACCTAGTGTACTTTCTCTCCCCTTATGCTTTTTTTCAGTACTTTTAACTGTTGTATTTTGTATCTTGTATTTAATACATATGCATGTGCAGGATGCAGCATTGATTGCAAATATTTTAATGTCAGATAACTAGTTTTGTAGAAACTGTGGTAGAACTGTGGTAAGTTGTGTTTGCAGGTGTAAGAGAATAGATTGATACTTTTCAATTAAACCACAGACAAAAACACTCCTCAGAAGAAAGGTTGTATATTCACAGGTTTGCAATTATTGGTTTAGCTTCACTGGCTCGTCTAGTTGGAAAGAGATTAGCAAAGTCTTGATGAAGTCATTATCTCAACTGAATAAACATGTTTATCCCACAATTAAATGAGTTGATCAGTACTGTGTGATAATCTCTGTCAGTAAGGTGAAAAATGGTATGAAAAACGGTGACTATACATATATAGTGGATCCAGACAAGTGTATGTATAATAACCAGTTAGATTTATTTTGAAAAAGATGAAGGATGAGTCACATTTGCATCCTTTAGATTTTTTTCTATAAGCACCTGTTGCTTGTTAGAACTTATGGAATACTTGCTCTCTCTGCCTGAAAGCAGAAGTATAACTAGTTGAATTTTTCTGCAGTTTTGCATAATTGCTTCTGCTGTGGTCTGTTGTTCCATTTATTAATGTGACATGTTGTTTTTACCAAGGCAAAACTCTCAGGCTGGGTTGTTGTTTCAGTAATAAATACCTTGCTTCACGCCCCTGTCCTGTATCCTCATATACCAGCTGCACTAGTCATTATTTGTTTGTGCCTTTACTTATGCAAAACACATTTCTTGCCATACTAAAATACATTCATTTTTGATTAGGCAGTGTCTGTACAGTGGGATATTTTAGTTAGTTCGTTGGTGGTGGTGTTGTTATAAGAACATGATATGTAATTTTATGGTAATATTTAAATATAATTCCTGCACAATTTCTTCCTGCTACATCATAATGAGACAGCTATAGCTAGAAGTGACTGTCATTTAACTTACTTTCCAAAGCAGTCATACATGCATAAGGCTACATAACCCTGCTCTCGCCCCCTGTTTCATATCTCCTGTCTGATCAATGTTACCAACAGACGTACCAACAGCACAAAAGCTTCCCTCATTTTTCCCAAACAGAAGGTGTCTCATGCTGTCATGTTTTTTTCTGAAGTTATTTACTTGTTTGTTTCCCCCTTGATTTCTTCTTTGTTCCTGTGTTTGTCTTGTGTGTGTTTGGTGATTGGTGGTGTGATAATTACAAGTAGGATTGTGCCACAGGCATTCCTTTGTGCGCTGATGTTTCACACTGAGCCATTGTTGTCTTCGTTGGCTGATTAAAGAAAACAAACACGTGTTATTTTGTACATCTGACTGTGCTGAATAAATGACACAACTGTGCAGGTTGATAATATAACTGTGTTGTTCTGACACTGATTCTATGCACACTGTATATTTTAAGGCAGTAATTAAACACAAATAGATTCATACCTGTACCATGATACAATACAGTGTGATAGTGTATAACGCAGTTTAAAATGTGTCAGTTCGGATTCACTGTGGTCTTGCAAAGTGATAACATATAGTGTGATAGATAGGGTAATAAAAACACATAGTGTGTAGGTGTTTCCAAACTTTTTCTGGCCAGTGTTACTTTTTTTCCTTGTATCCAGTCATAAGTAGAGGGTAGCATGTGCAGTTGATTGCATTTAAGCATTGTCTTTTGAATCTGTTTATTAATTCTAAAAAATATACATTGTCTTCAGTAATAAGCTTCAACCATACAAAACAGTTGTTACTGTAAATTGTAAGGAGATATCGTTTTGTTACAGGAAAAGAAAATCAGGAATGTTTAATCAGATTTTACTACTTTATTGACGTTTTTTCTTGGTTGGGATTCTCTTTGCCCAATATCTGTGACAAATTAAATAGCATATAGAACAGCAGGGCACAAATGTTTGTTTGTTTCTGTTGTTTTTTGTTTTGTTTTGTTTTTTTCACAAAGGATGGTCAACACATGATCGGAACTTAAACTTTTAAGCTAACAAGACTGGCAGATTCAAGAGAGGGGAACATGGAAAAAGACATTATTAGCTGCTTAAAAAAAGCTAAGCCTGTCATATCAAGCTTTTCTGATACAGAAATGTCTGCATCGACTCGGCTACGATTCCCTCCCAGCTTTGCCCTGATTGAAGCAGTTTGAATCGATGCAGCTGTATCTTGGACATTAAGCCCGACGTATTGATTCCAGTTGGTGAACACCCTGTGTGTGTGTGTGTGTGTGTGTTTGTGTGTGTGTGTGTGTGTGTAGACACACGTATCAAGGTTTTTATCTTCTGAAGGTGGCAAATGTGAATATTAAGCATGACCATTTACAAAGAAAAAATTACCCCACACATTAAACACCTGTTCCACATCTGTTCAGCATGTTTCTGTAGGCCATGGTTAACACAAGCCCTGAATAGCAAAATTATATATTTGTGTCCAAGGCTTTGTCAGCAAGGCTTTTTGTGATTCTCTGATTATTTATGAAGCCCTGTATGGATGTGTAAACATTTTTATTTCAAGCCTCTCTTTCTTAGAGCAAAGCTTTAACTATATGGCAGCCTTTTTCAGAGCGCATCACTTTCAATATTAACCCATTCATTTGTCCACATAGTCATTGACTCTATCAACTGTTAAAACATAGAACATGTATGAGGGGGTCATGGATTTCTAGGGGCCCCATGGGAGCTCTCTGAAGGAATGAAATGAATGACACACTTAAATTAAAGTGCTGAACACTACCTCCAGCCTGATCTGTTAAGGATGCTTTTGTGCCAAACCATTAATGCAGACAGAGATATTACACAAAGGTGCTATATGCTGCTGGTAGCTGATGTCATGCAATCCCAGCATTCAATACTCAGAATGAAAACACTACCATATGGGCACGAATAGCAGGAGTAATGATGCTTGAATGGTTCACCTGTTGTAATAAAATTATCTTATTATTACACTGCAACCAAAGGAAGAGTGGATGATACTTCTTATAAAGGAATCATTTTAGTATGAGATTGTGTGTTTAAAAAATAATGTTACACATTGCTACATGTAAGGAAGTGACAATGGAAGGTTTCTCAATGAATTTTATATGTCTGGATACAGCAAGTCTGTATTCCCCAGTTTGTATGTCATATCATCAAAAGATTCAGAAAATCTGGAGAAATCTCTGAGTGCAAGAGACAAGGCCAAAACTCTTTTTTTAGGGAAGGCCTTCCATATTTCTGCAGGACAATGCTGACCTGCATACTGCATCTATAACAGCATGACATGTCGTAGGGATGTAGTAGAAGGGGTCGGGTGCTAAACTGGTCTGCCTGCAGTCTAGACCTTTCACCAATTAAAAATATTTGGAGCATCTCAAAATGCAGAATATAGCAAAGAAGACCCAGGACTGTTAAGCAGTTAGAATCCAACATCAGCCAAGAATGGGACAACATTCTCCCAAAACAAAAGGAAATGGTCTCTTCCCAACTTTTTTGTAACTGGGGTTGTATTTAGCATTCAAAGTGCCCAGTGAACCGTGATATCTTGAAATCCTCAATATACTAAGTGGACCTCCATAATTTAAATCTAAAGTGTTTCTTTTTTCATCTTGAAAGTGAACACAACTCTGTTCACCCCTCTGCTGATTAGAATCAGTATCATCCAGAATCATCAACAGCACTGTCGTTGGCCTACCGATGTCTGTCTTTGAGAGGAGTCAGGGTGTGTGATGAACTACAGCTTTCTTTGGGCAGATCCATACCTTTTGAGGTTATTGTGTTAATGTGTCCCCCTGAGCCATGATGTGTGCAACCTTGTGTTTCACGATATCATTTGTCTACTTTATTGATTAGAGGTTAATTGAATGGAACAATTCTGACCAGCCAGCCATCAGTTCTACATGATGTGCTTGTGCTGAATGGCTGTGTTCATTTACATGTATGTGGCTTGTAAAAATGTGTTATTATATGTTCTTCATAGAATTGTGTGGACCATTGATTTGTGTATTTAAGAGAAGAGTTAAAGGATGATGCCCCTGGACAAAGGCTGACGTTAACTCAGCCATGCTGTCCTGTCACTTGTTTCTTCTCTGACTACGACTCTCTCACTGTCTTTCTGTTTCTGTCTCTGTTTTAGGCTAAGCAGTGGTAGCTGACCTTCACTGGGACACAACCACGATTCAAATTGCAGTGATATGTCAGTAAGCTCCAATGGTTGCAGGAGAACATAGCAATATTACCTCAAAGCACTGTGGTCTTGCAATGTGAATTTTGCTTTCTTCTAAGTGATGATTCACAGAGTCGAGCTGTCGAGACAGAACAAACAGACTAGCACTTGTACACACAAAAACTGTGCCAATTCTGGATTTTCTCTGAGGCAACACACTGATGCTACACAGTACCTAACTGTGTGTGTTCGTCTGTGTGTGTGCGTGTATGTGTGCAAGGCACAACAAGCACTTAAAGCCCTTCAACCATACAGTAGCTTGCAGACAAAATGATGTAGGGCCTGTGGCGTGACCCATAAGTTTGTGATGGAACATTTTGAAACTTACATGTGGATTCACCGTCTCATTTAATTAGTGAAGTCAGAAAATCCAAATTTGCCTCAGCTTAACTAGTTTGCTTATTTTTCACGGTAAACGGCAGCTGTAGAAAGTGTTAGTCTTGCATAAACAGTATAACAACATCTTTAGTCTCAAAGAGAGTCCCTTGACACCCTAAGCAAGGCAGAACTCAATGTAAAGATCTACCAATTTTATGCCCATGGTGTTTAGTTAGTCATTAATTTAATTATTTATTTATTTATTTAATGTCACCATCACTCTGAATTGCACTGCCTTGGCTTGATGCCTTACCTGTCTCTTAGTTTTAATTCCAGTATGGCTTGATTTGATCAGATTTGGGTGGTTGGTGGGTGTACGCACATGCTCCTACCCTGAGGCTTCTGTATGTGTGTGTCATGTTTATTCATCACAGATTATAGTGTATTTGAAATCAAGTGGAAGCATAAAATTAGCATATTGTACACTTCAGTCAGTAGATAAAATATAAAGCTGTTTTATCCTTTATATCAGTAGGTCTATCTAGAGTCCTCATAAATGTTATGTTATCCTGATTTTCTTTATTTATTTGATATTGAATTCTGTTCTGTGCCATTCGGCGGCATAAACAGGTTGAAACACTGACATTATTAAACCATGCACAGTCAGTGTATAAAGCTTTCACTTGTTCTGATATTACTTATTATATATTTTTTATGTTTCTCATATGAAGGTGTTTGCCTTTATATTTTTATCAAAGTTATTATTATTCAGTGTATTAGCAATACTGTTAATCTTTTGTGTTTTTTTATAGCCAGACAAAGTCTTTCTCCACAGATTTTGCTGCATTTTGTCAAATATCATGCTTTTGCTCACTTTATGAAATGGCAAACCAGTTTAATTTTGGAGCAGGAAGCAAACTGAGAAGAATGTGTTCTCCTTGGTGGTCCCTGTGATCCCCTAAGAAAGGACGAAGGGTGAGAGTTACACCAGCAATAAAGGGAAAAAAAATGTCAATTCCAAAGAGCTGGGGAGAACAGAGAAGCAAATGAGATAAAGGATGCAGGAAGAAGAGTGTATTGTTTGAAAGAGAGAGAAAAACCTGTGTTGATGGAGACAGGCTGGTTACCAGATGGGTTTTGTCAGGGAAAGAGGGGAATGGAGAGAGGGAAATGGTTAAGAGATTGAGGCTGATGTGGCTGGCTGTAATGCGATATGGCAGATGCGATTTTATTTTTAGGACACAAGGCCCCAGAACGATAGGTTTTATAGGGTTTTGAGTGGGTTGATCTTTTTAAATATTCAACTTCAATGAAATATGGAGCATGACTCCAGGCTGTTTGGAATTCATAAGTCTGTTTGGCAGGACTGGCCCTGCATATTGAGAGCTGTCAGAGTCGGCCTGAGTGTTAAACACAACCCCTAAGCTGGCAGCAGAAACAAAAGAAACACCTCAGTGGAACTAGAAAAGAAACAAAGAATGGTCCTCTGTTGGAGTTTAAGACAGTGGGTGATTCTGTCTTGTGTTGCACTTGGTGTGAATGTCAACCAGATGAAGAGGTGTTGCTATATAACCGATTGTATCTAGGGCTGAGCAGCAACTAACAGAACTTTGGACCTGAACAGACATGTGGAAAGCCAACCCAAACCTGACATGAAGACCTGACCTGGCGAAGACCCAATCACAGCCAGAAATGAGCCGAATATAACCAAAGTGTGGTTGACCACAGCTGACAAGTTGCAGGCTCAGGTTCATTTGGATCCATTTGGGCACTGGACATATTCACAAACAGAGCTGAGACGTGAGAGAGTAAAAGATTAGAGTAAACTGAATTTTGTCCCAAACTGACTTGGGTCCCAGGTCGAGTCTCAGGTGCTCAGAACCAAGTAGGCCCATGAATACCTGATACAAATATGTCAGTTTTGATTGTGACACTAAAACAGTACTTTTTGAGCTTACACTAATAAACATATTTTTTAGTAATGAAAGCAAGCAAGTTAACATTTTAAATGTTGTCTGCACATAATCACAGTGTTTGCATGTTGTGTACTGTCCTGTCAGTCCTGCACTTTATTATCCACTGCAATCCACGTTCGGATAACACAAAGAAGTCTGATGGTTGTTCTTCTTTTTCTATGATATCAGCTTCTCAGTGAACTTAAGTTAATGAAATTAATTATTCTGTGTAACTAACTGATTGGAAGCTAACATGGAAATGTGTACTCCTGTTCAACTGTCTGTCTGCAGTTGCATTTGCAAGTGTTTTTCATTTTTGTGTATGGAGGTGTGCGATGGATCAATATTTTCCTCTCCCAGTGTGACAGGTGTACAGTGCTGAGAAAGCAGCTGATAGAAACCCTTAGTTAGTGTGGAGCCACTGAGGGGAAATACATATGCATTAGACTGTGACCGCTGGGAATATTTACCAGCAGTAACCACACAAACAACAACAGGTAGCGGAGCCTGAAACCAAGACATGTTTAATTCATGACAGAGGAAGCAGAGTACACTGGCTGTACACCTGTATCAGTGAAGTAGCCAGTGCTTATTAGAAAAGGACTGTATGTGTGTTTGTGTGCATGTGTGTTTGCTATTATGCAGTGATGTCTGTCAGGTTAGGTTGTCTCACTGTGGGTGGGGGGTGTTGGGAGTATGGGTGTGCGTGGGACAGAGAGAGAGTGATAAAATAAAGAAACCCTAGGAAGTGATGCTGTCCCTGTATGAGGAAACATTCTCAGTCCATTACCCTGCATGTAGGTATAATTAGAGTAAAGCAGGAGTAAGAGCCCACTCTGCTACAACCATCTGCCAGATGTACATGTATTTCCTCTTTGTTGTACAGGCAGACAGATTTGTTTATATTGTAAAGAATCATGCCTCTTTTTCTAACGTTTTACCCCGTTTTTCTAAAATGCTTATTTGTATAACTGCTGACATAACCTGTAGAGTACAGATGGTTTTTATATTTTTGAATGTATTTTAACAACTTGCTGAGATTTAAAACTTAGCTGAGAAGGGTACTTTGCAACACTGGAAAGCACTATATCTAACCTGGTAACAAACCTTAACATTTATGTTTCTCTGCAGCAGCAACCTGAACCTGATCTTCAAACAAAATCTATCATAAAACAAAGGCAACCTACAGCAAGCAAACACAAGTTAAATACAAGTTTTAAATGACATTTCTTAAGCAAAAAGGTGACGTTATACCATGTAGGCCTATGAGGGGGGCCTCATTAGTTACATATAAAAGCAGCAGTGTATATGACTCTGAATATGGCTGTTTTTTGTTCTACCAGCAACATTCAAACTTTCAGTTATGTACAATATTGTGTCTGCATCTGTTAAACAGTCACAGATTGAGAAGGTTACAATTAATTTGTCATGATAAAGTTATTGATGCGTGGTACCTCAAGAACATATCACTATTTTTCGCCAGTGAGGAGGTGGGCCCTGTTGTCCATAAAAACAAAAGCTTTGCATTGTGTTTTTTAAATTTTATTCTCACATTAGCTTCCTGTGCAGTGCGAGACATTAGTGTGTGTAGGGCAGCGGTACTAGTGGCAGGGAACCAGGCTCACTTTTGAGGCATTGTTAGATGCACCAAGGCGTGCTAATGCAATGTTATGCTTGGCTGCAGCTCACGGTGACTGGGGTTCACACTGAGGGGCAGAAGACTTGAGGGACATCCAGCTCAGCCCTTTTATATCGTCCACGTTGCCTTTTTTGGTTTCAAGTGCCCACTGCTCATTCGCTTTGTCATGTACACTTGATTTGAATATGACTCAATCACGTCTGCTTATGCATTGAAGGTGAAGCGTGTTGACATGTCTTTATGAGTGGGTCACTTATGCACACATTCCTGTAAAGTCCTTTTTCATGTCCAACTAAAGAATATTTACAAGGATGTTCGGCATAAATTTGTTTGTAGGTGAGTCATAGTGTCCTATAAATGTCAAGGAACTTCTCCCATTCTCTTGAATGAACCAATCTAGTCTGAATCCTGGCTACACAATCATGTTCATAGATTATTTCTAAGGATTTACTTATCCTCCATCCTCCATTGGATATTTTTAACTGATAATTTTTATACTACAAATAACAGGCTGCTTATATCTCCCAAAAGTAAAAAAAAATACAAAACAAATTAAAGTCTCTGTCCTTGTGTAAGCTCTATTCATGTTTGTTTTTACTCACGTTGATGATTTTCTAAAATTAACTTTGAGTCTTTACAAATTAACTGCACCAAAGTGGTGATTGTGAAGGGTCAATTGTGTCCTCATTTCTGATCATCACTGTCACTAAACCAAATTATGTGCCTCTGGCAGTTCTGACAAGAGGTAATACTTACCCCTAGGACTGTGACAAATTATGTTCATTATCAATTAATCATTGAATTATTTTATTTTATTTGATAATTGTTTAATCTATAACATTTCAGAAAATGCCCCAAAAAAATCACAAAATTATAGCAATATAAAACTGAAAAAAGAACAAATCCTTACTAGATGGCATAAGATAATGTTTTGGTCTTCATAAACTTCATAAATGACCTAAAAGATTACCATCTGTTATAATAACACTCATCTATTAGCTTAACTAAGACTTCAAATGAATGCCACTTAAAGTTTAAAGAAAACTATGATTATATGATATGAACACAAGCAAACATTCTCCTCTAAGTTATGTTGCTTTTCTACTAACAATATGATCTCTTCTCCTGAATTTCAGCAAAGGTATTTGAGGTTGTTAAATGTGGGAGAGGAGAGACACAAGAGGAGGGCATCAAATCACAGCTCAACAAAGGAAAACACTTTGATATGCATTAGAGCAGGACAGGCTTCTGTTACCTATAACAGTGCGAGTTTGCACATTACCCGCAGGGATCGTTATATGCTCTTTCAACTATCTGTCCCCACTCCTCCTATTTTCTCTTCTCAGCCCTTCTCTGTTTTCTACTCTGTTTTAGTCTAGTCCAAATTACAATCATTGCCTCCAAATCATGCCACTGTCTTGAGGCTGTTTATTTTGTCCATCTTGTCATCTTCTCACTCATCATCCCATTTCTCCCACCATTGTCCTTCCACAGTCCTTTCATCACTTGTTGCCTTGTCTTGTTTTTTAATCCTATCTGCTGTTTTTCTATGTGACAGAGAATCTAGACAGGCACTCTGCACACAGTTAACTATGATAAACAAGCAAGGGACAAACCTTCAGTGAGTACTCTGTTGCCAGGTAATGATCTTTAATTACAGCCAGTCCAATGCACACAGGCATGCTAACAAGCTGTCTGCTAGCTTTTAACTTTTAAAAGACTCACACGCATGTATGACACCATGCATCTTCAAGTCTTAAAAGTAGCTTTCCTGTGCATCTCATTTTTATAGTCATAAATGCATTACATCATAATTTTCCACACACAGTCCCAGGCTAACAAAAACAAACTGATTAAGGTTCCTACATTTGTAATCTGACCTCAGTGGCAATATACAGCCCACCATTAAAGTAGAACAAGTTCTAGGAATCGTTTGTAGTCTGCTTTTTGCATCCTCCTAACCACTTTTTGGTCTCTTGTTAGTCTCCCTCTTTTCCTCCTTTTCATATTGGGGTAAATAAATAGCAAATGCAATCGGTCATATAGATATATATATATATATATATATATAGCAAAGCCTTAATCTGTGGGTGTTTTGTGCATAGCACTTACAGACTAAATGATTTATCAAAAAAGATAAAAAAAGATAATCAATAGTCCAGTTAATGTGACAAAGGAGGGAGGCCACACATACGTTATGTCTGTGACCACTCAGTAGTATATGCAGTGTTTGTATGATGTTAGCAGGCAGGTCAGGAAAAGAAAGTGGGAGGATCTTGTAGAGCTAATATACAGTAATTCTGAGCCTAGTCTACTCTGATGTACTGCATTTCTGACAAGGTCTCAGCTCCATTGTCTGACTTCCAGGAAGAAAAAGAAAAGCACAAGACAGAGACAATTCAAAGGCTGTCATACAATAATTATAGTAATCATTAGTTTATCCCTAGTTAAAAATGCATTTTGCACAAAATTTAATTTTGTTTTTTTATGTATAGGACTTTTTTCCTGTTCAGTAAATTGGCTCCAGATGTTCCACTTATAAATGCAAAAACAGGGCAAATAGTCATCATTAGACAGAACATGCAGCGAACTGCCAAGCTAACTAACTGTGTTGTGATTTATGACAGGAGTAGAAGTGTGTATTTGATCTTGCTAACTTCAACTTGTTGTCATTCAGTCTGCAAAGAGAAAGTCACTTCACTTCATTTTTGTGCGTCTGCATGACTGCTCTCTTCTTAAAGTGATCAAATACAGCAAACTTCATAAAAGTGGAGAGATGGGGGAGGGAGCAAGAGATGAGAGGAAAGGCTCATCTGCATCTGTATTTGAAGTGGCAAATGCAAATGGACCAAATGATCTGACAAGAGGAAAATGTGAATTCCTCTCTCCAGCTATTTGCAGAGAAAAAAAGAAATGTAATGTTTTCTCTATTGGACTGGGCCTTTTACATTCCTACAAAATGCCATCCTATCAGACATTAACTGAACCGCCATGGTTTCATCTTGAAATTCCCGATGATATTCTCGAACCATTCAGAGTAGTGATTAGTCTGTTTTGTTTGAGATTATACTTGTCTTCTACAAGAGAAGCAGTGTCAGTAGCTGGTTAAAAGGCTGTGGGCTATGAGACTTGCAGTTTAAAGATACATTTTACAGCAAAGCTGAGAGCAAAGAGACACAACAAGCTCAGTCTGCCAGCTCTTTTATCATTGTTTTTAACTGTTTTTCCTCTACAATCTGCCTTCTGGCACAGTAGAGGACAGTGGCAGACTGAGGACTGTGATAGACTGGTAGTTTAGCAAAATCACATTGTGTTTATGTTTTACAGACATTGGAAAAATTCCAGTCTCCATGTTTTCTCATGTGTTGACTGTTTTTTTGTAACGGGTCTTCATGTAGATGAATTCATTGTCACCACAAAAGTGGCAGGCAGTGTAGCTTTAACAGTCAGGTAAAGAAAAAGGCAGGCAAACACTGCTGCAATCCAGACTTCACTGTCTGTCTCTCTGTTAAGGCTCCCTGACTCAGCCTGCCTACTAAGTTCTACAAACTTCAAAAGAGCTAAAGACGAGAGGAGGGAGAGAGATCAGTGAAAGCTCATCTGCATCAATCGAAGCTGCAAAAATAAATGCAGCAAATGATCTTAAATGAGGAAATGTGATCTTCTTTCTGCTACTATTTGCAGAAGTAATAAAGTAAAACCTCACACACTCTTTTCTAATATTGGACAGGAACCATTATCACATCGAGGTATGAGCATCAACTGCTAGATATCATAATTCAAGAGTGTGAAATGTTCCTACATAAGACATAGATCCAAACCAAAAAGAGAAATATTTATCAAAAATCCATTTCTGTCAGTGGTTCAGAAAATGTTAGTAATGACATATTAAATGCAACATGAAAACATGGAACTGTTGGAAATGGTTTTTAAGATGTGTTTTACTGTAGCTTGTTGTTACATCTTACCTTTTTTCATGTAATCATGTTTAGTTGCATTGGTATACATTAGTATAGCAGTAGTGTGGATAGGTATCTACTGTATATGCTTTTTTTTAATCTACAGTATGTTCATCATGGCCTATGTACTTACACCATTTTTGCTCTTATTGCCATGTCAGAGATAGCAGGCTCCCCATAGCCGTATCTCAGTGGAGCCTGGACAGTACTCTTTGTTTCTGCACTCTTTCAGGGTCACAACCTCCCACTTGTATGCAGGGGTATATATGTTTGTTACACAGCCCCTGTCTTGTGCTTCACTCTGCAGACTGCTATGGCAATCTGTAGGACTGTTGGTCTTTCTGTGCAAGGAAATAGACTCACAAAAGACAGATCTTGGTTTTATTTCATTTCTTATCATAGTCAATTTATTTATTTAGTTTTCTTTTTCCATAACAGAACAACACCTTAAAACAGTGGTTCCCAACCTTTTTTCCTTGAAGCCCCCCTTGCCTGTGTCCAAGACAAGCCAGGCCCCCCCAACCCCAACTCCTACCCGCATACACACATATAAAGTGATTAATTACAAACTTTTATTTGCAAAAAATAAACAGCAGTTGTAGGTTTTTGTTCTTATTCTCCTTGTTTTACACTCTAGGCTATATAGACAATTTAGATATAGATAGATTAGATTATCCTATTGGGATTTTATAAATGTAATGTTTACAAATATAATTTTGGTAACGTCCCAACCTCAGTGCAGACAAAGTTGTGCGCACCCCCTGCGATCTCTAGCGCCCCCCTTCGGGGGGCACGGATCCCAGGTTGGAAACCACTGCCTTAAAAAATGGTATCAGTAATTACTAAAATGCTGACAGAAACATCACCTGCAGGAGTGGTCAACCTGAAACACCAGAAAAGCTAATGATGGCAAGTAATGCTATTCCTGCCCCTGACCTTTCTTCCTCAAAGGAAATAACTGAAGCAATAAGCAATTTTATTTACAAGGACATGTACCCATTTAGCTTTCTTCAAAGAGCTGGATTTAGATGGATTGCAGTGACCCTGCATTCGAGGTAAACAATATGCAGTTGCCAAAATCTTAATGAAAAATGCGTCATTTTTGGGGACTGTCCAAGATTTTGTCCTTTTTGCCACTGTTTATTGTTAAAGAGGAACTCCAAATGATTGTACACATCAAAGTGTATTTATAAGACTTCATAATGACAATATGTGGAAAAGAGGTGGAAAAGTAAAGCCTTTTGTGTTTCCAGAGGGAGCAGTGCACAGTCTGATAAATTGTCTCAAGTGATACAGTCAGTGTTGAAAGTGGAGTTAAAAAAGAAGCATAGTTCCTAATAATTGCTGAAGGCTGGAGGTCACACTAGCATGACACACCTGAATTTCCAACTGAATGCCATATTGCATACCACATATCTGAATCTGTATCAAATTGTGTGAGATGGATAAATGCACACCCCTACCGTCACAGCATCTGCTCACTGAAAGATGAAAATACACTTGACTCATTCTCCAATAAAACCAGTGTCAGTTGTTGGTTAAAAGAGTGCAACCTTTGAGACAAGACATGTTTTACATCTCTCAGACGTGTTTTACAGCTTAGATGAAGGCATATGTTGAGACGCTAGCAAGGCTTCAAAGGAAGGAGCGACTAGGTGTCATAGGCGGGCAGAGTGAGAAGAAACTGAACTTGCCAGCACTTTGATCATGTTCACCACTAAAGGCCAGAGCCCCGTTAGGAAAAAAAGAAATGCACTTTTGGATAAGAGGTCTTATTGAAGTGTGTTTTTGTAATCTTCTTTTGAAGTGTAAATATAATATGTATGTATTGATACTGTATTTTTTTATTTCTCTGTAGTGTATGTGTTTTCATATAAAATTATTAAGGGTTTGTGCGCAACAGAAAATAATTAAATGATAATTCATGCTAATACATACCAAAATAAATGTCAGTTCAAAGAAATTTGTCATAACTGATGTATGATAATACCCTCTTGCATGTTCTTTCTTTCCAAGATGACAGAAATGCCATCAGTTTAAATTTCAACAGAAGTGTAAACAAGATATTAAAATGCAAATCGCTGATACCACAATTGATAAATTTCACAACATCAGTTTTGAATGTGTGAGTGTGTTTTTTGTAAAGGAAATGTTTGTTTTTGGGGGCACTGATCGAGCAGAAAGAAACAGGCATGGGGGCTAGATGACAGATCTTTAGAGGGAGTAGAGAGGACATGATAAGGGACTCTAGAGCAAGAGCTTTGACAGTGAGGAATAATTGTCATCTTTTACAATTTTGACTGCAACAACAGGAAGACTGAGCAGAAAGAGAGAGATAATGAGAGGAGGCTTGGATTTTCAGCTGTGGTAAATGTTCAGTCACAGCAGCAAGGCAGCACACTCTACTCATTTTGTCCTTTTAAAATCCCCCTTTGCTTGTTTGCTTAACGAGTTTTTGTGTGTGTGTGTGTGTGATCATTGGCTTTCTTGGCTTAATTCTGCAGTTGGTTCCTTCTTGTCTGCTCTCTTTCCTCCCTTTATCCTTATTTATTTGTCAGAGCTTGTGTTCAGGGACGTTCCTTGTCATTCGTCAGCGTGGCCCATAAAACACACTGTCATGACTGACTGGCGACGCTCCAAACTCATTACCGATTGGCTGACAGAGCGGGTCGCTCTGTTCTGCTCTGCTGTGTTTGACTCCTGTTTGCCAGACATTTCAGGCTCAGGAAACTTTAAATGCGGTGGTGTCTTTCCTCGCGCCACTCCTCTTAGCCCTACACTCAAGGTCACATGAATATGGATTTACTTTCCCCTTCCAGTACACACATACTGATGATGAAGTCTAAGATCTACTAAGAGGGATTATAATTCAGAATGTAGGTCTGATCTTGGCCGTCGCTCTGTTCCACTGTCTGTCTGGGTGTGTTTTAGGTTGGAAACTAGCAGGGAGGGTGGGAGGCTGAGTAGAATGGTGGATGGATGGAGTAGGCTTGGGGGATGTGGGATAAGAAAGTTGAAAAGTAGTGCTGTAGAAGCAGAGAGCTGAGATGAAGAGTGGTGGAAGGAGAATGGATGATGATGGTGGAAGCAGGGGAAGTGGAGCTGGGTGGGAGACTCTGTCATGTAAGAGAAAAGGGAAAGAGACTGGGAGATTGGAAAAGGACGACGTACAATGTTATTGAGTTTCTGTTGCGGTTGATCAGCCATATCCATTTCATCATATTGAGCTGGCTGTATGCCACAGTCTACTGCAGAAAATTTGTCCAGATCAGTTTGTGTACACACTGTGTTGCTTCCATGGTGCCTGTTTGTGTGTGTGTATCCATCCAGAGTAAGAGTGAGCCTGTGTGTATATACATGTGAGTGTCTTTGTTTTGCTGCATGTGCATATACTTAGTGAAGTGCTTCTAATTTACAATGATTTATGCTTTTCCATCTTTTTGTGTTTGTTGCAGTATGACTGATACTACATTTTCTATTTCTTTATTTTTTCACTTTTATCCTGCTCTCTGCCTTGCTTGCAATTTAATCCAATCCAATCTGATTAACCCTCTTCCTTCCATTCATTTAACAAGTCAGACACGCAACATCATCTCATCTTCTTCAATCTTCTCATCCTCCATTCTCATTGTCACTGTGGTGAGCTCACTGGTTTGTTTCTGTTTTTCTCTCACAGAAAACAAGGCACCTTTACAAAGGTCTCGCTCACGGCAGAATATAAATGTGGTTTCAGCAGCAGTGAAAGCTCCCCCTGCCAGAGAGGGCCATAACGAGTCTCAGGGCCATCCATCTGCAGCAAGGGCCAAGACTACTGTATGTTTGGAGTCAGGCCGCAGGTACAGAAACACCCCGGGTCAAAGCTATGGGCTGGACAGAGAGAGGGTGATGGAGAGAGAGACTGTTAAATCTACCGAGAAAGAGATCGAGGTTGAAGCTGAGCGTCTGGCCTTCCAGCCATCCTCCACTGGTGCTGCAGTCAGCAGCTGTGGAACCAATGGAGAGGCAGATGTAGAGGCTCTTCTGGCCAAACTCAGGGCCTTGTGAGATTCATGTGAAATGTCTCAAATAGCATACATAAACAGTATATTATATATTTGTACCCACACATACTCTGAATGTAACAGTTTTGTAAACATAAAATGTAGTTATTAAGACGAAGATTAGTCAGTCATATATAGCAAGGCAGTTAAATTACAAGAACAAGAATTTTTTATCAAGCTTAATCAAAAATATGTATAAAAGTTTTCTAAAAGAAGGTTCTAGCACTTTGATCCTGGAGACTGGTCAGACTTTGGTCCACAGAATGTCTTGACTGTGACTTTGTCATATTTTACAGTTCTAAATAGAAAATACAGCTCAATTGATTCATTAGATTCCCTACCTGATCCTGCAAAGTGCACTGCCAATAACATAAGGCTACATTCCTAAGAACAGGAATATAATATAGCTTTTTCTCTAAAAGTAAAAGATGTAATGGTGCTTAGCACTTTCTTTGTCGTCTCGACATA
>JAUBNQ010000017.1:12011426-12022335 GCA_032353495.1 Ctenopoma kingsleyae | reverse complement strand
TGTCTCTGAGGCTTACTGCTGGGCCTCCCAAAATGACTGTAGAGTTAAGGGTCTTTTGTTTGACATGTTATGTTAAGAGAAAAATCCTTCAAAGGATTACCATTTTGTGATTTAGGCAGTGGGTTTTTAATGATTTTAAACATTAAATGGTGTATGGGTGATCTGTTGGCACTATAAAATACATAAACCAGTTTTCAGGGGGGTGGAAAACAGCTAAACATTTCAGCTCAGGTTAGAGTCATTATTTTTTCCACAGTATGACTGATAACAAATGATGTCTACTAAAGTGCAGACATCATTTGCCCATAATCATATCAACTTCACTAACATTAGTGTCAGACGGTGTGTAAATATACTGTAAATCTTAAGATTAAACTCCTGCAGTGTTTTTTTATTGTGTCAAATGCTTCTTGAAATTGTTGCAGCACAATTGTTACCTTTCTTACTGAAGGCAACCTGATGCTCTGTGACATGACAATAACATACAGAAATCTAATTTTACTGTAATACCTGTCTGCCAGGGTTTACTGCAACACTAAAACCCACAACTTCATCGGCATTAAGAAGCATCAGAGTTCTGCCTCTGTTGAGAAAGGTTGTTGTTCTTAAGCAATCTGAAAAAATGTTGCTCTGCGGTGCATAAATCTGCAGAAGGAATAATGTTTTTGGCAAGTTGATTAGGAAAACATGACACTGTCAAATGTCCATAGGGGATTGCAGCGGTATCTGGTACAGATGTTTCCATCATCTGTGATAAATGAAACTCCCGTGTTTTCAGTAGTTAAAAATTTTAACAAGGTTGATGTGTGGTGAGGTGAGGGTGAACAGTGACTGAGAAAATCAGAACGTACAGTACAACGGCCGCAAAGCTTTTAGGCACTGTAAAGTACTTAAAATACACTTGAAGTATCTTGTATCCTAATTTAGTTATCTGATGGAATGTTTGCATTACACAATTAGGTTTTAAATTATACAGCAAATAGGGATGATACTGGTCATGGTAAAGGCTTGAGGAAGATCATCCTCATGGTTTGTCTTGATGATTAATAGAAAATAACACTAAATTAGAGGTGGGAAGTGAAGCTTTTTCCCTCATATTTATAAACACTGCTACATAGCACTAGCAGTAGTTAAAAACTCTGTAGGAGTTACTTGGGATAATATCTCCCTATTTGCCAGTACAAGTTAGTTGTATATTAATGTAATTTATATAAAAGGGGACAGGCATGCTATTCCATGAGGTCAATTTCCAGAGGTAAAAGAACATATAAAGCAAACACTTGTGTTCTGAGGGAAGACGTGATAAGAAGACAGTGCTAGCAGTGTGATGCTGAGACTAGCCTAAAAAGTCCTCACAATTAAATGACAAATTGCATTGTTTGTAAATTCTGCCACCATCAACAATAGAGCTCATTTTTTCTGATACTGTATTTTAAATGTATTTTCTTATGAATTAAAAATATTTTAAAAAGTAAAAAAAAAAAAGACAAGCTTGATTTTATTTAGACATATTTCCTTTAAGGTGGTGATGGTTAAGACACTGAAAGGCAGAAACTGAACCATTTGTCCAAACAGATGCTCTGGGAGTCCAATTTAGAGTTTATTAAGCAGCAAACCTGGCATAAATGTATACAGTATAAAATTGTCTTCTGACTTTGACTGTAGCTGCAAACATATTTTCTGGACTTTCTGAGTATAAATTTTGAAACTTAAGATTTAATTTGTCCCTAATAAGATGTACCTCCAGTCCAGTAGCGTATAAATGATAGCATATTTAAGTCTTGGAGGATTAATGGAAAAATATTGACAAATGACAGGGGGAGAAACCGAGAAAACGATTGAGACTGATGGCATTTTTTTTTTTCAAAGAGCTCATTAATTTGGACTGATGGAGTCTTCAGTAAGTAAGGCTGCTCTAAGGGGATTAAAAAATATAACTTGCAGTTTTTCAAACACTCAAATTTTCTGTACTTGCTTGCAAATGCCAGAGAGCAAAAGGAAACACACATTTGTTGTCCTTTGTTTTTACGCTTTTATAAACCTCTGTGACTCACCTTACCCCTTTTCCATCCTTTTATTTCTATCTCTTACCTTTCATACACTTCATCTATCTATTTCTTCACATCTGCCTACTACTTCCTTGCTTTTCCTTCTTTCAGTAATGACTCCATGAGTTCCCTAACTGTGGAGTGCCTTCCATCTGTAAATATGGTATTTTCTGGGCAGGAGCTAAAAAGATGGACAAGAATTGGTAGGCTGTAGAGCCTTCTTTCCAATCAAAGAAAAAGATCTGGAGAGGAGGCAAAACTGACAACAATTCTTACAACTGTCGCAGTTCGAGATGAAGACATACATTTGAGACACTAAGCTGTCCTTTCCTTCTTGTTAACTCTTCTTATTGCTGCCTTTTGCTCACTTTAGAGTAAATACACTAATAATAAAAACATAAAACAAACAGACAAAATAAATAACACCAAAATCAACTGATGTCCATTTGACATGAAAAATAATTGATGCTGGTTGGCTGATTTCACAATACTAAAATTGTGTCAACCTTTATTTTACACATTCTTTAACCATCAGTGTCTACGATTATTTTTCCAATTACTGTCATGTAAAATAATTTATGACAGCTTCCCTATCTGTGCACTTTAGTAATCCCTCACTGACTACTGCACAGTTCATCCTCAATACAAGCTGTCACATTGAACAGCCTTTGGGGCATGGGCAGTTCTGCACTCAAGATCCTTCAACCATTATCCTTTGTGGAAATGTTTTATGTTCCACAAAAAGAGCAAATGATTCAGTTTTGTATAGCTGTGCCCCATCATGTGCCAGTGGCCATTTATATTTCACCTTCTGTCTTTCCTTCCCCATTCAGTGCTATTTTTCTTACTACTTGTAACTGCTTCACTGACTTGCTGTCGTGCTTTCACCCTATATAGTCAAGTGCATATCTCATTATTTCTCTACACATCGCTAAAAATTGATGTTTTAAGGTCATCCTGCACGGGATGAAAATGACCATAGACTGGGTTGATTATTCTGGTGCTTAGCCGCTTTCAAGCAGTTTATTTTTTTGACTTCTTCATGATACTTGATGATGACACTTTCTTCTATTTTGCGCTCCATTTTCTTTCCCACTATCAATACAATTTGTCTTTACATCCTGGTCCATCCCCTGCCTTCACAAATGTCCAATTGTTGGAAGAATTCAAGGAAACAATTCAATTACTGGCCAGAGTTGTTAAAACAATGAAAACGCCACAGTCAAAAGTGTCTGTTTGAATCAGGATGAAGATGTAAACGTAGCTTCTGTAGACATTGTGCTAAAAACTCATCCTCCATACACCATGAGTTAAGACATTTGACCACACTGCTATATATCTACCAGTGGTGCAAGTACCATGTGGACAAAACTGGTTTAAGATGGCAAATTTTCCCTAAAATCCTCTCTGATGTCATAAAAAGGTGTTGAGCTTCAACTTTTTCACTTTAATTTATTTGTTTAATGCAGTAAACATTTAAATGCATCTCAAAGCAACTGGCAACAGAGGCAGACTATGCCCATTTTTAAAGTTTCTTACATGCAATTGTAATCTTTTTGAGTATTTAACTAAAGTATACATAACAGTATTAACCTCTTTTCTTTTTTCACTATTTGGACTAGTTGCAATGAAAAGAGACACACTGCAACCAAAATCCACAAAATTTGGGAAAGCCTCTCTATGGATGTCTGTCTACAGCCCAGAAGCTATGCACACAGATTGTTTGTGATGCCAGTGCACAGACTGCACATGTGCAAGAAAAGAACTAAAAGCATACTGAATGTTTATTTCAACATCTTTGACACTGTTCTTGTGGGGAAAATCTGATAACTATTGTTGAAGCCTATCCCAACTTTTCTTGTTGGTATTGTATTGTTGTATGTCAGCTCACACATTGCTCACACTTTTGACATGCACACTGAGTTCGCATTTTAATCTAGAACATAATTTAGAAAAATGTACAACACACAGGTAAAAATGTTTTACCTTTGTGCAGCCTTTTGTGGCCCCTCTACTACCTATCTTTCACATTTCTTTCTCAATTTTGGTGCCATTTACTTTAATCAGTAAAAGTACAAATTCGTAAATTAGCAGCAATTCATAACTTTGTCCTTTAAATAACAATATAATAATTAGTCAGGTAGAACTGCTTTTGAACTAAATTGTATTTATTTCAGATTAGCACATTTTTCATCACTAGTATACTGCTGGAGTAATGAACATTTCTGGATAAATTAATTGAAATGGTTTCCTAAGGCTATGTACATTTCTTTATGAATTTCTATAATTTTTATTGCTTGAGTTGTTACAAGTGTGATTACAAGTGAGGTAGCAATGCTTTGGTGCAAATGAAAGTGACAACAGGTGGAATGAAGAGGCAAAAACAAGATAACCCTCAAAAAGGCAATGGTTTGTGGTGACCACAAGAAAATGCTCTCTCCTTATCCTTTGTCAGAGGTCTCAAGTTTTGTGTTTTTCTAGTCCAAGAAAAAAAAAAAGGTCCAAGTCCGAGAATTGGCAGGCACCACATTCTCTGGACTTTTTGACACCTGTCACATGTACTCAGTGTGAACCTGCTCTTATGAGAATGAAGATATAGAGGTGAATGTTATGCTTCCTCTAACACCACTGAGCATTGATGGTGGGTCAGTGATGCTCTGGGTAGGCATATACTATCCCTACCATTACAGACTCTCCAGGAGCTCTCTCATGCCCTAATCCAGGTCAGGGAGGAGAGTCCCCAGGACACCATCTGTTGACTCATCATAAAGATGCACAGATGTTGGCCACACACACACTTCCCAGTCACATTTTGAGTTGCCATGATGAAATTCACGCAACTTGGATGAGCATATGAGTTGAATTTTTCACTTTGATTTTTCTCCATGAGTTGATGATTTTAGTTTCCAGTTGTTATTTTGTTCTAAATAAATATACATCATACAATGTACATTAGTAAAGGTTTTTCAACTTGAATTGAATTCTGATGTGTGATTAATACATTCCTTTAAATCTTTTGAGCAGTGTATATACACTGTATATATTTTTTCTATTTTTCACCTGATGTGGTGAAAGTAATTTGTTTCTTAATGTTTTATAATGAATGTGTCTCTACATGTGTTGGTGCTGTGAAACTTTTTACCTGTCCAATGTGTCTTTCTCCCATTGAATTCTGGGACTCTAGGATAAGCAGTTTAGAAAATGAATGGGTGCATGGTTTTAAAGGTCACCGCAGGGGAAACAAACCACAAAATTATATTATGTTTTTCCCTGGCATGAATTTGAGACAAAGACACACTGCCCAGGGTTATTATCTTATCTTAACCCAGACAACGCAGCTGAGCTGAACCATTGTAGGGTGATGTCTGAAAATATTGTCTACTGACTCCACAAGTTGTCATGTTAGTCTGCTTATCTCTTGTTTACAAAATTCACTTTCCAATAACCTTAACCCTAAACCCAACTTTATTCTTCATATTTTTCTGTAACCACTTAAATCTCATGGACCAGTGGGCTAGTCATTACAAATTCATGCTGTGCAGCCACCCATAGAACATTTACATGATAGTGAACGTTTTCAAAGATACAAAGTGTGACAGATTGTAGACACAAAAATGCTTGTAATGGTAAAGCTGATGATTAACATTTTAGCAAACTGCCATTGTTGTAGCAGTCGTGTGATATAAATGTTGCATTTATACCAACTGAGAAAGGTGTTACATATCAGGGCAAACAACCCTGATAAGGCCTGAAAGGCCAATCTTGGGTAGGCCTGAGACCAAACAAGATCATGTGAACAACCTGTAAAAGACAAAAGTCAAGAAAATCAAAATTAATCCACAAACCAAATATACTGTATATCACAGCAAGATTAATACAAATCAATATTAAAGGTCAAATAATAAAATTGAAATAAATTCAGAGTATTTTTCTTTTCTATGTCTGCTTGCAGGAGTGCATTTTTCCTCAGTTTTTATAGGATGATAACAGCTTTCTTTTTTTCTTTGGGTATCCATAAAAATGTGTAGAATATTTAACTAGGTGTACAGAGCTTTAATGATGAGCTAGAACAAATCAGTACAAAGAATGTGATAGGCAGTATGTACAGATGCATTTTGTTCAGTCGTAAAAGTTTCTTATAGTTGTATGGCAAAAGTTTGTTACTGTGGTTTTTGTAGCTACATATTTTCCTACTGTAGCTGTTGAATTGTACCCCTAAAATAGTGATAGTGGTTCAGCAGACCTGTCTCCCAAAAATTTAACTAGCTTTAGGAGTTAGTTGACTAAACCAAATGTGCACAAGTAATTAACTTAAATTTATGACATGGCAAAAAAAAGAAAAAAAGATTTTAGCAGAAAATGTTTAGCGATTACAACTCAGCTGGTTGAAAAACAACTGTTGCTTGGTCCAGTGGTAGTGAAGTTTTAACTGTTTAATATACATACAGTATACAGTTACAATTTTTTGAATACTGCTTAGACCAAATGCTTTATATTGGATTAATTATTGCTTGATTATATTATATTATATTATATTATATTATATTATTGATTATAGTATCAGATTTTGTATTAACTACCAATTAAAAAAATTAAATATGTTGTTTTATGTATGTTTTATTGTGTGTGATGTGCAAAAAGTGTAATATTTAGCATTTTGAAATACATTTACACAGAAATAAAATCTTAAAAAAGTGAAGGGGTCTGAATACTTTCTGAAGCAACTGTAGATTATTGTGTGAGAGAGCAGCACCACACTTTTTCAGATGAGAGGTCATTTCAGATTAAACAGTGTCAGGATAAACTTGCAAAAGAAAAGCAGCTAAGACAAAAGGAAATAATAAAAAGCTAGTGTCAGTGAAATAGAAATGTGGTAAAAGAATAAGATTTAAGGGAGCACAAGTGGGACTAAAAGATGAGGAGAGAGACAATACCTTCCTAGATATTTTGATTCAAAATAAGACGTAGAAAATGAGGTAGACAGAAATATCATTAGAATTTGAAAAGTGAGGAAGGTGTAAAGGAGGCCATTGAACCAATTGTTGGAGATGACAAAACCACTGTACCGGCAAGTTTGCTGGTTGGAAATGAGACTCAACAAGTGCACCATCATGATGATGCTAGACACAAGAAAAATGGAACCCTTTTTGAAAACACCAGAATGATACTTGAGAATGAAGCAGAAGAAATGGCCCATTTTAATGGCAGACAAGCGATAAACAGAGAGATATAGAGAAAAGCAAGGTAGGTTTTGAGAAAAAAAAATCAGCTTTTCCCCCCATTTGCAACTATTGCTAAAATCTTCCACCTATATGTGTTGAATTTACAGTATATTGCAGTTTTGACCACTAGTAAGAGTGGTTGAGGCCTAGTCTAATCTAGATATAATGTAAACATCTCACAAAAGGTTTTTCAATGGCAACTGGACTTGTTTTAGTTCCTTGACGACGTTTCACCCTTCAAACGTCTGTAGCATGTTTGCTAGCATGAGCTGCACAGATGACAATGGAGCGTTAGCTGCACAGAAAAAAACATCATTCAGGCTCAGGACTTGGGACAGCGGAAGGTGTCTTGTCACCTGAAAACCTGACAGCAGCAGACAAGCATGGGACGCAACACGGGAGTGGGGGGTGGTTGGGTGGCGTGGATGTCGCGGGGGTCGCCAACACTAACGAATGTTATCTTGGGGGTCGAACAGGGAAAATGCAGCTACCCTTGAATGCATGTCTTAATATAGTTTCTCTTATGGCCACTTCACACTGCTACTAAAATCTATCTGTATTAAATGAACTTTGAAAATGTTCAACTTTGTTTCTAGAATTCAAAAGCAGTACTTTTTCTACTTGAACATAGGGTACAATGGCAAGTAAAATCTACTGTGATGGATATTGAACAATTAAAGAGAAAGCACACCTGAATCACAACTATTGGTCACACACACATACACATGTCCTGATAAAAAACTTTATTAACTTAATTCTAATATTAATATCAACATTTCTATCTCTGATTCTCTCGGGGAACATTTAGGCAGATATTAACACTAACACTAATAACTAACACTGCAACAGATGTAGAGATGTTTTCCAACTGTACTGTTGCTAATAATAATACAAATACAAAAATAAAAAAGCACATGAAGATTGCCAAATTGGCAACATAGTGCAGATCAGGGCAAAATCCTTAAGTGCACTAAACACCCATAAAAGCCTCTTGTTATTTTGCTCAGTGAATCAATTAGTCTATAATTAACCAAATTACTCCATTTTCACCACAGTACAGAAAATGCTCTCCTTAATTTTGAGATTTGTCTTGGAGTTTTGGGAAAATTTGGCACTGACTGACATAACGGTCGTCTGGTGTGTTCAACTGGGGCTTCCAGACTATAAAAGCTGCCTATGTGATCAGTTGGTATTTTGCTTACAACAGCACCACATCAACCCTGTGTCACATTGTCTGAGCCAGTTTGTGACAACGGGTGATTTGTCTGGAATGTTCAAGGTTACATATAGAAGTTAGTGTGACAAATGGATGCTCATTGTGATTTAGTGTGTAACCATTGTTTGCCATCATTGTGTAATGGGGACAGACATGAGGTAGTTTCTTTTCGGCTCCCTCTTTTTTGGGGTTGCCACATATTTGATTTGTTAAGGATTTTACACGGGATGCCCTTCCTGATGCAACCCTCTCCATTCATCCAGGCTTAGAACTGGCACTAGTGAGGGATCGGGATGTGAACAGTCTCAGACAGTTAACAATTGCCACCTTCCCTACTTACTGCGCCACCATCCCAGCTAATGGGGACAGACATGAAATTGGGGTTAATATAAGACTTGCTTTTATATTGCTTTACAGTATTTTGTAGACTTCCTAGTTGAGTCTATTAATCTATGTTTCAGATGTCAAGATGGAATCTGGCTCTTAAGAGACAAGATTAGTCAGGCCACCATGACAGAGATTCATGTTGAAATAATGAACAAGAAAATGACAGAAAAAACATAAATTGAGAGTATGGAGCTGTGGGTAATTGTGGAAAAACCCCCCAATATTTTCTACTTACGCAGGACTGCGTCTTGGGCATCTGTAGTGTTAATTTCTGGGGGCGTGCACAAATGATGTACTAAATCAATGCCAGCCACACAGTGCCGGCTCTTGGCTTAGGTAAACTAGGCGGTTGCCTAGGGCGCCACTTGCTGGAGGGGGCGCAGCTGCAAGACCTAATGAAAAGTTGCTTGCAAATATCATCAGTCATGGGTTTTTGAGCTCGTTTTCTAAAGTGTAGTTACTTATTTGGGTTTTATTCTCTGTATGAACACCTCATGATTCTCTCCACAACAAAGTGAAACGCGATAGTTTGTCCTTTTACAGCCGGGATCCGTCCACAGCTCCCTCTCATCGCTTACTGCGCCCGCCTGAGACAGCACTTGCCCCCTTCCGCCCGCCCGCATAGTCACACACATACACACTCACACACACACCTCCATCTGATAGAGCGACATAGTGACCATGTCCGGGAATAAATGGGGAAAATATGGACAAATATATCAAAGAGTAGGAGAAAGACAGCACATTGAAAGACTGGAAAAGAGATCTGGAAACATTGATCACAACTAGATAATTATGTCTGCTGCAGCTGTATGTTTGACTTCACAGTAACAGGTACATTTACTCTACATCTGACCTTGACAGATGCACTGAGAAAAGATGTGTTTTATGTTTTATGTTGTGTTGTTTGCACATTCAGCTAATTAATGTAAAGTGTAAAATTATTAAATAAAATTACGGTTTTATTTATGGGTTACAGGCAATTATAGGTAATTATAGGTGATTGATCACGGGGCACCAAGTCGTAATCTTACCTTGGGCGCCAAAAGGGGTCGAGCTGACTCTGCAGCCATTTATGGTTGCCATGTTGCTTGTGAGACTGCGTGTTTAACAGCAAGTATATTCTCAGCCTAAGAAAGCAAGAAATGTCACAATTAACTCTTGACAGAGCAATCTGTGAAAAGAAAACCATTTCAGGTGACTACCTCATAAAGCTGTTGGGAGAATGCCATGGGTGTACCAAAGCTACAGTAAATTTAGCTACTTTGGCCAATCTAAAATATAATAAAATAGTATTATTATTAAAGAATTCATTCATGGGTGTAGCCCTAGGCTCATATAGTATTCCCCTTCATAGTGTTTACTGGTTACTTGAAAAACATCAGTAACTATTTAGGTAGGTTAACTTGTTTCAAGCATGTTCGGTGTATTTAATGTGTTTTGAATGATAGAGATATTAACTCTTACGGTATAAAATACATTCAGGAGTTTAGTTGTAATATACAGTGAACAACGTGATATAGTAAGGACAACTAATGTTTTATGTCACTGGAAGTTGGTGGATGATGTTTCACGTGGTGAGGCATGACATAAACAATGATGAGTGGTTTTAGCGTGGAGGGATACATCCTGCACTCCACACAGGTAGAGGCACTGTTCTGTCCAGAGACGATAATTTTGAGCTGCTGGTACAATACTTCGACATTTAAAATCTGGCAACACTGAGGTAAGGAGACCATCGTTGAAGAAGCATTGTTGTTTGGATTAGTATTACAGGCAAACTGGTTAGCCGGCCTGTGACGAGACTCTGTGGACTATAGATAGTGCTCAGCATTTTGTCGTAAGTTTGCCTGCAAACTGCTGCATCGTTTTCCACAGCATGGAGGTGCTGTGCTGTGGTATTGTTTTTTCCTTAACTGTGGGGAATATATTAATTACTGAAAAAAAGAACAGGGTTAAAGGTGCATATATAAGATTTGAACACAGTTTTTGAAACTGTATATATTTGTGGTAAAAGGTGAAGAGTTTCTAATTAT
>JAUBNQ010000017.1:11974441-12005451 GCA_032353495.1 Ctenopoma kingsleyae | reverse complement strand
AACCGTAAGTCATGGACAGCATGTTTATGAAGCCAGGGGAAGACACCAAAGATGTCGATAAAGGCATAAGGAATAAATGGCACTGGGCTTGGATAGAGAAGGTGGGTAGCTCTGGCAACCAGGAGCATGCGTCTGCACTTTGTGCGCAAGGGAGCTGCTATATGGAACTAGTGGGAAAAAAGTGCTGTCATGGCACAAATTAGACCCTAGTCATAAAGCAGCACTCCGAGCAATGCAACGCACCTCACGTTTGTAGGGGGCAACAGCCACAGCAGATAATCCACCCTCAGAATCTATCATTTAAGGGGCTATTTTTTAAATTTTTCTCACAGGGAAGCATACCCCTGGACCCCACTTGACAATAATGATGATCAGGGTTATATACATTCTGTTTACATATCTGGGCCCAGGGGCCAACAAGTTATATGTTAAAAGTGTGTTGCATACATAGCACCCCCACCCCTGCTCACCTGCCGGGCATGGAAAAAAGTTCAGGAGGAGGAGGAGGGATTATTTAGGGCTCCAGCTGAAAATCTGTTAAAAAAAATTGTTGAGCTCATTTGCTCCGTGGAGGTTCCCTTCAACCTGGTTCCCCATCTCCTTGAAGCCTGTGATCTTTTTCATTTCAAACCACACATGCTTCATGTTGTTCTCCTGGAGTTGGTTCTCCAGCTTCCTCCTGTAGGTGTCTTTAGCTTCACCTTTAACTGTCTCTGCACCTCCTTCACCTGGTCCTTGTCTCTCTGCAGGAAGGCCCTTTTCTTCTCATTCAGCAGTGCCTTCAGGTCACAGTTGATCCAGGGCTTATTGTTTGAGAATCACCTTACTGTCCTGGTTGGGATGATATTATCCTCACAAAAGTTAATGTACTCTGTGACTGTGTCTGTCATGGAGTCGATGTCTCCTCCACTTTGATCACAGATAACATTCCAGTCAGTGGCTTCAAAGGCCCCCTGCACAGTGTCAATAGCCTCCTGAGACCACTTCCTAATGGTTCTTGTGGTCACTGCTGCTGAACAATGGGAGTGTAGCTGGTGGCAAGGTTATGGTCTGATCCGCCCGGGGGGGTTAGGGTAGTAGAGGTGTATGCATCCTTCACGTTTGCATACAGTAAATACAAAGTCTTATTGTCTCTGGTGGGACAGTTGATGTATTGGTAAAATGTTGGGAGAATGTTGGAAAGAGACGTGTGGTTAAAGTCTCCCGTGATTATTATGAAAGCGTTTGGATGCTGATTCTGTAGTCTTGATGTGACAGAGTGAATGACGTCACATGCTACGTCCGAAGCTGCTGACGTTGTATGTAGTGATGATAATAACACATGTAAACTTCCTCGGCAGATAATATGGACGCAGACTGGCGGTTAACTGTTCAATGTCCGGGCTACAGAGACGTTCTTTAACAGTAATACTGTATGTCCGGGATTACACCACCTGTTACTCACAAGCACCGCAATCCCCCCTCCTTTCTTCTTACCGCTCTGCCTGCCGTCTCTGTCAGCCCTCACAGTCTGGAAGCCGCTGATGGTGCAGTTGGAGACCGGGATATGTTCCTGCAGCCATGTCTCAGAAAAACACATAATACTGCTCTCACGATATTCCCGCTGGGTCGTAGTCAGCGCTCCAAGCTCGTCCATCTTATTTACCAGGGACCTCACATTTCCCGTAACAACAGAGGGTTTAAACCTTCTCCTCTATGCTTTCTTTTTGAGTCCAGCCCTGCATCCCCGGCATCTTCTCCTCAGCTCCGCGGGGATCTGGAGCCTCTCTCCAAGTACTGTAATCCCGGTGAGCACAATCAGCTGATGGCGCTGGTAAATAATGCGGCTGCTCCCAGCCGCATCCGTTGCCATGACTCCCCGGTGCAAAAACAGTTAAAAACACCCGCAAAACCACGAAAAAACTTTTGGTAACTGAGCTGCCCATTGTGAACAAAAAGTCTAATAAGAAAAAAGTGGAAAAGAATGATAGAAAAAAAGTGGAAAAAGACGATAGAAACTACAAAGCTACTGCAACAGGCAGCCACCTGAGGCGGCGCCAGGTAGCAGGATTAAAAGCAGATTAATCTAGTGTTTATATCATTCTATCTTGGATTGTTCAAGATTGATTGATTTAAAGACATATTTGAACCCAGTGTCCTGTTACTGTTTTCATGAATTAAGCTCCTATTATTACTGCTGCATAATGTATTCATCACAGCTTGTCCCAAAATAACCCAAGTATAATTATGCTGCCACCAGTGATGGATGTTCGTTAAGATACCCTTTTTTTTTTTTACAAGTGATAATCCTGTTGTATTACCCAAACTACAATATTTGTAAAATGCAGTTGAGACAACAAAATGAGGGTTTGACAGTGATTAAGGATTTTCTTTTCTTGATGGTTTGCACTCTCACTCTCATCTCTAAAAAAGATCAGTTTATAATTATAGTATACATATAATTTGAAACAATGAGTAATTATGGCTAATTATGTGGTTTTTCCTGCACCTAACACAAAATATTCAGGGGAGATTAGAGTTGTACATTAAAATGACTTTTCTGTTTTACAGGAAAACAGGAATTATCAATATTTTTGTTATAGGAATATATCAAGTGATGAACCTAAAGATCTATTACCTAAATCTGGAGTTCCGTTCAATTTTACAGAGCTGTATGGCGAGTTTATGCTTGTTTGACTGTGCAGTCCATAACTTTACTGTTTAGGTTCACTGTTGCCACTCACATACCATTTTCAGCGGAAGATGATATTTTCCACAAGAGATGGCAGAATGCATTAACAAAGCTGAAAAGCTAAAAGAAATTAAAAAATTTATTTATATTTATCAGATGGATGTGTTGAGTAAATAAGCAGGTCAGGGCACAACACTAAAGATTATATCAATGTTGTGCTCACAATGCGCTTCAGCTTTCCCACAACTTTCAATAATGCTTACTGTCCAAATACTGACAACATTTATATGATTGGACACAAAATACATAATACATGAGATGTTATGACTTAGAATTAGTATTAGTACAACAGCAGTTGGTAAGGTTTTGGTATGTTTTTACTCATCTACAGAAATAAAGGTAATCACGGCTAACCAAGCTAAACCTTGTAAAACATACATAGCTGTAATGTAATTTGATTAAATACATTATATTGTCTGTAGCCATACAGCTATTTGCCAGTCCAGTGAAACAGAATGAAGCTGATGTCTTAGTACAACAAGCAACATGCCTTTCAAGTCAAATATAAGGCTTACTAGAGAGAAAGTCATCAGATATGGCACAAGCCTAAAAAATTCCACCGATAACCTTCACACTGCAATGCCCCTGAATAAATGTCAAATACTATCTGCTGTTTGCTCAGTGGAACCATTGCATCCAGTCTGCCCAAATGGAAGTGAGGAGCTGTGAGAAATAAATCCTAAAATCACATTGTATGAAGTTTCTAAACAAAGACAAGACAAAACATTGGCAGATTTCTTTATGTTCATCAGGCCCCGTAATTGTGGGTGTGTTTACACTGTGTCTAATACGAGCAGCATTCAGTATTGTCCATTTGCAAATAAATTAATCAAATAATAATACTGACATTCTAACAATAAAATACTGATTTGTTATTTTCTCTGTGTGTTAGGAAGGAGATAAATGAGAGCCATGTTATTGCACATATGTCCAGAATTGCTTGCCCAAGGACACACATGCTGACGTTAGGTCTATGAATATTCCATTAGGGAAGGCTGCAATTATTCCTTTTCCCATGGAAGGTTCCAGTAGCTCATTATGAATCTAAGGTAATATCTGTGTCTCCTTTTATCAAGGCCAGGGATCAGTGTGTTTGAGGCAATGTATGCAGGACAGGAGATCAAACCATGAAGGTCTGCCCTTTGGGTAGAAAGCTTACACTACTATTTTCATTGATTCAGCCATTTTACATTTAGGTAGTGTCAATCAAAAACCTTCTACATAAAAGTGCAGACATTTTCCTTTTTTTTTCCCTTTTTGTCCGGCAAATTTTAATACAGAGACATGTTTTTTTCAGACGGTCAGACAGATTATTAGATGTGCATGACCTGCTGCTGTGTTTATATTCTCCCTCTAAAAGAAAGTAATGGTGAATCTTGAGAATATGTTGTTGTTATTGTTATTATTATTAGTAGCAGTAGTAGTAGTAGTAGTGGACATTTTATGTTGTATTTTTTACTATCCTAACTAGCTGGCAAATGTGAATATAATTTCAATTAAAAGGTTTTTGTATTGTCTTTATTGCACTTTATTGTAATTCAGTCCCTTTGGGCATTTGTGCACTAATGCCAGATCCCTGTGATTATTTCTCTGGAATAAAAATCATGAAGAGAAATTAACCTTTGGCACTGTTCATCTCATGCCTTGCTCTACTAGCTTGATAACATTATATGTATAAACATGCTAATGATTCGCTGCATTGTTGATTTACTAATTGTCCAACCTTAGGGAATTAGAACTAGATGCAGTTAGAACAAAGATGCAGTGTGTATTTAAATGGAATTCATGAGAATGTGGTATTGTTAGTTTGATTATTGTAATCTTTAGCTAAAGCACATTTGTAGGCACACTTAAATGTAGCATAAAGCATCCCAGTATTTAAAAAATTTGCAGATCTTCCCTATCATGGTGTTCATATATTTGGGGATTTGCTTAACAGACTGGAAGATACAAAAACTGTTTCTCTATTTGGAGTCTGTATGAAATGCTTCAGAGGATCCCCTCCAGAAATGACTGAAGAGTGGGATGAATGTTCTGTATGTACCATTCTTGAACAAAAACATTATCTATAATTATGCTATTGAATAAAATGTAGACATGACTTCACATTGCATTATGTTTTTTCATTACTAGATAGATAGATATATTTAAACTTAGTTGCTTTAAAGTAGTGTATTTGATACTCAACAGGGGACATATAAAGGGAGGTGATGACATAAAGGTCTCAGATGCAGTTTGGATTGCAACACCCATCTTACCTGTGCTTACCATAACATTTTAATAATAATGTCACTGAGAATTCTGGATCCAAGTTATTGCAATTTGGTCTAACACAGTATATTGCACCATAACACATTTTATAACAAAATTAAAGTAAAGGCTCAGTTCTGCTTATGTATACTCTCAGTCGCTTGTTCCCATCAGCTGTGACCCCCCATCTTCGAATTGTTTATGTTAAGTTTATGGTATCAATGATGAAAGATTTGAAAGAGCACAAACCAAATTTCAAGCATAACCATTCAGCAAGCAGGCACAGATTTATAAGAGCAGGGTTTGATTTGAGGGTAAGGAGAGATCAGGAACATGAGCGTAAGAGAAAATCTGAGCGTGCAAAAGAACTGTGTAATTATGTTTTAGGGAGCAGTAGGGATTCTCACTCTGACTCACTTCTGGCAGTCTGAATCTCCTGAGCATAAACTCCTGCTGAGAGCATAGTGTAACTTGTCCAATCTGACTTGGAAGTAAAGGGTCATCCTGTTAGCGTCTTCAATCTACTTTCAAAATAAAACCTACAGTGTTTTTATTTTAACCAGCACAAAGAGAATTATTCATGGGGAGTGCATAATCTTAAAAATCAAAATGCAATGACAGTAAATGATTCAGCTTTTTGGCAAATAGTGTAAATTAACGTGTGAATGACTGATGGGTCATCTGTGAAATCTACAAATAAAAAAATTACAGTAAACACATAGTTACTTCATACTATAGAAGAATTTACACATTTTCAGATCTGCTGTTTAATTTTCAGTGAGTAAGGATGTTAAATTAACATAAACCACAGAGATGCAGGTTCAACTACATCATTAGGTCCTGTGCATTTTTTAGTCTACTGTGTCAACAGAGTTTTTGGCAAACTGTGGAAGATTTAATTTGGTAATGCAGAGTGTCGCAATATTATGTTAAGAACAGTATAGAGCATCTGATAATATTACTGGTCCTACACAGACCTCTTTCATGATTATTAGATCAATTCAACATGAGGCAAACATAACTTTTTACTTAGTCATAATCTTTACTAATTTTAAAAAGCTGATTTTGAGATAAAAATATTTCATAACTGAATCTGCTAATTATGAATAGGTTTGTCCTGCCCCTCTCTGCCTGTGATTGGCTAAATTCTTCGTTCTTGCCGCAGCCAATCATCTCTCTCACGGTGCAATCTATAGGTGAGCTGAGCTCCTCTTTGTAAGAAGTTATCTCATCTGAAAAGATGATTTACGAAATTTTGGGGGTGTTCTTTATAATTTTTTTTATTTATGTCTTGGGTTTACCTTTTTATGTAAAATAAGGCTGTGACTGATGTTTGATTCAGATTCTTGATTCATCGCTAATGAATAGTTATATAGTTATAAAGTTACATGTATGGAGAGAAGAATGTGAGGGGATTACTTATGCAGTTAATAATACAGAGACCTGCATCATTACTCTGCAGAGTACATGTTACTGTGTCCTGTTGTTATAATACTGTGAAGATTGGTTTTGGAGGCACGTTAATAAAAGTAAAAGTCTCACACTTCACTGCTGCTGCAGTTCACACAGCATCAGCCACTTCTCACATTTTCTTATTCTTATTTTTATGAATAAGCATAGTAATAAATACATTATGGTTTCTACGTCTGACCACAACAAAGTAGAAAATAGAGTCAGCTCCCCTGAGAGCGATGTTATAGCTGCATACCGATCAACAAAGGCAGAGAAAATTGTCATGCGTTTGATGAATAACAGTGGATCAGGGTGGATGGAGAAGTGAGAATGTGCTGTTCCAACTGAACAAGTAGATACACACCATGTAAATCAAATCAAATCAAATCAACTTCATTTGTATAGCACATTTAAAAAACAACTGAAGTTGACCAATGTGCTAAACAAATCATAAAAGTATCAGCAAAACAGGTAAAGATAAACAGAGATGACACATACAGATTACAAACACTAAAAAAGACAAAATCAAGAGAACAGATAAAAACTTGTGTAAGTGTGTACGCAGTGTACCTGTGTATACCCTGGACTACAGCACTGGGTGTGACACACATACATGTGTTATTGTGTTTTGTTTTATTCAGCTTGTAAGTTATTTTTTAGCTACCAGTTCACTGTCGCAAGTAGGGAAAACTTTCAGAGTAGGTCTGCGAAGATTTAAGCATTCATTTTAAACACCTCTCATACATACTCCATCAGTCAGTCAGTTTTTGGATGCTAATTTCTGTCATACCACTACATTCCCAATCAATAATCTAATTATAATTTAATTACCACAAAGATTTTGTTCTGATTTCATGTTTGTAATGCACATATTTACAGCCCCACTGTTTTCATGCCCCTGGCAAACTGTAGGCTGGTTTGTTCCCTTGGTTGCAATTGGTCTAAATGCTCTGAAGTCTTAAGTTCAAAGTCTGAGTGTACACATTATGTGTGAGTGGAGATGTTCAACCAAGCCCAGAGGCAATCATGGATTTATTTCACTTCACTTGAACATGTAAGAATGGTATTTAATGATAGTTGTGTGTCACATGCTAAAGTACCTGCAATAGGACCACCAAAATATCCAATATCTTCAATCAAAATGAACCGTGTAACATAAATCTAAACGATAAATGAACCTCAGTCATCTCATTTTGTGTAAGAGATAAATATTGCCTTCATTTTATTTTTACCATGCTGTAGTATAACAAACATTATTGCTTATTCTTTGAGGCACAATTGTGATATACTCTGTCACACACTCTCTCCGAAATATCTTTTTTTTTTCCATTTTCTCACTATGACACTACAAGCTGTGATTGCAAATTGCAATTCATTTATAGTATTTCAGTATTTATTTATTTTTATTACCTTTGCATTTATCTGTTAGATAATATTTACTGTTTTATAGTACATATGAGGCTTCTTCCAGTGCAAAATATGATTATGTTTCTTTATATGCTCATACTTGGTCCGAAGATTATGGTAAATTATGGTAAGAGTTGAATCTTGTTTGTTTTTACTTTGCTTACTCCCTAAATACCAAAAGATCTATCCTGGTGGGTTGCCAAATCTCCTTTCAGTAAACAGGATCCTTGTGAATTAACAACATGTTTTAATTTACATCCACTCAAACAGCCTAAATGGCCTGAACCTCATCAAAATACCAAAACAACACAACACAATAATGTTTTTGCTACAATATATTTTCAGAAGGACTAATAACATATTACAATTTAATCAATTGAAGCAGATACGGTCTGCATAATGACTATAAACATTGTTTTTTTTCCATCTCATGTTGGAAGTCTGAGTTTATGATTAAGTTTTCCTATTTCTCCTCAGACCACTACGCCATGGATCACCCTCTAGTTATTTATCTATCTGTCCACAAACCAAAATGAATTAGTAAACAAGATAACTTACTTTACTTGGCAGATGCTTACTTAAGGAGTTTTATTTTCAACTTTGACTGATAAAAATTCTGAGATGTTGATGTATTGTTGTTTTTCTTGTTTTTTTCTGTTCTTTTTCACTTTGTCTGCAGTGGCAGTACATGTCAACACTGGGTTGCTGCAATCTGTTACAATGCTGTCTGAGTGACAAAATGACAGTTGGTGAATATCAATAAAATGAAACACTCTGTATACTAATTAGGGCTTAATATTTTTGCTAAATGTCTACTGTTTTGTTGCTGTCTATGCTGGATACATTTCAACTGTATCTTTCTGTTGTCCTTCTCATGCATCCAGTGGAACAGATGCACTTCAATTTTAATCAATAGTCATCTACATCAGCCACACATTCTACATGACTTGTACTTCACTGATGTAACTGTATTACCCAGGGAATCTTTTTAATCTTTTTCAAATATATTTTCTTCTAAAATATGTGCGGACACCACAAATGATTTCCCATTTTCCATCTATGTGCTCGGTGTCTCATTTCAAGGTTTAGTTTTAACTAGTCTTTTGGATATATACAGGATGCATGGCAGTAGCCTTGTAACCACTGAGAAGCATGACAGTCCTCCCACTCAGACGGCTTGGTGTTTATTTCCTCAACTTAAGCGCAGGGGAAGTCCGAAGCGGAACAATGGCAAAATGCTGAATCAGCGTTGTGTGTTTGCAGACAAACAATGGGTTGTTTAAAGCTGCTTTCCTCACAGTATTTAGATCATGTACCACAATTACTACGCAACATAAAGCAAAAACTCTCCCTTAAACTTTTCACTCAGTCCAAGGACCACCTTTTTGAAGACCCTACTCGCAAAAAACGTACACGTTTTAATAGAGATATAGTGGAGCAGATGTAGACCTACATGACCACCAGCTGCCTTTAGACCTAATATAGGACATGAACCCAGATTATTTGCAGTTATACATCCAATGCCATAACTGACTTTTATTGTCTTACCAGTCTGTGCCCCACGCCCCACAGGCATAATTCAGGTTGGTAATAAACAACATTTAACTGTTCTAAATTATGGTCAATGAAATGGTTAAAACTCATCACCTAGTTACTACTCTTAGATTCTGAATACTGTTATGCTGGGATTTACAGTGGTTCTACTGGGTTCAGTTCCCAGTGACATTTCCTCTAGCTTTGTTCCAACAAGCCACAGTTGTCACTGTGCCCGTTTACACACAAAAAATCCAGTCATTATCCGTAGACGTTTCCATGTTCCACAAGACAAGACCAGATGTTTTGAAAATAACACAACATTGAGTCTTACTTTGCTACGCAAGTATTCTGAAAGAAATTCGATAATGGACTGAAACATGTAAACCAGGGTTTTTTGATTATTGCATTTCTGAAGTACAGTGGTGTGTTCGCCCCTTCCTGTTGTTTTTTTTTTTTTTAACTTTTTTGCATATTTGTCACACTTAAAAGGTTCAGATCAAACAAATTTAAATATTAGACAAAGATAACCCAAGTAAACACAAAAGGTTTTTAAGTGATGAATTTATTTATTAAGGCAAAAAACTATCCAAACCTACATTAGCCCTATGTGACAAAGTAATTGCCCCCTTATTTAAAACATGACGTGACTGTGGTTAATTGCGTTTTTTAGACACCTGACTTAAATTTTACTAGCCACACCCAGGCCTGATTACTGCCAGACCTATTGAGAGCCATTATCCACAAATGGAGAAAACTTGAAACAGTGGTGAATCTTCCCAGAAGTGGCTGGCCTACAAAAATTACTCCAAGAGCGTAGCAAGGACTCAACTCAACATAAAATCTATACCCTGACATGAATGTAAGGTATATATCATCCATCCATCAATTATCTTAACTGCTACTCCTGTTAAGGGTCACGTGGGTGCTAGAGCCAATCCCATCTGTCAGTGTGTAAGAGGCAAAGTACACACTGGACAGGTCATGCGTCTGTGGCAGCGCTGACATGTATAGACACATTCATGCCTATGGGCAATTTAGAGTTACCAATTAACCTAGTCTAACTGCATGTGTTTTGACTGTAGGAGGAGGACAGAGTACCCATAGAAAAGTCACACAGGCACAGGGAGAACATGTAAACTGCACACAGAAAGGTACCTGGCCAGCTGGTGGATTCAAACCCAGGTCTTTCTAGCTGTGAGGTGACACTGACAACCACCATGGGTATATATAAAATAAGTAATACTTTCGAAAATGTGTTCCTTTGCTGCTGCTAAAAGCAAAAATACTGACAGAGGCCAAATAAACTTTTTGTAGCTTGCAACCATTGCTGATTATGTTGCCACATAAATGACTTCTTAGGCTGTGGATTCCAGAGCTCCAGAGCATATGCGTCTACTAGTCTGTTTCTCTTGAAAGTCTAGCAGGGTTTTAACACCTGCTGTGTATAAGAGTGGCCATGGTGCTATTTGAGACTTAGCTAGCTGGAGACAAAAAGGTAATTTGTGGCCATTGACCTAACGTTCAAATTCATTTGTGTTTATTACTGGGAGAAGGGGAAAGGCAAAGAGACAGATGTGGCATTTTCTCTATGGATTCTCTTGTATTTATTCATGGTATTAAGCTAGCATTACAGTGTTGAGAGAACACTTAGTATGAAAAGAAACTTTGAATAAAGGAATATGCAGAGATCTGTTTGGCAACAGCAACCCTTTCCTCAGTACTGTTAAATACCATAAATAAATACAATTTTCATCAGTTTTTCAATTTCCCTGAGGATCCCAAATGAAGAGTGGATTTACAAGCATTTCGAATCCTTCCTGCAGGCTTCTCTTGACCCCTTTCTTTCTGTTTTGCTCCATCACTTCTTTTTCTCTCTCATTCACATACTGTATACACTGATAAGTTCTGAATTCTGGACAAAGACTGTTGTGGGAGGCCCTTCCTTTCCTAGAGACATGTGACTAGACTAATATTACTTTTCACGGAAAAAGCATTTATTGTGTGGATACTACTCTAACATTAAATCTATTATGATTGCAAAAACTGTAAAACCTCATCACCTTAATGACTTTATTTGTGTCAGTGCACTACATGTTTAGTGAGAATGGTTTGAGTAAAACTAACAATAAGTAGAGGCTGGTATCCATCGTGAACATCAAATCATCCCCCTAAAAAGCATGTTCTATTATCTCTTGCTTGTGGTGGTAGGAGCACTATCATAAAATTACCAAGTGGGTGCCGGCACTAGAAAAATCTGCTTTCAGCCAATGAAATTGCTATTTCCCCAGTGCAAGGACACTGCAGTTGATTTGCACCAGCATGAAAATGGGGCCCAAGATATTTTATGGGACAGTGTTCTGCACACAATGTAGCCTGAAGGGCTTTGAGATGTCACTGGAATTGATTTACAAGTCTTTTTTCATCTTGAATCCGAATGCTTCCATTCAGCGTACTGTAATATACAAATCAGAAACATGAGAAAATATCAAACTGGTCACACCCTTGTGTTTATACAATATATTTGTGAGTTGTAGCCAATTCAGATATTCAGATGTCATGTGTTGTGTCATACTGTCACAGTAGCCTATCACTGGTTTCTTTGCATCAGCTTTGCACATTGTTATCCTTATAGCCATGCTTGTGACATGGCTGTAAGGATAACAATGTCAGCTGGCTTAATCCACACTGTAAAATCACAACAATTATTGTTTGCCAAATTTGATGTAGACATTCATGTTCCCGACAGGATGAAAATTTTCATTAAGACAAATTTCACTTCTTCCAACATGGTAAATATTTAATATCAACATTAATAGCTATGTTATTTTGTTTCATTTTGCATGCTGACAAATCCATTTGAAAACAATTACACAACCAGGCTGCAAGCCTTAGACTAAGAACTGTAAATATTTTTTATTATTATTCATTATTATTATTATTATTATTTTGTTTTGCATAGCTGATGCACATAAATGATTCAGATCATCACATTTAAATATTACACAAAGATAACCAGAGTAAATACAAAATGCATCTTTAAATCATGATTTCATTTATTAAGGAAAACTGTTCAAACCTGCCTGGACCTGTGTGAACTGTGTGATTAACCATATTTTTTGGAAAATTTAGTTTAATTCCAAAGATGACTTTGAAACTTGTTGAATCAAGAAATCATTCAAATAGAAGCTGTCAGACAACGTAAAACACACTAAAATATCTCAAAAAGCAACACATCATGCCAAGATCTAAAGAAATTCTTACCATAATTGATGGAACCACAAATTCGGCTCTTTAACAGAATTCCTCCACATTGATGTGAATGACTCACATAACCCAGTTATTGTGCATGATTGCAGTTGTTGCCACCAATAGTGGCACAATCGTTTATTAGGTTTAAAGGGCAATTATTTTTTCACCTAGTGCCAGGCAGGTTTAAACAACTTTGTTCCCTTAATTTAAAAAATTTAATAAAATAATTATATAAAAACTGCATTTGTATTTTCTCAGGTTATCTTTGTGTAATATTACAATTTGTTTGATGATTTGAATCATTTAAGTGGGACAAATATGCAAAAATCAGGACGGGAGCAAATACTTTTTCACAGCACTGTAACTATGTTATTAAATACATGCAAACTTAATGTGAGCTTCTGTACAGTATGCAGTAAAGACCCATGAACACTTAGCATGGTTGTAGAAAATGGTAAGAATGAAAAAAAAAACCCATAATTCTTTTACGTATTAAACAATTTTCACTTTCAGTCTCTTTCTGTGACAACAACCTTGTTTTTGGGCAACTTTTCATGATGCTTTGGAAGCACATCACAGCTACATCATCTCTTCTTTATTTGCTATGCTTCCTGTGAGCAACTGGCTGTTACCTACTGAAGCAGCCACCTGGACAGAGCCCTTAGGCTAACAGATATGTCAGCTTTCTCCTTGGCTGCAGTTGACTTCCCCTCATCTGGCCTGTGAATGCAGCCAACTGATCTTTGGCTTGAGGTAAGTAAGTGGAGAAGGAAGTGAAAGCAAAAGGATGGAGATGGGAATGAGAAAGAGGTTGAACTGGGAAAGATAGATAGAGAGAGAGAGAGAGAGAGAGAGAGAGAGAGAGGCTGAGGAGCAAGCGTGGAGGGGAACACCTGAGACTGGGCCTTGATCCAGCTTGGACATCTTGTCACACCTGTAGCATCGTCTGTCTGGCAAGCACAAGTAAAGAGAATAAAGGGGTAGCCATCTGCTACATCATGCCCTGATCCACTTTGTTTTCATGGGGATTTTCTTATCCAGCCAAATGTACAGTAAATGCCGTGCTGATAGACAACAAGTAAACTCCCTCCTAAACTGATAAATTTGTTGATTTTTCAACTTAACATTCTCTGACTATTTCTAACATTCTTCATAATCCAAGACATTGAAACTAAAGAGGGGTTAAGGATAAAATATTAATGATAAACCTCACTAAGGAGTAAATGCTAAGTGATTGAGGGAGGCTTAAGGAGAATAATTTCCTTTCTAAATGCAAAATGTATGACATAAAGAAGAGTCCAATTATTGTCAAAGTATAAGTGTAGAAATGTTTCCATTTTAAAGAATATGAGGATCAGGGCTGACCACCCTCTGTAGAATTTAAAAGCGTAATATATTATTGAAAGACTTGTAATATGTTGCCGTGGTGAAGAAAATGACTGTCTGCTACTGCATATCTGTGTGGTTTTACAGCATTTGAGAATAGAAAGACATACTGATCAAAGTACCAAAAGTCTCTGTCTGGGGTGCTAGTATCACTTCACTGCGTGATGAAGCCATCCAATATTCATGGTGAATATTAATGATTCACCACATATACTGTCTAGTGCGTGCCATCCATGTTGCTACACCTATCAGGCACAGAAGAAAATGTAGGATTGAACCATTAGTCATTATCAATATTTCATCACACATCAACCCACAGAGGATGTTAAGTGTGTTCACAAGTGTGTGGGTGATTGTGGCCAGATGTTGCTGTATTACAGTGTTATCCTTGTCTTTGTTTCAGAGGCCAAAACTGTGTGAACTGTTCTGAAAGCCTATCATGAATGTACACAGTCAAAACATCAAGTCACAGTCAGACTCTGCTTTAGTTAATGCAAAGCCATGGTTACATTAGTTAAATTAGTACACCTCTGTGTATTAATGTGGTACTTTGTGTATTTTTTGGTTTCAAAGACCTTGTTGCTTTTTATTATCCAGTAGTGTGGTTTAGTATAAACAAATAGCTTGGTTCATCTTGCACTATTTGGAAACTTTGAGGAATATGAAATTGATCCATCTGTAGTATTCTGTACATGTATTTTGCTTTTTGATTGGTCTTAGCCAGTTAGATGGATTGCATGACTGTGGCCTGGCTGCTCCAAGATGAGAGCGTAGCTTGTTTTTATGAAAACAAAATAAGGTCTTTTATTTTCTCTTTTCTCTTTTTTAACCACTATTTATTCAAGGTTGTTTCACTGATAGGACAATACTCTTTTACAGGAATGCCATGATAACATTCACACAAAATTATAGACATATACAGTATGAGCAAATGTTTAATGGATACACTTTTGAAATTTGATTTTCCTTGAGTGGTTAAATATGAAGTTATTGCACTTTCAAAACTCAATCCCTCTTAACATGGCAATTTCAAAACAACACATTATAATAATCTTGGCCTTTATACAGAAGACTCCACTCAATAAAAGAAATCCTTCCACTTTAAGAAGTTTGCAGCATAAGAAATGGCATGCCGAATAGTTACCTTACGTTCAGTCTGTCAGGATTAAATGTTGTGTATACTCCATCTGCAAGTACATGTAAAATTCATCCAGCTTAACTAATTTAGTTACAGTTTTAATGTAGCTATACTAATTCTTACTTTCAATGCATCACAAACATTTCAATCTGTTTTTATATTTTTTTAGACAGCTGCCGTATTCTATATTGTCATATACTGAATTCAGAATCACTGCTGAAAGAATTTGATAAATACTGTAGAGTAATTTCAATTTTTTTTATATATTTTTAAAATGTTTTATGTTTTACAATATTGACAATGATAGTCAAAATAACATACAACAATTTCACCTAGACAAAACAAAAAGCTCTAGTATTTACAGACATACAGTAACTGCCATTAGATAAGATAAATTATCATGTTATATTTACAGATGTATGATGTTATGAATGACTGTATTAAAAAGAAAAAGTACACTGAATACGATTTTTCAGAATTTGTAATTGTCATATTTCACATTTCCAGATTATATTTGCAAGTAGAATGAGAAATAGCCTATGGATAAAACAAACAGTTATACGGCCAAAAATACTAAGAAAAGGAACAAATTCACAAATTTGGCTACTGCATCATCCAAATAATCTTATCAGATGTGACAGAAACGCTGCAGGCAGAACTCAATAGAGGGCAAAGAAAGTGTGTTATGCTCTTTCCCCCCCCCCTGCCCTTAAAACAGGCATATATATCAGTTGATCAAAACCAACTGATAACAACTAGGAAACCTGCCTTATTTACAGCAGCAGGACATATGGTATAAATTTGTTTCCATATTAAAAAAATACTATCAAACAGTATAGGCTGAGAGAACACTTAACCACAGGGAACTTAAAAAGTGTATCATTTTTATCTATTTGCTGCCTCTCTGAGAGGTATTGTGGGACGTATGAGCCTGGGAGCTTTATAAAATATTGAAACAGATAATATGTGTCTTATTTATAGTCTGTGCAGTCTACTACAGAGATGGTGGTCTGACTTTTGGAGTATCTTATCCAATCAATTTACACTGTTCATTCAGTATAAAGGTTATTTATTAAATACTTTGTAACTTGTAGCGTGAGTATTTTTAATTTTTTTTAAATTTTATTTATGGTTCACAAATGCCACAGATGTGTCTGCAAAGAAGAAGCGCCACCTCAGAACCAATCATTTTCCATACACATTTTCAAACTTGTCACTAACTGTAATCTACACATTTTCATTATGAAAATTTAAATTTTAGGCATATTTTGGGGACTACAGGGACCCGATTTATAGGCCCCAGGGGTCAAAGGGGTACAGCTAAATGTACAAGTCAGGTGGTATTTTTGCCATCGGCATTTCAGCCTGTCATACCTCCACTGGTGCTGTTACGCCAGCTGCAGGGTCGCCAGCTGGAAACTGCCTTTCACAGATGTTTTGCCCCCTAAACCAACACATCTCCAGGCTGGGGCACCAGTGGCATACTGGGGACGTCTCACCACCACCCCCTTCACTGGGGTGTTGACCCCAACTGATGTCCTTCCTCCACTTGAACCTCCACTTCCACACTGTGCAAAAGATGGACTGTAGATTTGTCGACAATGCCCCGGCAACCAACCTCCACGGGGTAAACTCTGGCGGTTTGCTGTTGACCTATGGCTCTCCAGAATCTTGGCCAGCTTTGCCAGGACTTGGTCATGCCACCACCTGAAGTGTCCTTGTGTCAGAGCCACCTTACATCCATACAATATATGCTAGAGGTTTGCACTGATGCTCTCACACAGGGGACAGCCTACCTCCTTGCCATACCACCGTGTGAGGTTCCGAAGGCATGGGAGAGCTCCCTGTTAAATTTAAAATAAAGTTTAAAATCCTTCTCCTCACTTATAAAGCACTAAATGATCAGGCTCCTTCATATCACAAAGACCTCATAGAATCTTACTATCCCAGCAGAGCACTTCGCTCTCAGAGTGATGGTCTAATTGTGGTTCCTAGAGTTTCCAAATGTAGACTGGGAGGCAGAGCCTTTAGCTATCTCCTTGTAAGTCGCTTTGGATAAAAGCGTCTGCCAAGTAAAGTAAAGTATCAAGCTCTTCTGTGGAACCAGCTCCCAATCCAGGTTCGGGAGGCAGACACCCTTTCAACCTTTAAGACTAGGCTTAAAACTTTCCTTTTTGATAAAGCTTATAGTTAGAGGTGGCTCAGGTGACTCTGAACCATCTCTTAGTTATGCTGCTATAGATTTAGTCTGCTGAGGGACCTCCCACATTACACTGAGCTCCTCTCCTCCTTCTCGCTCTCTGTCCACTTTTATGCCATCATTGCATGTTATTAACTTTGTTTCTTTTCTCTCCCCTAGTTGTGCTTCATCCTCTCTCTCTCTGTATCTTTCTGCAGGTATCCTCGGCCTTGGAGCTGTGGTTGCTGGTCCTACGAATCTGCCCAGTGCCTCGTCTGCTGCTCGTTCTTGTTGTCTTGATCTCTGTTACCTGCTGTTCTTTTCTTTCTCCTCTGTCCACTCACCCCAACCGGTCAAGGCAGATGGCCGCCCACCCTGAGCCTGGTTCTGCTGGAGGTTTCTTCCTCTAGAGGGAGTTTTTCCTCTGCACTGTTGCCTAGTGCTTGCTCAAGTGGGATTGTTGGGTTTTCTACAAATATTCTATATATATATATATTGTGTAAGGTCCTAAACCTTACACTGTAAAGTGCCTTGAGATGACTTATGTTGTGATTTGGCACTATACAAATAAAGCTGAATTAAATTGAATTGAATTGAATTGCTGCCTCTTGGTGGCTTTAGACCAGAACTGCTGTTACTCCCAAGCCCAGGCCAGCACAACTAGTCCGGAAAGCCCCCATTGCCTCTCTTTGCTGTACACTGGAAATAGCCCCATCCACTTCAACCTGCGCCTTCTACTTGCAACCTGTGTGGGTGGGAACTTTCACACTTCTTACAAGCGGGTCTGCTGACTCTTTTAGCTCCAGCACAAGGAGAGCCTTTCCTGTTTGTATCCCAGGCTGATAGATTTATTGGGAGTTCCAGAATGCGCTGGCCAAAGAGAACTACATCTGAAAAGCAGCAGGGCAAACCTAGCCACTTAAGGATGTAGCTGTTAGCAAGGCCATCCATCTAGCTGACTTCTGATGATGTGATTTCAGAGACCTTCAGGGGCCACATGACCCGTCGGTACAGGGTGTGCTGGTAACACCACACCTTGCACTTCCCAGGCATGGAACCTCATACTCAACTTTTGCCAGCAAACAGTCACTGCACACATCATATCTTAAAAAACGATATACGAAGGACAAGGCTTGTTGTCTGTATTAGCTCAGGTGGTAGGGAGACTTGTTGTCACGCTGGAGTTCAGGACTCGTGTCCCGGCTTTGGTAATTTGTAGCGACCAGCTCACGCTACTCATAACCATGACAAATGAGTGCCACTAATTAGATTCCCTGATTTTCCCTGCGCAGTGTGAATCCTGCATACAAGAAAGGTATTTTAAAATGGCTCAGATCTGCTGGTCTGTGCGGGTTGTGAGAAGGAGAGACAGAGAAGAACACCAATTTACCTTGTTCCTAGCACGTGTTAAGTCTGCATCGTAGCCCAAAGTGGATTCCCTATAAGCCAAGATTCTGAGGAACTGTCTCGGCTGGGTGGATTGTCTATTTCCTCACTTTGGATTCCGTCGAGGAGTGCCGACTTCGGGTGAAGCGGCTGCCAACATTACCTGACAGACTGCTGACTCACCAGCAGGACAATGGTGCTGTGAGTACTGGTAAATATTGTAAATAGTATCCTTATTGTCAAAACTGAATGCGATCATAGACGCTGTGGGGCTGACATTGTTTGTGTATTTTGTTTTGTTTGGGTTTGGGTGCCTTGGAAGAATCCGTGGTAAGACGTAAGTGAATAGAGATGTGACATCAAATGAGACCATGGTTTCTTCTGCCTCCAAAATGATATCTCTCACCTTCTCCACAAAATCCAATGTGTTCTGAATGTGGTGTTCTGAGCTGCCCACCAACAGGCTAAGAACAGCGGCCGGGAACTTGGAGATGTTATATGTGACTGAATTGATCATGCAGACAATGGGTATTGAAGGAGCACCCTGTTTATATATTTTTGGTAAACCATACAGGCTGGGTGTAGATTCCCCTGGGTATAATCTGTGGTATGCAGTCCGGTCAATAGCATTGTCCTGCACTAACTGCTTAAGACAATCTATCACCTTTTTTCTGTAACCACTACCTGGATCTCGCTTTAAGGGCTCATAAGTATTTCTGTCACTGAGCAGAGACAAAATTTTCTCATGGTAGTCTGTCTGGTCACATGACACATGACACATGACATATCACCATTGACATTATCATTTTATTTTGCTACTTGTTAAGCAAGTGAAGCGGCTATTAAGTTTTTAAGCCCCCTCGCTCTCAAGTGTCGACTCAGGCCTGCAACGTTTTATTTATTTGTAAAGGACTGATTCTGTTTATTGCTTGTGGGTTCTGAACGAGTGTGTGAGTGTGAGTGGGGCCCCCTTGTGTGTAAATTAAGGATAGATTTAAGAAGGTTATGATTTTCCTGAATATTTGTTATGGTAGTGACGCCTGACGAAATATCCAAGTGAATTTCTTATTTTTGTATTGATTTATTTATGTGTTTGTTTTATTTGGAAAACTCAATTTATTACTTGATTTCATTTAACTACATTTATCTTTAAAATGATTTGTGTGCTAGTGTTGTTTGCATTCTTTAGAAGGTTTGACAGGATTGTTGAAATACTAAGATTAGTAAATGGAGGCACTGCCAATTAATTAGTATAGTAATAGTAGTAATAGTTAGTAATAAGGGATTTTTTTTAGGAAGCTGGTCCTCTCTTTCTCACTTTTCTTGCTACTCCTTCTAATCCTCTCCACTCTCCGCATCCTGGAAAGCTTCTGTCTGTCCTCGTTGTCACAGGGTACCTTCTCCATCACAGGGTTTCCTTCTACTGCCTCAAACGACTCAGAACCGTTGGCTCCTGAGGCACTGTGGTTGCACTCCCAGCTTCTGGATCCTATCGTCTGACCTGCTTCTGGAGCAGAGCGAGGTTTCTGGTCTGTTTGCTATCTGCACTTCGTTCTCCCTTGATTGATGTGCAGCCCTCTGCTAGATGTCACCTTCTCCCATCCACACGAACACCTCTGAAGGATTTTCTTGTTGTCCGTAGTTGTTCCTGTTGTTGCCTCTTGGAAGGACCTCGGGCTGCCTCCTCTTGTTTATCGTAGTCAAAGGCGGTTTGGCCTGGGGATTCGGGGCCGCTAGTGGGTAAGGGAACTAGCCATCCACTCCAAATGTATAATATGGGCTATTTAAAAACATGTGACTTCGCAAAGAGAAAAGGAATTATGTTGTTCAACTTAAGTATATTGAGTGTGAATCATTACCTCAGTTATTTTAAGTGGAAGTGAGGCTAGATTTTTTTCAGTGTACCAGAACCAAGTCATAAAATGTTAATACTTATACTTATACTTATCTAATGCAAATTTTAAAAATAATATTGCTCACAGTTACCATGTTTTTACCTACTTGAATGACCTTACCCAACTAAACACATTTTTATCTTCTTAGAACTCGCTCAGTTAATAATTGTTGTTTAATAATTCAAATAGAATGACCCTTGTACAAGATCTTCTTACATATCCACAAACTCCTATTCTTAAAAAATATTATGCTCTTTTATTGGATGTAGTAGTATTCAGTCTTTCTGTGATAATTTATTTTTGTATTTATAGATTATCTTTCAAAGATTATGAAGGTAAAAATGCACTAATAACATTGCTTGCAACTGTATGATTTTCAAATCTTATGTTAATTATTCATCATAGAGCATGTATACTTTGTATAATTTGGTGTGGCATGATAGCTCAGTGGGTAGAGCAGTCGTCTTCAAACCCCAGGGCAAGCAGTTCGATTCCCAGTCCCGGCAAGCTACATGTCTTGGTGTCCTTGGACAAGACACCGATAACCTGACCCCTTGGCACCTCCACAAAGAATTTCCCCAAGGGGATCAATAAAGTATCAATTATTATACAGGTTATTTCAGAAACAGATCATGAAAACGGGTCATTTGTAAACCAGCATGGGACCAACTGACATAAAAACATTATAATTAGGACAACCCTAACTGTCACATGTTCCTTGAAAATGCTGGTCCCACAGCTTTCAGAAGAAGCCAAAAACAAATAGTCATATAGACAAATCAAATCAAAGCTGTTATTTTCTCTCCAATAATGCCAGTATGGTCTACTGAAGTAAACCTGCTGAACAATGACAAAATTGTAGTGTCCCTTCATGTAACCTGGAAAGCGTGGTAAGAATGGAGGAAAAAGGGAAGCCAAGCTCAACGGAAATACGGCAGACTTTCCTCATTGAAACTATGTGACTGACATTATGTGACGACTCTCTGACATTATTTGAACTAGATAAAACGGTGAGTAAGCACTTGCTGATACATTTAGTGATAACTCTTCACATACAGTAGAGAGCATACATTTCGTGCTGAATAAAAAAGAAACATTCTGTATATTTATAAGTGTGTACAGTCATCTGCAACCCTTTACCATATCTGTCCTGTTTTTACACAGCAGCCTGTTTTACATAAAAAATAACATGAACAACTTTAGGTACTGTACAATGTAATTCAGTGCAGTACAACTACAACAATTCTGCCCTTTGCAGGATTTTTGTGGGGTTAGGTTGAAGACGAAGGCACATTAGCTTCCACAATAAGGAGGAAACAGGGAAGTGTCTCACATTATATGCTATAGCGTTAATGTCGTTAACTCCAAGATTAGAAAGATATGCATTTCCAGACAGGTGAAACAACTTGACCTAACTGGTCCATCTCTTTTGTTTTAAATTTCCCGCCTTTTTGTTTGGTCTCTTACTTCTTCTCTCTTTTCATTTTCTTGCTTTTATGCTTTAGTCCCTTTAGGCGCTTCCTTTATTTCACCCCACTTCACCTTTCCCTTATCTTTATTTTCAAAGTCTCTTTTGTCTCTCCCTTGGTTCCACTCCACATTTGATTTATCTGTCTTTTTTTGGCAGTTTCCCTCTCTCCATTTTCTCGTAGCCATATTCTCTCCCTCCATCTTCATAAAAGGTTTATAGCGTAGACAGGAAAGGCACATCTCGGGTGCTACTGATGGAAGAGACTGCAGGACATTAGCCGGGTGATGTCAGAGTGATTTTTTTCTCTACACTGATGTCTTAGAACAGTGTTAGACTTGATGTTCGATTTTCTCTCTTTTTCATGTATACTGCTGGCATTTCCCCTCCCAGTGTCATTGTGCTGCCTTTTCTTTGGCACATTTCTCACACATTCCCCTTTAAAAAAACTCCCCAAATAATTACTGTCTATCTGTTTGTCTATGGAGGCCTCACAAAAGGAGATACCAATCATTATTACACCAGAGATCATAATCTGATGAAACCACTGACAACTTTACTGTATCTGCAGAGATGCCATTGTAACATGACTTACAGGAACTCCCCACATCTCAATAGCAGCTTCATATCCTGCCCTTGAATATCACAAACAGGAACAGGAAAAATCCATCTTTTTTTTTCCTGATTTGAAGCCCAAAATGAGAACATTATGATTAATAGTGACAACACTCATGTCTAACAGAATGCTCTGTAATGGTCACAAGTCTTAATTTGCCACTCTATAAGATAGAAAACGTTTGTCTAAACAGCACCCAGATTAAATCTAAAACAACAAACATATATTCTTGTTTCAAGTATCCTGTCAATTGTTTTTCCTAAGGCGGCTGAGTAATGACAGTCCTTAAAGGTTAGAGAACACCTCCTGTCCCATTTGCTGAAAATCTACAAATCAATGACACCTTTACAAAAACAAACAAGAACATGTATGGCACTAAAGAGACAAAGAAACAAATAACTTTCTATCAACCCCTTGTAACCTGTGCCATCCCTCAAGGACTTCTGAAACTTCCAACCTTGCCTCCTGAACACACTCCTTCATGATGAATTTATTTTCTACAATAGGGCTTCAAAGATCATGACCAGACATGGTCCATTCTAAGTACTTTGCGTCTCCACTGTGGAAAAGCTATGAATTTACATCTTTTGTATCTATTGTAGTTACTTGTATTTGTGCAGTATGTCAAGCAGCTTCTATTGATATAAGCCAGGGGTCTCCAACATTCTTTCCCCTGAGAGTTACTTTTACAAAATTAAAATGGCCGAGAGCTACAAGTGCTTTCTAACATTTATTCTCATAGTTTATTTCAACCCAAAGAACCCGAATAACCTTGCTTTGCCTGGACATTTACAAAATGTTGGTGTCGACAACTCACATTTTGCATTAAAATGTCACAAAATCATTTGGTTCACTTGTGGTGGTGGAAAGCTGTCAAAAGAAAATAATGCAATTACAAATACACAGGTTATTTATTCAATTATCATTTTGTCACATGTCCAGTTGCACATGTGATGTGTATTCAGTCTTTTTCAGTTAGTGAGACGACTGGCACTGCATGGAGTCAACAAGAGAGGTGTATGGTGGAGTGAAGCCACTTAGGTTCACTCTTATGGAGTCATTTAAATGTTCATCTGTCAGTCTTGTTCTGAACTTTGACTTCATGACATTCATGTCAGACTCACAGAGCTATGTAGACCAGTGTTTCCCCTACCATTATACAAGACAGTCAACTTAATTTTAAGTAATTCAATTTGTTGGAGACCCCTGATATAAACAGTGCTCTTACTTATGCTCTGCTTTACCTCTGATTAGCTCTGGATCAGCAGCAAATGTAGTTAGTTTACCCTGTAAGCTCTCTTTTGGTCACAACTAACTTCCTTAACTTTGTATTCTGTTGCTGCATATATGGCTGCACTTAGATTAGGTTAGATATGGTGTTTTAGTGTTGTAGTACCATATTTTCAAGGTCTTGGCCTTGTCTCGGAATCGACTACATTTGTACTCGGTCTTGTCTCGGTCTCAGACGTGCTGGATCACAATTTGTTCTGTATTTTGAAGAGTTGGTGTAAATCTATTTACATATGACGAATGAAAAAGGTATGATGAAAATAAAGGCAGACCGTCTCTCCCTCTGACTCTGACTGCGCTTCACGCCCGTCTAAAAATAAAACTTGTCCCTCATTGGTTATAAGTCACGAATTGAGTCATCTGCATCCAATGAAAAGTGATAACCGTCACTGTCGCAATAGGCTTGTTCAAGATGACTTTTGACTGGTGACTTTTCTGTGCAGTGCATGCCAGTTAGTTTTCTGTCCGACTTGACGTCAACTTGCTCTGACATCATGCCTACGTAGGCAACGATTGCCTTGTGAGATCAAGGCGGCCGCAGATTTTCGATTGTAGACTTAAACTAGACTGTTAAGAAGCAGATTACTTTCAGATTACTAAATTAACATCTGCACAAATTTTCAGTCCTGGTCTAAATATGTGACAGATCAATAATCAAAATATCTGTCTTGTATTTCTATTGACTGATTACTGCTTGTATGTATAGTTTAATCAGCAAACTGACATGATGACAGCATTTCATCACAATTTTATCGCGTTTCATGTGAAATACACAAATCATGGTTAAACCATAAACACATCATCTTATGTAGTATATTTTAACAACAAACAAGTTAGTGGAAAATAAATTGTATTTAATCTGCATCCGGCCTCAGAGGATGTGAGCGTTTGGTTCAAACTCCAGCTTGAATGCTGCTAGAAACATTAGAAACGCTATGAAGTCTGACAGGCCCTGCTGCAGCCGCCTGTTCTCGTCTCTTTCCCAGGCGAGGCGCAGTTAATCTCGAATGATCTTTATGATATGCCTAACAACAGTGTGAGATTTTAAAAAAGATCTCACGAGCATAGCTCGCTAACAGCAATACAACAACAATAGGCTCGTTTGAGATGAACTGGGCCTTGAAAAGAGAAGAGAGCAGGCGGCCACAGCAGGGGGAGTGGCTGAAAGTCGACTATATAGTCGCACAGTTTCTAACGTTTCTAGCAGTATCAAGTTACCGTTTGTACTGGTACCACAAATACACACATCCTGTGAGGTCGGATGCACATTAAATAAAACTGTAGTTTGTTCTCAGTTTCTAGTAACTCTTTGTTGTTAAAAAACTCCACAGATGGTGTGTTTATGGTTTAACCTTCATATGACTCAATTATTTCACATGAAATGAGTTAAAATTGTAATGAAAAAAACTGTCATCATCTCAGTTTGCTGATTAAACTATAAACCCAAACAGTAATCAGTCAATAGAAACACAAGACGGGCAAGACAAGATAAAGACAAGACAAGCTTTTCTGATCAATCACAGCATTTATTCTGTAAAAGAATTGATCTTCACAGTGAAAACTCAGACTAATGAATCAAAATATTTCAAAGTAAATAAAAGAGGAAACGTTTCTACTAAACGTCCTGTTGTGGATCCAATAACTGAAGCAATCAGATCTTAGATCAGATGAGAGCAGGTGTTTCCTGTCATGTCCTGAGGTTTTACAGTCGTTGGAGAGCAGTCGCAGCGCCTTGCTCCAAAATCTACGGCTGCCTTAATCTCGCAAGGTTATCGTTGCCTGCATAGGCACAAGTTGGACAGAAAACTAACTGGCATGCACTGCGCGCCGATCACCGGTGATCGAATTTGCGCAAAACTTGCTCATCTTGAACAAGCCTTATGAAAACCTACAAAAACACTGAGGCTGTTGTCTGGTTATAACGTTGTGAGACGGAGAATGTCTTCAAGACGCTCTACCTGGTCTGACACAGAGAGTTCACATTTACTCACTGAGGAATTTGTAACAATCCACACGTAGCAGAAAAACATAGACAGCAGGGGATGTTTGTTGTTTTTGTGTATTTCACTTTACAATTCACCGTGGATAAAATAGCAATTTTGTACTTCAATTATATTTCTAAATACTGTTGTTTTATTTTAAATAATATAAAAATAATACATTTAAACATTAAATTTGATAATTATACTGTAATTCTCACAAGCTTAATGTACATCTATTTGTGTAATACTAACATTTCTAAATATTGTTTTTCTTTCTATCAGAGGACTACTGTAATAAATATCAACCCACATAATTATTATGATTACAGCAATGGTCTTACATTGGTTTTGTCTTGGTCTTGGACTTGGTCTCGCTCCCCTTCGGTCTTGGTCTTGACTTGGTCTCGCCTGCCTCAAGTCTTGGTCTTGGCTCTGTCTCAGGTTAGGTGGTCTTGACCCCAACACTATGGTGTTTGATATCCGAATACATTTGATAATGTTACATAATTGCTAGAAATGAATGTACATGATTTCTTAGTTATGTGGTTCATTCATTCGTTTAAGGTGGGTACACATTTAAAACCATGCAGCCGATTGAGAATATGATGACTGGTCGGACTTTGTTATGCCAGATCTTGGGATCCCCCAGGCCACATTGGCCTTGATAAGCAGTAGAAAGTAGTTGGGTAGTTGGATAGATGGTTGGGCACTACATTGTATTGTGACTGTGATTGGTCCTTACTAGCGAAACCATTTGTTCATGGTTTAGGTTTTCTGCAAAAGCATCCACCAAATGTCTAAATGTAAGAATGTCACATTCTAGGAAATCCTTTTAATCCATGTGGTTTATGCATTATTTTTTCTACCCTGTAATTTAAATTTGACCTCATGATTTAGCTATCAAGGCAACATTCATCTTTAAAACAACAATGTGCATTTGAGATTAAAAACATCCCATTTAACCTAACTCTCTATTTCAGTTATTAAAAGGACGAATGGTAATTGCATGTTCATATCTTGTTACATGATTTATTTTGAATTGGCCTTTTTTGTTTTTAGCCACTTTCAAGCCATGATAAGCCTTTCAGATACAGGGATAATCTTTTTCAATCAGATGAAAAAACAGGCACTAACAGGAAAACTCACAGATAAAACCTAAACCAATCCAACAGAATGATATTTTAACATTGGTACATGTTGTGAGAGAGGGATCAAAAGAGAGCAATCTAATCCGTTTTGGGCAGATGTTCAACTATATTCTACTGCTCTTTCCTTTCCTTTCTCTCTCTGCCACACAAATCCTCTGTGGGTATGTGTGTGTGCAGATAAAAAATATACTTAAATTACTCTAAATTTATAGTACAGCTGTCATCACCATTCACATTGATATGGTTAGCTATATGAGAACTGATCATCAAGGACTGTAAACTGACAGGAACTAATAGAGAAGCAGTGGATTATGACTTCCTCCATTACAGTATTTAATTCACCTGGACCTCAGAGATGCCATTACTGTTTGATTACGCCCAAGAAAGAAATTGTAACTTTTGCTAACAATTAGTAAAACGTTTAATTATATGCAGTGCTGCACAGTAAGACTGAAATAGACAATGAACTTTCAGCAAAATGTTTGATGCTACACTGACAGTGAATGAATGACTGTGTTACGGTAAATAGTTCAGTCCGTTGTGTGAGATAGCTCTTAACCATTTAACAATTCTTTAAAGATTCCTTTCTGTCCTATCAGATCTGCCCCTCACTAGCCTTGTGTGTATGCCGATTCATTGGGTGCACCTGTGCAGTCTGGTGAGGTGTGGTGGCTCTGCCATGGATTCTGCTTTTTAGCAGTTGTAGTGTCTGAATATTTTGCTTGAGGACTAAGGGGTTGTGGCTTGTGTGTGTGGGTATGTATAATTTTATGCGTGTGTGAGTGTGTCTGTAAGTTTATATGTACGTAAGACAGAGGTTGTTGTTGTATAGCAGTTTGTAATGCCTGTTTTTAAAGTTCTTTTGACATTTTGTTAAGTTAATTTTAGTCAATACAATATTGATAAATTTTCTTTTATGAGGATCTGAAGCACTTTGAATCTCCAGTGTGTGCGAAATGTGATATATAAATCAAACTGACTTGACTTGTCTTCACTGCATAACAGGTTAACCCCTGGTTTAAACTTAATTGAGACCTCACCTTACTCTCGAATGCCTTGCCCCATCAACCTGTCAACAGGAATTACATCAGTTACACTGCAATTTCCTTGGACTTTTAAGACAACCTGACCAGAATAGTGTACTGTGAAAGCAACATGTTAGCTGTAACAACAACAGACATTTGAAAAAATTAAATAAATGTAGTCACTGTGACTTCCTCCATCACAGTATTTACCATTTGTCTGGATTTCAGAGATACCATTATTGATTGATTATGCCCAAGCAAAATGTTCTAAATTGTAACTCTTGCTAACAATTAACTGATCATGATTGATGTATGCTTTTATATGGATAAAAATGTGCTACAGAAATTAAAGTGAGAGTCATACAAGGACATACCAGAAAAACAAGTTTCCTTGTTCCAGATTTTCTGCCATAAAACTGGTTGTGTTGTGCTTTCAAAAACGTTAATCTATATTATAATTGGGAATTTGAATACTTTGCCTCTTAAAGTGTAAAATGTTACTAGAGATTTACTACCAAATCAGTTACAGCTTTGATAAAGTGCCCCAAAGCACTGATCTTTAGACCAATGTACAGTAAATGTATTCATTTATGTTGTCTAAAGCGGTTTCTAATGTGTCAAATGTCAGTGATGACTGTAGGAATAAACTAAATGTGTTGAGACCAAAACAAAAAGTTGTATTTCTTTCTCATTTTTATGTGAATGATTTTTTTTAACTCAGGCATAGAGGTGTGCACTTTTCCAGTCCCAGCCACAAAGGCGATGATTTTTTGATGATTAACAAATGAGCCTGTTAAGAGGCAAATTACTACTTTGGGCTTCAAACATTGGAATTTTCTTGCTGTTATGATGAAGAAATTTCAGAAGAAGTAGACCACACATTCATAACTTAATTCTTTTACTACAATGGCGTAGTAGGAAGGGCAGCCAGAAATTGCTAACTGTCTGAGAACCCCAGGGTTGGTGGTTTGCTTCCTGGTCCCTCACTAGTGCCAGTCACAAGCTTAGATAAAAGGGGTAGGTTGCATCAGGAAGGGCATCCAGCGTAAAATCCTTGCCAAATCAAATTTGTGGTGTCAGATGATCCACTGTGGCGACCCTGTAAGGGAGCAGTCGAAAGAAATTTAAACGACTACTGCTGTAATGTAAATGCTGCCACTGAAATTAATTCATTATAGAATAGACAGTGCTAGGAAGCTAGCTGCTGTATATATCCTGCATCGGAAAAATCATATAAAGTTGGTAAAAAAATAATTCACAGAAAAACGCGGTTGTGGGCATGGGTAAAAAATTACTATATCATACATACTCTACACATAGCCCACCCTCACTCTTTCACAGTGAATGAACTGTGCACATCATTAAAAGTGAAAAAAACAAAACAAAACATGAATTACTCTAATATGACTTGTAGTAGGAACTTCTAAAAATGGTGTCTTTCCACTTAGTGGTGCATTTCCTCTATGCAACTTTCTTTTCTGGAGCATTGTATGTGGCCTAGAAGAGTGTTTGTCAAAGCGAAGAATGGATTCTCGCATTTTGCTGTGGATGAGCCAAATGTTAAAGCATGAGAATGTGCTATTTAGTACAATCTCCAAAGTAATTCATAAAAGTTCAGCGCGACTGGCCTGGCTTCAGGTTTTGTTTCACCTCTCATCCTTCATTTCTAACTAAAAGTCACAAGGATTTAAACTCTGGAGTTGTCCGTGAGTTAACAGGTGTGGGCTCTGTCACGTCATTGACCTAACACATATTGCAAAAACACTCCAGTGATCCAGTGTGTGCAAATACAGTCAGAAGGCTGTATATTTCATAGTAGTATATTGTATTTCTTTGTGTCTTGGTTTAAACTGATGGAATAAGGTGTGTTTATAGATTTTGACAATCAACAACATTGCATACTAGTATAAATTAGCATCATAATTCCCTGGTGTTCTGTTGGTTAACTGTGATATATATTTACAGTCACAGAGTCTTCCTTCTGGGATATGCCACATAATATGCCAAGAGAGAGGTTTTAATTATGCTCTCACCAGTATGCTGCATATTCCTTGTGTTGGCTCCGATTAGTGCTTAGGGAATCAAGGCGGTAATTGTTTGTTCTAAGCAAAGTGTGTGTGTGTGTGTGTGTATCAGAGATGAGAGTGGCCCGTCACCCATAGGGCTTATGTTTCTACTCTGAACATAGGAGAAGTGATTTATTTGCTCAGGGCCACACTGTGTATCCAATCAGCATCAAGCACCCTAGGGTGACACCATCATGGTCATCTCTTCTGCAGGAAATGATGCAAGCTCTACTGAATTACATAGGGTGTGAGACCAATAAAATGGGGCCTGTTCTTGTCACAGCATCAGATAAGGACCGACTGTTGGATGCATTGCAGCAATTACTGCAGGCCTACACTACTCGGCTGTAGAATTGGGAAATGATCATCTGTGAAGCACAGCAGAGTACCATCCCCTCCAGCACAATAACTCAACATGTCCACTTGGCTATGTCAGCACCGGATGAAGAGAAAATGTGAGAGATACAAAGAGGGAAAGTGGAGATTAGAAGGAGGTGCAGAAAGAAAATGAAAAAAATGTAATGCCATAAAGACAACATATGGTAAATAACTAATGTTAAAAGCACCTTTAGCCTGACATCATTAGTCTGTTGTACACAGTTACAGTAACTACACTACCAGTCAAAAGTTTAGACACATACAGAAATTACAATGTTTTTGACATAGAAGCAGATTTTTTAACATCAAATTCTAATCTGAAATACAGCATAGATGTTGTTAATATTAAAAATCATTATAAAACCATTTTGTAATGATGGTAACACAGCTGAAGACATGTATCTTTTCATGGAAAAGATGGTAAAGCC
>JAUBNQ010000017.1:11958464-11974341 GCA_032353495.1 Ctenopoma kingsleyae | reverse complement strand
CATAAATGTCTTATTTTTTATGCATTTAATATATATTACAAAAAAAAATACAGACTTACTATTTAACATTTTAATCACACCTTTAACTGAACAACTAAACACAGGAGCACAGCAAACAGATCAAATAAATAAAGGCCAGAGTTTTAACATTATGACTCTATATACAGTAAATATTTTTACTGCAGATTGGCATTCAGAAATTTATTCATTTTTTCCCAAAGCACTTGCATTTAAGTCTCTCCGTGGCTTCGTGTACCTGGCCCATATGACTACACTGTCTTCAGAGCGTTTGCCCCCCTTCCTTCTTTCACATAATGATATCATCCTAGTCTGTCTTTGCATGTGATTGGCCATAGCATGCCCATCAAAATCAAGTCCCGCCCCTGCCTGCCCTGGCTCTTCCCAACAGGAGTCGGCTCTTCCGCCTCTCTACAAAGCATCGGCTCTTAGAGCCGGCTCGTTCACGAACAACCCATCACTAACTGTTATATATTAAAATATGATTTGGAGGGACAATTAGATACATATTAATATAAATGGAAGTGGGGAGTAAAGTTGCATAAAATGTTTCTTGAGGTGGCCTGAAGCCAGGGTGAAGAAATTATGAAGTAAAAGGTAGAAAAACAAGAATACAGATACAAAAAGTAGCTTGAATGTCTATTTGCATCACCAGAGACAAGAAGGCTGGCCATCTGCAATCCATCCTTTTTATTGCTGTGTATTGGTTCACGCCAATATGAACTCATCTCCCAGTGGAAAGGTAGGCGCAGTGTTTCTGACAGGCTGACATCCTCCCTGTTGGAGAGGGTTGGTGGGAGCACAAAGGGAGGCGCAGTTGGAGAGGGTCTTAGGTCAATGACTGTATTAGACACACTGATTGATCCTGTGGAGAAAGGTGCCATCACACCTAATTAATGAGTGGGAGAGACGGTTATGTGCAGTGGCCCTCTTTCACTGACCTGGAAAGGAAGACATGAGGAGGGAACATTGTGCCTGAATGTGAGACAGAAAAACTAATGATGTGTTTATGAATTTATATAGCATGTTGTATTATGGCAATATGTCTGTAAGTACAGTAGAGTGGAGATGTGGCCATTGTAGAGGAACGAATCAGAAAGCTATTATAGATCAATAGAAACATTTTGTAACATTCAAAATACTGTAAATAAAATGTTTGTTTCAACTGAAATCAAGTAACATAACTATTAACTAACATTCAAGTTTAAATTCTCACTCTGTTCTTTCAAACTCACTAAGAAAAGTCTTGATTCTGATAACATTGCTTTTTGTATAATAGTGTATACATACTAAAAAATACATCAGTTTTCGGTGAGCTGCTAAGTTAACTGAGATGCTATCTTCACCGAGACTATAACACATCTCCGTTAACATTTCATGAAGCAGTGTCTCTTATGGGTTGCAATATCCCTGAATCGTTTCACTTTTCAAGTCTGCTTCACATCTAGTAAGCGAGAACGTCTGGGCTGAGTGTGTTTGCTTGACAGGGGCAATCTGGCTGCGTGTGGGCACTGATGGCATTTATGTGTACATTTTCAGGATGTGTTAGGGAATCCTAGCAGAAAGATGTTCTGGTACAGACAGAAATGGAGCTTTCCTAAGGCTTCAGAAGAGATGGATAAATGATTGGACAGGAGAGAGAGAATGAGGGAGCAATGGAGCGGTAGTTTCTTTCTGATAAACATTACTGTACAAGAATTAAAGTCACAAGCAAACAGTATAGATAATATAAAGCAGACACGATAAGACAAACAATCAGATAAGAGCCAAACAGACTTATAGTTCAGGAACATTTTAAAATCATGACTCAGTCTGTTGAGTGTAAATTTCAGCATTTCACAACATTTTGTAGTCAACTTTGTGAACTATAACCTGCTGTAAATATGTTGTGAATAATTTTTATAGAGAGTTCTTCTGAACATGATATTTATTTAAAGCCTATGTTCTGTGGATGTTTAGCAAATGTATCCTGTTTCTAGCACTGTGAAAATTAACAGAGTAATACAGCTGACTTTGATGCCTGACACCAGGGTTCATGTTCTGTCTCACATCCATAATTAATGTTGCTATGTTTTATTGATATTTAACCATGACCTGGCTAATTGGTTACATAATACTACCTGTTAAACATTTCTCTTAAAAAAAGTTTTTAGTGAATTGTTTTAAATGGTACTCTATTGTTTTCGATATTTCATGTCTGCTCATACTTCCAAATAAGACAGTATAGCTAAAATAACTAAAATGTTATTGACAACAATGACTTTATCTACCTACTAAGTTATTAAAAAAAATTGATTTTCTCTTAATTTACAGCGTTTTTCCAGGATGGATCTCTCACTGGTCTAGCGATTCATAACAGATATCTGTTACTGCTCAGCAGTGCAGGTAGTGAGCAGACAAAACAGCTGCCCATCACCCCAGAGACCAGATTCAATTCCCCTGACTCACAGTTTTAACTGCCAGAGTGTTTTCTCTTTTCCATTTCATGCTTTTTCTCTGATTCTCTTTATGCCTAGATCATTTGTCTTCGATTGAGTTTTGCTTTAGCTCCTCATTTCTCCTAAGGGTGTTTGAGGGTGGGGTAGGACAAACAACTCAGAATTCAGTAATCTCAAAATAAGAATATGATTTATTTTCTCAGGAGAAAAGACAATTGTGTTCTGTAAGTTTTTCCTCTGGGCACTCAAGGCAATAATGGCCTGAATTATAAATTATACCTCATTTTAGTGCTGCAGTTTTTATTGTATTCTGTAAACAGTTTTTTGGGGCTTATTCTGCTCATAATATACAGTAGATATTATTAACAGTATTTACAGCCAGCTGATAGAGAAGCCCATCTAATCATTACTCTTACCAATGCAAAAGTGTTTTGTCATATATGTGTCACCTGATATCCAGTCCATACAGCATATACCTTTGAGAGCTGTTTGTTCATAATGCTGGAAGGAAGGATGTTTGAAAATAAAAGTCAGAGGTCACCTCAAGTGCAAGCACAGCTGCAGGGAATGTTTCCCTAAATAAAGTGAAACTTATCATTATTATTAACATTACATGTATGACTTTTACCAACTCATAATAAAACATAAAATGTTTTTGGAGTTTGTAAATTATAGCTTTTGAAAGCTGTGAGGATTCTTTTCTCCCTCTATTGGGCAGGTGAAAGGTGACATGTGTGTGATATCCTGCTGGGACAATCTCTTATTAATGCCTATGTAGGGATCTTGCAGATAACGCCATACAGCAATTAATCACACCAGCCTTAATTATCTCATTATGAAAAGCAATTCATCCCTCACATTGCTCTACAGAAAAAGAAAAAAAAATCTAGATCAGTGAAGAGAGCAAAGTGAAAGGTGAAGAAAATTTTTTCAATAATCCCAAAAGATATGACTAAAAAAATATGTGTTCTTTTTAATTCCATCCCTGTCTCTCTCTCTTTTCTCTCTCTCCCCTCCTACCTGGCTGGCTGTCCCGCTTGCTGACAGGAATTGTCGAGTGAGAAATCTCTCCCGCAGCAGACGGCAGTGACGCCTCATCAGACTTCCAGCAAGCCCTGTGGCCCCCGATGGCGCCACAGCTGGGTGGATGGACATGATCACTCACTCACAGACAGGATTAACCCCCCCAACTGAATCTGTCTTTGCCGTCCTGTTTCTAATCTCTGTCTCCTGGCCTCTGTCTGTCTTCTCGCTTTAGCTTGTCTATCCCACAGTGCTCATGTCCATGTCACAGTGGTGTTAAGTCTAGACAAAGTAGGCAGTAGCCCAAGTTCCTGAGACCACTATTTACTGAGCAGGCTTTCACAGGATTGAGACACTTTGTTGGTAAGGTGATGCCTGTGCTGTAATTGTACAAGTTGGACAATTACAGCAATATAAAGCTATGTTATAGTTATTATAACCATTTTGAAATCTTCAGATGATGCTTCTGAGTTTAACAGACAAAAAATACTGGAACTTTACATGAGATGGTATGATAGAAAGGAAAGAAAACAGAAAGAAAAGATTTACAGTAAGTTCACTCAAGCTTTATACTGAATTTTTCATATCAGTTGCCTTCTAAAAGTTAATGATAAGGCTTCCTAATTATCACTTTGAAATATACTACATCAAAGTTTCTGGCTTTTGTTAGAAAAATAGACTATGATTTGACTTTTACAACATTACAGGTCCCATTATAATGCCTAAGACTCTGTGATCATGCACATGTTATCTGCACTTTTACTGAAAATTCACTCGTTAATTTTAATGTCAATTTGCTGCCTGTGAATCGCATTACTCTAGTGAAAATTCAGTGATCTTTCCCCACTAAACATTAAATGGAAATGAAGAGCGTCTGAAAGCACTTTAATCTGACTTAAATATTCTTGTAAAAACAGCCCCTTTCTTTGAATTTCTTCTAATATGATTTTAGATACATTTTGGTTCAGTTGATGTCAAATGATTTTCCTTGTTACTGTGCTAGAGTGTCACATTAAAAAAATCTCTTGGCACTTAATGCAAAAAGGCAAAACTTTAGGACTACAGAGCGCACATCTTCCTTTGGTATCAATAGAAACCCGCACACATTATGGCTTACTGTTATGCATGCCATTAAAGTCAAGATCTACTGTGAAATTGTAAATAGGTTTTAGAAATAAAATAAAATACTTTTTTTCGATTGATGATAAATATGCTATATATTTTTATACTATACATCATTTCATTTAAATCATTGGTCTGATAATTAAACGTAAAATATATGAAGATGGATACCAATAAGAAATTAAACATACAATTGATATATAAATGCACTGACACAGGGAGAAAATCTTTAAAATGGTTCTAATGCAATCTGCAGCGCTGAGTTCAAAGCTTGTTCAGTTCATTGCCATGGTCGTTTAACTTCCTGCGGTGCAAGGCTCACACCACCACAGTGATGTGCATTTTAACCAGCACCATAACACACTAGCACTGCCCACTCTGCCTGCCCTATTCACACCAACTAAGGTTTTTAGGGTACAAACAGACACACAGTCTAGTGTCATGCTGAGCTGCTTTGATAAAGACAGCTTACTTTCCACATGAGGAAAATGGGGGAGAGATGAAAAAACATAACATTGACAACATAAAAAACATTTTAAAGCATTTACTCTCACACATGCATGCATATCCTATGGTTCTCTAGTGTAAAGCTGACACAAGACATATCTCGAGCTGATACATTAAAGATACATATACAGCAACTACCAGTGCAATATGATATTATTCATACCCCTGTGTGATTCAACATAGTGCATTCTGTGCAATGTGATGTCACTGGATACAACAGACTCACAAAATTAAGGATGCTCAACATTAACAAGAACAATAAAGTTCTTGTCTTTACATTAAAGCGGGTATAGTGGTGGTCCAGCGGCTAACTGGAAAAAACTTGCATCCAAAACTCGAGTGGTGTAGTGATGAAGTGATGCCAGGGCATGGGTAGATGCCTCCACAGTTACACCTTGTTGCTGCTTCAGGTGAATTATAAAGTTAGTTGTACTGCCTGTGTATTTTATAGCAGCACAGCACTCATTACACATCTGACTTGTCAAGGTTCACGTCCCTCTTCTAAAAACCATAGTGTTGCTAAATGTTTGATTAGTAATTCACACGTATGTACACACAAGTATATACCGTATACTCAGTGTCCGCCATGTTTGTTGTGTTCAACTGCAACTTACACAACAATATACATCCGTGGCACACATCAACGTATAATAGGTCTAATTTAGGAGGAATAAATATATAAAGTTATTGAGTCGTCACATTTGTAAATAAAAACATAAAACATTTAATAATGAAATAGATCAGCTTTTATCAATGCATTTGTAATAATCTATAGAATGTATGTAATGTATAGAAGTTTATTGCAGATATAATTTTTATTGCTGATATATATATATATAAACTGGATATGTAGCTAGTACAATCTGAACTCTTATGTGGCCAATACCGATGAGACACTGGTTGTTCAAGTATAAGGTTTTAAAAGACATGGATTTTTTTCTCCTGAGCAACGTGTCTCTGTGTGAACAGGCACCAAATTGCCCAGTAGGAGAGATTATAATGATTGTTGTATTGATTAAAAACAAATAGAGATTGTTTGCCAGCACAAACCATTTGAATTGAGTTGTAGAAAAAATACATTTATTTTTAGTACATGAGAATTTGGAATACCGAAATGTAAAAATCACATTAACTCAACTTAAGGATGATCTTTGATTTAAAGCCCAAAATAAGTAGCATACATTTGTATCCCTCTTCAAATGTTCCTCTCCAGGGATGCACCACCTGCGTGGTCTCCAGCAGTCTCAACTTGTCAGATGTTCCACCCATTATCCAGGAACTAATTGGGCATAAAGGTGACAAACAAGCAGTATCCTCTACAAGCCCTGTACACCACACAACTGTCATAACAGTGCAAAACTCATGCAGTATGGCAGATAAAGTCAAGGTTGCATGTATGAGACCCTGTCAAACTGATAAAATTAATAAGTTGTAAACAAACATGGATGTGTGTATCTAACAAATCAAAACAAGCCATCAAGTTAATTCTAGTACTTCTTTTCACCAAATATTGGTATTGTAGAGAATAGTTCTGCCGAGGCATTGCAAACCAAATTAAGCTTAATATGAGCCCATGAAGTTTCACAATGCCTGATCTAACCTCTTTTCCAGAACTCTAGACTTAGGACCTTCAACAGGCTGTGAGAGTCAAATCAGAGGTCATTTAATCAACCAAAGCAGGAACCTGTCAACCAAACCTCTTCCACAGCATTCTTGTGCGTGCAGTCTTTGTAAATAAAATGCCTGATGTGTGAATGTTGACTGTAGATTACTCAAGATTTATGTGTTCCAAACAAAACAATATTGCAACATCAAATATTCATAGTCATCTGTGATCAGCAATGCATACACCGCCATTGATCCATAAGGAAAATGCAGCTGCCAGCAACACAGACCTGATCCATCAGTGGCAGCAAAAAATAAGAGTGAGGCACATGGAGGGCAGGAACAATTTGCAATCACATGGAGAAAATACATGAATTTTCTAGAGTGGAGTGTGAAGGTGAAAGATGTTGCACCTACGTGAAATTGGAAGCAGACACAACTCTTACATAAATATGATCCTTAGACAAGCGGCTTTCTCCATCCTGACAGCTTATTTTCTGGGCAGACAGATGAGCGATGTTTCAATGGGTGTGACAGGAAGAGAGTGGCTGACTGTAGGTTCCTTTTTTGCAGGATGCTATGAGGACAGGAGAAGCCTTTTTGCAGAGATGATTGAGATGGAGAGAGGATATGTTAAGTGATGGAAAGAGGTTTTCTGATTGAAAGAGATCTTTTAGAGGGGAAAGTATTTTGAAAAGACGTTATGAAAAAAATGAGATTGGGACTGTGAAGAGGGACATCACAAACAGGCTATAAGCCACAAGGATCCTCTCCAGGTTGACACAATTTTCTTTTAGAATAAAAATCTGATCAGATTTCTTTTAGTGATGTGCAATATCGATCTACAGTATAGAGGACTATTCTTCATCCCTCATTAGCACAGACTAGCATTGACTAAATATGCTGCTATTTTGTTCGAATAAGATTATGTTAGAAATTTAGGGTTTTACATTCTACACTAGTCCTTGGTATATGAACCAATTTCTAAAAGCCTTGAATTTCCAGCAATCTCAATAGGTTTTTATCATCCTCACAGATAATGGATTTATTCATTCGCTGGCTTCATCTTTCAAAACACACAAGGTCACCACATAATAGCAACTAAAAGCACCAAGCCATGTTACAAATTGTTAAAAAACACAATAGATAAATGTTAACAACAACAGGATGACTGTCATCTGAATGACAGGTAACCACACAGGAAAATCACAGAAGACAAGGCAGAGAAAAATGTAATCACAGCAGGTGCAGTGGAGCTGAATGCTATGGCAGGTTAGCATAAAGATTTTGAAGTCCGTCCTGTGTTGGAACCAGGATAGCTGTGTAAAAGTGAAAGTGGTTCCAGGTCTCTGTCATCCAATAAATAAATAACAGTGACAAATAATATGCTGCATAATACAGCACCTACTCCACCTATTAATAAACTTGTTAATAGACCTCTACTGAAAGTTAAGGGGTAAAAGTCAGTGAGCCTGGACAAACCTGTGTTAATCTCATGTTTATGAAGGACAGCAATGTAGCTCTGATTATATGGTATATGTAAAGTTAAAGACTGATTAGATATAGTTTGACTCTTGGGGTGCTATGTGGTTGTGCTGGATAATGGTATGGATATTACTGTATTTCAGGTGTATGTGCTGGGCATGTTGCACTGCATTTCTCTAATAAAAGTTGGTTTAAACTGATTCTTTTTTTTTTTTTTAAATCATGGGTTTAATTTACAGTAAGTGTTGGGAAAAAATATTTCTGATGTAGTTGATCAGCACTGAGCTCAACAAAGGTTTATTTACTGCATTCCCACTTTCCTTTTTTTTTATTACTCATTACAAAGTACAACCTTTCAACACATAAAAAAGACTATTTAACATTGTACCAGACTCAGTTTTTATAACCTGGAGCTGTCTTGCTAGACTAGGTGTTTTTTATTGCCTATTCTGTTACTTTTGTATCCGGTGGCTCAGTTAGCCACAGCAACTATCTTTACACAGCCTTGACAAATTATGTCATTTGGATGCTCCAAGTCTCATGAGGTTGAAATTAACTGCCATATAAACTGAAAAGAGTTTAAACTGAAACATCTCTATCTTAAAATAGAGGAAAACATGAGTAAACACATACATAGACTGCATTAGAACACTTTCCTTTTTATGTAATTCAGAGTTACATATTACACATTCTAAGGCTTACACTGCAATTTTTCTATGGCTTCATTTTGATTGGCCTACACATTTGTAAGTACATTGTAATCGTAGCATACCACAATTTCTCACTTACTCTTGCTGAATTTATTACTGTGCTGTACAAGGATCTAAATGAATTGTAATTTGCATGGAAATGTTATATCGTGTTCATTTTTTATCACAACTAGTCATCTGGTTTCCTGGAAGGATTGTAACCATCAATGAACTGTCTTCACAGAGCACCCAAAATCAATAGACGTTTTGAGAGACACAGCTGATCAACCCATACAGGAATGTTATCTGATCAGTTAGAAGCACACCCAGCTTCATATTTTAAAGATGTTGCTTCTGTGGACTATTTGATATACTGAAGTTTTCTGTTACTCAAAGGATCCAGTCTGCTTATTGACCTTATAGGAGAAAAAAAAAATCATATTTGCATCAAGTGAAAGTGGTTTTATTTCAAATTAATATAAGATAGTCTTCTGCTTGGACAAGAGGACAAGAGGCTATTGACGTTTACTTTTCACATTATCTTGATGTTTACTATCTGGATGAGCAATGAGAGTAATTTCAATGCAGCACGAACTGAGCAATCGTACATTTTAATAAATGATTCTGTCAAATGCATGGTTTGAGAAGAATGCCTTTGAAACTGTAGATATGCATCAAGGGAAAATATGACTAAGCCAGCAGTCTAAGCCATTGTTGCTGAAACAGGAAAAATACCCTGTCAGTAATTTAGAATGTGAACAGTTTGTTAGAATCTAAAACCGATGGCAGCAGAATAATTATTTTTGACAAGTCGATTGATAGACTGTTGAGCTGTTGACAAATTGCAATAACAAAATCCTGTTTCTGTCAGCCACTTTTGTGTATTACCATTTACTTTTATATGAATAGAACATTTTAACATAAACATTGACATATGAATTGATACAATCTGCCATGTACAATATTTTTTATATATCTCTGTTAAATTTAGAGATTTACACACATGGCATTTTGATCAAGAGATTTCCCTTTTTCATATTGAAACTGTTGATAATATGAATGTCACTGTCATGGCTTTAAGCAAGAACAATGAACTATGCTGCAAAACCACTGGACAGTAAAGACAATAGTCACACACCTCTGCAAAATAATCACACTCACAAAGTATAATCTAGAATATTATTATATCTGGTAAAAAAGACTATTGACTTCAACCTTAGTCATGTCTTCACCAGGGATACAGTGTACAGTTGCAACACTTTTTACATTTTACTCTAGACTTTAGTCAACAAATTGACATATTTCTGTATCAATAAAGTTAATGGGGATGTAATTTTTGTTGTTGTTGTATTGATTTTTATATTACAGCGGATATGGGAACAGTTGCAATGTGTTGGTGCATACATTGGGACTGTTGCAAATGTCCCTTGTTGCAGGCCTCCTCATCTTACTATAAGAAAATAAAGGAACAATGTATTACTTAAATGAAGTGTATTACAAATCTGAATTTAAGGATTTAAAACTAGGTATGCTGTAGTGAAGTTCATATTTGGAACGGATTTGACTTTGACAAATTGTGAGTGCAAGGATGTAAACAGTGCATCCATTTGTCCCCTGAGCACAGTGTGGAGCTTTCCTTTTTTTGCTTGTTGACTCGTTAGATTTAGTGAGAAAGACACACATTTGGAGATACTGTATATTCTTTGCATGAAAGAAAACATAAGTCAGCACAGTCTGCACAGGGTTCAGTAGAAAGTGAATCTTTCTCTCTTTCCCCTTTTCAATCTCTCCACAATTTCACTCAACAAATTGGCATCTGAACAAAAGCTTTGTTAAATGTGCATAAGACAAAAGCTATAAATCAAACAAAATGAGTCACTAACCGACTCATCAATAACCGAAACAAACATTAAAACGTTTGAAAATTTCTAAATGATACTTCAGCAAAATAACATCAACACTGGATCTTAAAGTGTTCCCATAATGAGGCCCAGAGCGCCCCCAAAGGGACAATTAGGAGCAATGAGAGAGTTCTGCTGACATCGCTGATCTGTAGAATAATTAACACCTCTGCCCTTTGTCTTGTCCCTGAGGAGAGTTTCACCACAGTGGTGCGTAAGTCTACTGGAAACTTTTACACCTCTGTAACAAACACATGAACGGGCACCCATTTACTGTAAATGTTTAACAACAAGACACACTTCAGTCACTCAAGATGCTCGGGTCCTGCAGATGTAAAGTAGTTGTCTGTAAATTAAATGTGGAACATTGATGTGGAGAAAATATTTTTGCTTTGTTAAGTTAAAATTATATTTGTTTCAGCAATTTAGGAACTGAGGAGCACTTAGAGAGCTGCAACATGTCTACACGTAAGGCATGTCAGCTGTTCATCTCAAACATCTCTATTCTGCTCAATCCAGCTGTCTACACAGGCAGCAGAACAGTGTGCACTTCAAATCTATTTTTTCCCTGTGTGCCACATCTGTTACAGCAGCAGATAAGAGAAAGCAATATTCTGCAATCACTGAACAATTCATCGACATTTCTTCAGAATTGTGTTTGTACTTTCTAATCAATATAGCAAATGTCCAAAGGTCTACAGAGGTCCAAGTTCAGACTCCATCTCTGTCTAGAGACTCGCCGTCTCCACTCCAGCTAGTCCATGCTGACTCCATTCCCCAGGCACTGTTGGTCTTCTTTGTGTATGATGTAGTATTTGGCGACAGTGTAATGAAAAATACCTCCAAGACCTTTAAATTACGCTTGACTATTTGAAGGTATAAAAGCTATCTGAACAAGATGCTGGGTAATCGAAAAGTCACAAACACATCTTACCTATAGCAAACTCTTTTTGCTTAACCATTCTCTGCAACTGGAAGAAACAAATGCATACAAGAATTTCCATTTCTATCCAACACTTGTAGGATTTATGCATTGTTTAAAAGGTCTTCCTGCCATTTAAAACATTGCTAAATGGATTTTTTGTTGAGATAGAAACACAATGAAACTTTGTAGAATTCTTGAAATTCTGATTTAATTTTCACCTTCAAAGATAATTGCTGCCCCACACTCGTAATGTCCTTGTTTTTTGACAGCTGCATCTGATATACCTCTAGTGTAGTAAACAATCATTGCTGTCGCAAATATTCATCCCAAAACAAATCTGTCACAATGCTCGATTTGACAATAATTAGATTTTTTTGGACATTTCAAGAAATTGCCATTGGATAAAAGCAGAATGCATCTGAGAGCTTTAAAATAGAGGAAATCTTCTCTTTGAGTAATAGTGTTAGGCGAAAGAATAGGCCAGAGTGGTATGATAATGCACATAACAGAAAAGAACAGCCTCTGTTCCCTGCGGTATCCCGTGACTCTTTGTCAATTTAGCAAATTATATTTCCATTATTTTCCTTTCATTCCACATATTAGAATGGTTGGGAAATTAATGAGGGATATACCCGCAATACAAATTTGCCATGAAGCACTGTTTTTTTTTCTCTGCTAATCACATTCCTCTTGAAGGACAGAGTGAGAAGCAGGGGGAATAGAAGAGAGATATACAGAGACAGGGTGTGTGTTGGGGAGTGGGGTGCAAAGGGAAAAGTTGTGGGGTGAGTTAAGAGGACCCTTGGCAGCAGCTTTAAGAGTCATAGATAAAAGTGAGGAGGTAATGTGACTAGGCTGAGCAGGTGAGGAGCACTGAGATCAGCCTAGAGGAGAGATAATTACACAGAAGCACGGGGATTACTGTGATTCTAGATGAAGAGGAAAAGCCATGCAAAGCATATTATTTTGATGAGAGGAAGTAGAAGTAGATTTGTATATAATTTATCCTCTGTGGCAGCATGAGAGGGGAGGATTGAAGAACTTATTTATCCCTGGAGAAGTTCAAGGTATTTAGGCCTAAATAACAACCAGGGAGACATCAAAGGTGTCAACCCACAGAAAGCGCTCCAACCTTGCCAAATACCATGACTGCCACAAGATCAGTAAACAGATTTATTAAAGACAGAGATCACTCATTCTGTAAATGCGTTTTTGTTGTTAAAAAATGTACAGGGAAATAGTTGTTTTGTTTTTTCTACTCATTTCTGTGCATGTGGATATTCAGGGTTATGCCTACTAATCACTAATCAGCTGCACAGAATGCTGAGAATTCAAAAATTAATACACCGTGAAATATACATACAGGAGTACATACTGTATGTAATGTGTTAAAATATTCATACGTGATTCAGCCCAGGATCTTAACTTTTTGTTTCTCAGATTAAGAGGAAAAAGCCAAGAAGCTATGGTGGTATGATACTGTGGAACACAACATACCATTTCTACCTACACAGTAGCTGCCTGCCTCAAACAGTAGATCATTAATGTCCCTTTACACATTTCTGCCAGCTGTGTTTTTGTCAGCATATAATTAGCCATAGTAGGTAGGGAAATTAGTCTCAGAGGAGGTTATTCTGTTCATGCCCCACAATGATGTAACACAGACTTGTGGCTCACAGCATGTAGATCGTCTGCATACCTACAGTACATCTGTGATGATGATATAGACCTAATTATGATATTCATAGAAAAATCTAATATGATCATTCCTCTTGAGTCTCTTGCACAAATCTCTATCTTCATCTCGTATCTCATTTTAATGATACATACAGTTATCACATTACAACACATGGTAATTACAAAGAAGAAAATACTGAACCTGCTTTCATAGTATTCAACATACACCAAATTCATGCAGCTACTTTCCCTAATGTTTCTTAAATATGCATACAGTAATAAAGGGCAGGTTAATAGGGTGTAAGAGAGAACAGAAACAATGAAAAACTATATATTTTGAGTTTCTGTTAGTCTAAAAATGTGCTTGAACTGTTTGGTACTTATATAACTGTTCTATGCTGGATACTGCCGGGGATAAAAATTTTTTTTTAACAATCTCATTGTAAAAACAGCTGTAAAAGTGTTGGATTGGAGATGATTTTATTGTGCCCTGATTTTTGCCACAGCAAAGTTAGTTCACAATTTTCTTTTGTCAACATGACAAAAAACTATGATGTGCTGTGTATATTCATAATTCCCAGAGGATATTCTCTAATGATTTTGGAGATACGCTCTTCCTCTGACTTTTATCCTAGCCTTACCAACAGGTCATAATTTTCTTTTTCCTTCACAAGAAAAAACTAAATGTAGGGGTTAGATTTGTGTAGCAGATTGTGGATGAGTCATCTCATCGTCAAGGGCCTGCAGGCTGACAGGACATGTCAGGGGTAGCAGAATGGTGCTTTCAAGGCAAAGTTGATTGGACCCAGTGAGACGCCAATGAAGTCGGGTGTTTAAAACTGTTGACTCTCCACCAAGTGGCTCACTAGTTCCCACAATGACTTAAACAAAAGAGAAAGACCTGAGTCAGTGGATGTTAAGAAGAGTGATTCTCCATTAACTGTGTTACTCAACTCAAGGTCAACGTAAGGAGTAAAACATTGTAGCTCCAGCTTTAATAATATTTCACACACACAAAACATTAAGGCTCAGTGAGCACTTAAGGGTCAAACAACGGTCAATCTTGTCCTCTTGGCCTTAGACAGTTAAAGTGCCAGGAAACCAATTATCAGCAGTAGGACAAATGAGCCTGTAGACCACTTCCAGGTCCACTCTGGCAGTTCCTCATTCTGCCTCATGTGATCAAGTTAGGATATCCCAAGCTTCAACCCATATCTTCTGGATGATTTTTCATCACTTAAAACATTTATCAAACATTAAACCTTCATTCAGATACAAAAATACACATTATTTATTTTTACTTGTGCAACCAAACAGCCTCCTTTACCTGACAGTGTCAGTGTCTTTGCATACTCAAGCTGTCATCACTGTCCGCATGTCCATCATTAGACCCCTTTCACTGATCTTGTAATGAAATAACTTCAGAGTGTGTTTAACTTGTGTAGCAGGTTCGTCCCATTTCAGATTTCTCCTCTGCTCTGTCAACAATCCTGCAGTGTTTCCAATCAACAGGACTTTCCTGGACAGTGATTGCCAGCTATATTTTGCTAAGAAAGGTGGGTTAATTTTCTCTGCTGTGGAGTTATCCCAGCCTCACACTGAATCATTAACCTGTTCTGTGTCAAGAGAGTGTTTCACAGTTGGCACAGCAGATTTCAGACACGATACATCAGACATCATTAAACATTTTTGTTGAATCAAATCAGTGTGTGTTACGCTTCACTGTGGCATTAAAACCAGTGGATTTAGTCTTTTTTTTGTGGTTTCGTGTGGTTTAATTCTTTTTGTTTTGACTCTGTCATATAATCTTTGAAATTGAAAGTAAATAAGAGAGAGACCAAACTCCTGACAGTATGTTATGTTATTAAATCGATTAAATATATTAAATCTTGTATTCATAAGTAAACCCATGTTTTCACAAACACACACTTGAACACACACAGTGTACCATGTAATCAGTACCAATTCATACTAAAGCTCTGTCATTTCACTTTGAGGGGGAAAAAGACCTAGGTCCATGTGTGAGCAGAATGATGCCATGAAAGGTTCAGTATTTTCCCTAATTTTCCCTGTTATTAACACATAAGGACCTAAGGAAGTAACCTAGATTTGAGTATTTTCTGTTGTAAATATGAGCAGCACCCACAGAAAGCCAGTTAAAATAAAAACAGTACAATAGTTCTCTAGAGCTTAAGGCACTGAGACACTCATGTAATTTAGAATGACTAAAATTGAAATTGCCGATAGCATTGTTTTATTCATGATTGACATTACTGCTGACAGTGACAAAACTATAAACTTGTTTCATGAATCAATTTTATCATACAATGGGGAGGTATTTATATATACTGCAAATTCCAAATATTGGAAGTGTACACTACAAAAGCTGGACAACTTGAAGCATTGTGTAATGTACACTACCAGTCAAAAGTTTGGACACACATAGGCTTTACCATCTTTTCCATGAAAAGATGCATGTCTTCAGCT
>JAUBNQ010000017.1:11931262-11950297 GCA_032353495.1 Ctenopoma kingsleyae | reverse complement strand
ATCTATGTATGTACATTCATTTATAGTATTAGTGAGAGAAAATGAAGCCAAACAGAAAAAACACATTTACTAAGGGCTCAAAAAAAACAAACAGAAAAAAAAAAGCTCAATTAAAAAGCAGTGCTTTTATATCAGCTGGTCTTTTACATCTTGTGTTTACAGTATACTCATTGTTTAAGGCAGCTTTTAGGCAGACTAACCTTCCATAGCTCCTCACCACTTACAGTACATTACAGCACATCAAACTTTAAACCTAAAATCTAATTTTCTTCATAAAATGAACACACACACCTGACACAGCCTACCCCTGAGAAAAGCATGTAAATTACTTCGTTTTCCATTTTACAAAGAACTAAAAAGAGGTTGCGTCCTTGAATGTAAATGATCTTGCAATTTGCCGTTATGATATTGTTTAGTGGTAATGCCTGTGAGGAAAGGACTGTTGAGAAGCAGAGAGTAAAATTACTTCCTGTGTCTTTCCTAAAAGACTACAATGATGTGAAGCTTAATGTATTTGGATCACAATCAGAGTTAATGTAAACTATTCTCTCTCTGTAGTTTCAGTTTAATTAGCATTCAAAACGAATGCTGAACCCTCTGAGTAAACAGAACTTTGTAATTGAAGGTAAAAAGTGGAAACAAGCACAATTTCACATTCAGTCTCCTTTTCACAGAGCACTGCATGTAAGTTGGCTGCCACACAGGTTGTGAATTGCTTTTAATCCATTTCTTTTTGGTGTGCTGGTGTGGATTGCTGAATCAAAGGTGGGCAATAGGAAGACTAGGGCTTCAACAGAGAACACAAGGTTTTTCCTGTTCTTCTTCTCCCAGCATTAATGGCTGGAGCTTTCCTATTACCTGCTCTGAGCCCTGAAGATAGGATTCCTGTGGTGCAGGCCGGGAGCTGCTGTGCTGCGCTGCATTGTGATGAGTTCTCCACTGATGTTTTCCTGCTCTTGCTCCTCTCAACTCTGCCAGTTCTACTTTTCCTGCCTGCCTGTCTTCAACCATGGTGTAGTCACTTTCTCAATATGTCTAGTACTTTTGTGCTTCTTTTTTCTATCCCTTTACTGAATTTATGTGTACTCCTTTTTGCGTGTTTTCCACTTGTGTGTGTCTGTGTGTGTACACATCTGTTCTTTCTATGCTGCCTGGTATCTTACTATTCCAAACTCTTACTGTGAATGTGAGTCAAATAAGATCAACAATAAAAAAAAACAACTGAAAATTGAATCCCTATACAGTTTCAGGTGGGCTATGAATAAAGGTGTCAGATGTCACTGTGGGATCTTGCATCATGCTACATTACAGCAGCATTATCCTTTTCACAGTGACCTTTATATTATTTCTTCTTTCAATCTATTCACTTCCAATTTATAGCAGCGTTATGTATAGCATTTATATACAGTCTTATATTCTGTCACAAATTAGAGGAATACAAACATATATGTCAATTAAGGCGGTTAAGGCAAAATTTTCTTGAAAAATTCACAGTTCTTACAAACTTAACAAAAGCTATTGCCAGTTTCTACAGAATACATTGTGTCATCCAAGGAAGAAAAGATAAAGTAAGACTGTTTCTCTTAAGAGAAAGGAGATATTTTATTATGATTGATTATGCTTTAAAACAGCAAAATGTTTGAAGCAGACTTGCAGTCATTATGATGCTAACAGCAGTAGAACATAATGAAACCATACATTATTCACCATATGTGCAGTGACAAAAATGTCTGAGTTCTACCTACACAGAAAGGGACAGAAATTGCAGAGTCTTTGGTCCTTACTGTCAGTTTCTCTCCCTATTTTCAAGTTCTGTCCTCTCCACAGTTTCTCTCTTTCTACTAATGTTTCTTTGTGTTGTCACTCCACGTCCTGCTATCAGACACCATCGTTGTCTCATCTGTTCATACTCTCTTGGGAACCCTGTTTGTCTCCTTATTCCCTCTACATCCTCCTCTCCTGTTCTCCCCTCCTATTTTTTTTCTTCCCCAGGAGTCTCCTGTCACTTCCTGTGCTCCCAGTGGTACGTCTTGGAACAAACAACCCAGAGACAGTAAGTAATATGGATAGAGTTAAAACGAATATAGACGCTGGAGGATCTAGAATATTGCACTGGCAATGAAGTGCTTCTGCAGTATGTATGTGTCTCCAATACTCTAATTAAAAGTTAGTGAAGTGGCCAGTGAGGACTGTGTTTATATAATATGCCTGTGTGTGTCTTTTGATGTCCATCTCTGTGCATTAAAAGTGTGTGTTCCACAGATGGACACAATAAAGCAAAGATAAAGTTCCTATTCCCCAAACAGCTCCTGACTGCTTCCCCAGGCTCTTTCCCCCCTTTACTTCCACAGCCATCCTCAGGGTAAATCTGACACAGGATCCTCTTTTGCTGTGGGGTTGACAGGAACCGATATCTTCTCCAATCTTAGCCTGCATGAAGTCTGGGTCTCTCATCACAGAAATGGCTGCCTGACAGCTCATCCATTCAGCCAGGCCCCACTAGGCTTTGCCCCAGTGCTTGCTGCCTTAACTGGGCCTCCATAACAAACCTATTTGCCATGTTGACTGTGGAAAGCAAAAGGGGATGGAGCTGAAACTGGCCAGTCTGTATGGTACTCTGGCCTCGGGGGCCGTAAGGTGGTTGAAATGGAAGGGGTGGAGGAGGGAGAGCTAAGAGAGTGAGACAAGGAAAATGAAGTAAGGCGGAATGAAGAGATGTTACAGTCAATAAGTAACCTAATACAGCAGTGGTGGGCAGACCAGGCATTCCTCTTCTCAGTCCCTTGTGGTTAGTGCAGTGAGCAATTTTTCAAGTTAAAAGAAGGATTTGGGTTAGATGTGGAAACCCATGAGAGTCAATGTGGCATTTGCACTATGCATTGGGAACCTACTGAAAAAAGCAAAAGCATACTGTTGAGAAAATAATAGTTTCTCAGTGTTACAATGTGATAGACACATAAAATGTCTTTATTTCTGCTTGCATCTACATTAAAATGTGTTATAACCCACTTATGATGTGGTTAGAAATTGCTTATATTGAGCATTAAAGTGCGGCCAAATTAAAAAAAGACTAAATTAGAACAGGAAAAAAGATAAATAAGTACTAGATAAATGTTATTAAATTGTTATTTGTGTCAGTCTAGTAGGAGACAGAATATCAAACAACAAAACAAACACATCTTCATTGAGAAGAACATGGGAGTAAGACACAGTTTAATCACTTAGACCTACATACCAAGGAGCTCAACCAAAATAGCTCTGTGTTCCGCCCCGCTTATTCCCTCACGTCTGAGTGGGTGCACCGTTGCTGAATAACCTCCTCCACACTCTGATGGTGGCCAGCTTCTACTACAGATGGAGGGAAATTGGATGGAAAGAAAAAGAAATAGAAATAGGACAAGCTAGGCCTGAAGCAAATAAAACAGAAATGGGAATCAATTTTATCATCCAATTATCATTTTGGCCTGACCCCTGTGCACTCAATATTACTAGTTTCAATAATAGATTTAAAAGTGCATTCCCTACATTGTAATTAGAATTGCTATGTAGACATAAACGTGGACATCTTATTAAATGTTAAGTTGCATGGGCTTACTATATTGGCTGTACCACAATAAAATTGGACATACACATAAGTACATGCTCATCAGTTAACATCAAATTTACTCTATAACAAAGATTTTATTCTTATAGAATGTGCATATATTAATTCCTCAGAATAAAAACCCGAAGCCCACTAGTGAATCAGTGTGATTAATCATTGCATGCTGAGAAATGATCCTGCTGTCTTTGGCGAGACGCCATCACAAGTATGAGAATTATTCGCTCAGATGGAATGATTACTATTGTGGGAGATATAATATTTGTCTGAATGTGCGGACAATCTGGTAACTTGTTTGTTTGATTAAATGCTACCCAACATCCTGGAACATCACTGGCCCATTTTGACATAATTTAATCTCCAGATGCAAGAAGTAGTTACAGGGAAAATGTAGTGTGGCATTTATCAAACTGTCAGAGAATCCAACTTTCAAAAAATAAATATATAAATCTTTTGGAGAAGTGCCGGCACAGTGTAACAAGTCCTACAGGAATTAATTGTACAATTGTGACTAACGCAGTGTGTAGCATTGGTGGGTTTAGTCTTAAGTTCCAGTATGTGAAATGAAAAATTTTCAAAGTTTACATGAAGGCAATGACAATACAGTGTATATTGTATTTATATTTTGTTTTTAACAGATATTAAAACAGAAATATTAGAAGACAAGAAGAAGAGTGCAATTATGCAGTTTGGGCTGTTATTATTTAGTAGTGGTGGTGTTTACTGTGTTTGTACACACACACCTACATGTACATAGACACAGACAATATATATACACACAATAGCTGTCTGTTGTGTGAGGCTTGTGATGTGATGATGTGCTGTAGAGCATAATGTATTATGCTTGGATTATTGTTGTTTTGTGTGTCTCTCTCTGTGACTCTGAAGTTTCTAACAGTTAATGATTACACATTTGCATACTATTTTTTTCAAGCTGCGAGTTTAACAGGCTTCACACAAGAAACCTCCAGCAGAACCAAGCCCTGCCTTGACTGGTTGGGGTGAACAGAAATGGAGAAAGAAAAGAAGAGCAACATCAAGCAAAGACAAAACACTTTGTAGGGTCAGTAACTGCACACTGGAAACATCTCCAGCTCTGAGGCTGGGGATACCTGCAGAAATTTATAGAGAGAGGGAGATAAAGAAGAATAACACAACTATGGGAGAATGAAGACACAAAATTAATGAAATGGTGGGAGAGGAGAGGAGAGGAGCTCAGTACATCGAGGGGACCTCCCTTGAACAAACCTGAACTGGGATCTGGATCCACAGGTAAGAAGCTTGATAGCTAATGTTCCCATTCTACATTTGGAAACTGTAGGAAGTTGAGAGCCGAGTTTGTTCTGGGATAATATGGTGCTATGAGGCCTATAAGATATGATGGAGCTTGATGATTAAGTGGACATAAGGAGAAGCATTTTAAATTCTAGTCTATATTTTATAGGGACTTAATAGAGGGAAGCTCATGTAGATGCAGATAAGCTAATGTAGTTAAAGTAACCTTAACAATGTACTTGAAATTACATGGAAACTTGATTTCTTTATCACAGTGTGTCAAGTGGACTTTTTATTAAAATATCAAATTTACATACCACTAACACACCATATTTTATTGTGAGTTACAGTATTAATCAAAAACAATCTCCAATCACACAGAGATTTTTTGTATACAATTTTACAACATTGATTTTGATGCAGGAGTATGAGAAGTGGCAGAAAGACAGTAAAAACCTACCCATACCAAACAGTTCCCATACTTCCCTCTGGTACAATGTGTAGACACCAGTCATGTTTATTGAATAGCAGAGATCACTGACCTTTAGCCCACATAAACTATTTGTGAACTGTGTAGGTCTGTTTATGTGCCCTATGAGTGCTTCCGTCACTCCTGGACACTCCAGTGGCAGCCAACAAAGACCTCTAACAGCATGTCACAGACCTGAGCTGCTCTCGGGATAATGGACAATTTATGCAAGGAGCTGAACAAATAGAATCAACACACAGGCTCTGTCTTAACTCAATTTTCTCGCTTTCTCTAGTGACACAGATGTGATTCCAGCGCAAAACACTGAGGAAAATTGATTTTCTATGTTTAAATCTATAATTCTCATACATAATGTGCATTGAGAAATTTCACTTAGATTCAATAAACATGTGGACCATTGTGCATAGAAGGTTGAATTCAATTCAAAAAAGATATAATCTGTCTACCCTCAGACCTCTGAGACGTGCAAAGCAAATCATGCTCACAGTGCAAAATTACAACAGCAACGAGACCCATCACCAACTTTATTAGTACCACCCACTCCATCAGAAGCACGAAAATACACTACCAGCAACAATTCTGTGTCAGTGACCAATAAAATATTCATGTGGGCAGTCCAAACATGCCATACATACATTCAGCAATAAACTATTGCTTTAAATAAAATGATGTGATTTCTAGAGCTGCTGGAAGAGCTAGTCACTGCAGGAGCGTGACACACACAGAATGCAGTCACAATGTGGTCATGCACTTTAGGCCTATAGGGGCGAGTCCAAATACATGGTATTGTAACTGATTAAAGGTGCAGGGCTTCAGCTATTGTCTTCTTAGCCATGTCACATTATTCACATTTTACCTGCTATGTATTATAATATGCAAGAGTGTACAGCTACTCTTGTGATGACGAACTGCTTTGCAAACATCATTATTTTGTGCAATGACAATGTTACAGTGTCGGAATCAGCTCTCCATTGTATCACATCATGCCTCCAACACACTCTACAGAGGTGCCCCCTCCCCTCTCGGGAAACCAAGCAAGTTTTTCTGCATGTAAGATTGCGCCAGGCTTGGACAATGTCTGTCCAGATCGGATTTTCATGACATTGTTTGGAGATCATATATGAAAACGGCAGTATTGACTCATTTTACTATTAACTGCTTTTTACAGACAAGCAGCTGAATATGTGAATGACAAATACTAGTTAGAATTACTGATCCATTTCAATACTTGTCTGGAAGCATTAGTGCATTGATTAACAAGATGGAAGAAAAAAGAACAGTTAACTGATGTAAGTGTCAAAGGTTAATAATACATATGGGATGGTTTTTATTTATTTAAAGATTTAAATGTATTTTGTTGCAGGCCTTTATTTATGAGTGACCCTCATCAACTTCTTTGCTTTAATGAGGTGGGATAGGTCACATCTGTGGGGTTGGATGGTAAAATTTCCACCACAAAAATGAATGTAATTATTTTAAGTGTGCCAGGGGAGACACTGCACAGATGCAGGACAGCACAATGTGGCTGATGTTAGTAATAAAACTCAAAGTAATTGTAACAGTTTCCATAGAGACTGCTAGTAATCCATGTGGGAACCTAACAGTTATTAAAGCTTTTGACCTCAGCATGGACTTTTGTAGGGCGTCAGGGCCAGAAAGGTTTAATTTTGCTGGTTAAATGACAACAAAAAAACTGATGACTTAACTTGTATTCTTCTGCTTTTCTCTAAAAGCCCATTTAACAGCAGGGTTTAGAGCATATTTTAATTATATGCTTTTTATTATTCATTTCCCAGCATAAAACATTTAATTTCTGCTTTGTCTAAACATAGTATTGTCAATCTATCTTTCAAACACCCACAGAGATGTCTATGACATTTCTGTTTTAGTTTCATGAAAGTGGCACTGTTATTTTTGATAATGTTTACATTACAGCACAAAACGAAAACTTTTTGGTCTTAATGTAAAGTTGACCACCAGATATGCTTTAAGAAATAAAAATATTCTGTTCATAAAGTATGTCTGATATGGTTTGTCCACAAAATCAAAAGAAAAAACAAAAAAAACCTTTTAACCAACTTATTGCCCTTCATTGAAAAATTAATTAAGATTATGAGTATATCTAAAACATTATATACTTTTTAGTTTCAATGGTTAACAAGTGTTTTACTGTGAGTACTTCACCATAATGTGCATCACTGGTTTAGAGTTTCCTGATGACATTTATATTGAATGCCAAATAGATAACCATTTTGCTTCGCTGAAAACTGTTGTGATTTCACTGAATTACATGCATATATACATTTCACACTCAGTTTTATGGTAAGGACAGACAAACTCCCCTCTTCTGCAGATGAACATGAAAATAACCAGTGCCAAACTCATACACATACATCATTCTGCATAGTTAAGGTCAAAGATCTATAAGCAAAGCACCACATCTCTAAAACACTATCGAACATGGTTTTGGATAATGGATATTTGTGTTATGCATCAGTCAAATAAATGGACAACACACATTGGATGTCATTCCTTGATCATCTAAGAATATGCAGTATCTGTAGCTAAAGGAAGAAGCTGTGTTACAGCAGCACATATGGTCTTCAGATAAGACCTATATAGGGGTTTTATGGTTGCATTGCTGCTGCAGCCAAACCCATTTTGATTAAGTTCAAGTTTCTAGCAGCAGAGCTTACTACCCAGTCTGATGTGTTGATATGGTCTTCAGTCACCAGTATGAAAAAATTACTCCTACACAGGTTCTGTCTGGAGACTTGGGACAAGCCTTGTAAGTAAAAGCGAAACAGAACATTTAAGGTAAATTGTAATAGATTTTCTGACTAATGTATGTCAATGAAACAAAAGCACAAACTATTTTTCAATCTTGACTGAGAGGCTAAAATATAATCTGTCATCACAAGTAACACCTGCATTTGCACAATACACTCCTGTTCACAAAAGAGACTATGTGGTAAAAAGGAATGTTTATGATAATGAGTTCCCTTTTATGAAATTGTGAAAATGTTGCTTTGAACTACTGCTCTAAAGAGACCTTACCTTTCTATTCTTACTATACATCAGCAGTTTGGAAAATTGTATTTCAAACGATTTACTCATTTTTGTGTCCATCCACAATAAATAGCCTGTGCGTTTTGTTTTCCATACAAATGTTTGGTTCTGGTGGTAATATTAAATATTGTCTCAGAGCATGGGAATGAGTAGCGTTTCCTGTTTGAGGTTTCTGTTTCGAGGAAGAGCAATCGCGTATTATTCAGTGAGCTCAGTATTTCACCTTAATGTTTACACAGTGATGCATTAAAGCTCCATGCTCATATTTTAGATGTGAAACAATAAAAATAAAAACAACAAACAAAAAAACTGTAACTACTGGGTTGCTTGCACACTTTCTTTTTTAATGGGTGCAAGTTGCTGATAGGCTGTAATTCCAACACTGCATGGTTAGTAATTTAAAAGTGCGACTTGTGTAGAATTTCTAGTGGATGATGAACTGAAACATGAGGCTAAACCAGAATAAATAAACTTCTAGGTTAGAAACACATTATCAGCATACCGAGATGGAGAAGCTCAGTAATGGCCCATCACATCAGCTTCTTTTATTCACTTTAAAAGCAGCAGACAATTTTCTAATGGACAGGAAGGAGAGTCTTAGCTACTTTCTTTCTTTGAAAGAAAAACTAAGCAAACAAGCCACAAAGATCCAACTCTCTTTATGCTGCCAGGCACCAATAAGGTATTCTTTCAAGCTAAATTTATCTTGGAGCAGGCACATGGTTTCTGTGATTACTTTTTAGGTGGCAATGATGTTTGTGCACTTAGTCAACAGCTACAGTAACATGTCCACACACACAAATTATCTCCATGTTTTCTGTTATTACCTTGTTGCCTATATTTTCATTTGCAATCATATGTGCTTGCACTGCTGCAAATGCAATATAACAAAGGTAACCATGCCTTCATATACTGACCAGTCATCATAATCATATTACAAAGAACACATGAATGTGATCTTTCTACAAAGGTAAAAGAAAATATGAAAAATAGAATAAAGGCTTATTTAAAATAAATGTAATCCAGAAATAGTTATTTAAATCTGAATAGTCTTCAGTTAAAGATAAACATGCATTCAGTAACAGAGATCTGCCTCCTTTTTCCTTAGTTACACTTAAAATACTAAACTGAGCGCATTATATGGCTTTCTTCTTGGTCAGTTCCAGGCATTGACAGGAGATCAATAAGACATGTTGTTCTCCACTCATGGTGTTTGGGGATCATGTCAGAATAGAGTGATGAATGGCAGGAGAACAGACTCAGCAGTAGAGAAAAATGATGTGGACAGGGAACAGTGGGTCAACCAGGTTAATGATGTTAGCCATGATTATTTGCAGGTGTGAATGATCTGAGATTAATCATTTAGGAGCAAAGTTTGAATGACAGGAGGTGAGACAACGCAATGATCACACCGCTGGAAACATTCATGAGCTCTACAATATCTTTACTGTGGTGGAACAACAAGATAAAGTGAGGAAAAATAATGTAGCTGTCCAGTTTCCACGGTGTGTGTGTCAGAATCAAAGGAAGGTTAGGGCACATAAACTATGCAGGGATTTGCTCATTGTGGATACTTAACTTTTTCTATCATTGTCATCAGTACTGACAATTTATCATAAACCCCAAATATTAACAAATGATCTTTACTGTCATTGACTGGCCATCACAATTGTACTTCATTTATACTTTAATTCCTGATCTACTTAAAATGCACAATCCAGTATTTAATTTTCATCTGTATTCTTAAAAATCTTTCAGTCCACTAACCTGTCTACTATCCAAAAAAACATGTTATATCTTCACCATTTTATAGTTAACAAATCAGCTGCATACAAATGATAGTTTAAAAGAATCAGGTTACCTCTCATGAATGCAAAATCGTTCTTAAACCAAACTAAAGACATGACTGCAAGGGCGTTTGCAAAATTAGCTTAATTGTACAAACAGATATATTTGCATATTTTCTTTCTGAAAAAAAAAACCAAATCTCAGGTGTATTGAAAAATAAGTATGAAAAATAACCAAACACTGCACTCTTTGACATGACAGGCAAGTTGTGCTCAGTTGCCCAACTGGATCAAAGCAGATTACCCGGTTAGCAGATTATGTTTTTAAGACACACTTGAGAGCTCCGGAGGACAGCTGATCTAGATTTATGAGCTATGTTTAAAATGCATTCATATGTGGATTCACACAGTTTTGTTAAAACGACCTTTTTAGTGAGTCTAAGAATTGTTGCACTAGAGTTCAAATGACATATTTCACAGCAGCCTAGAGAGGTTAAACCAAACTGGATGAAATACAGGTCTTGTAATAGTTCAAGTGTGTGTGTTAAGTGTTTTGTATTAAGAATTAGACAATTTATGCCAGTGGATATACTCACAAATTAACATATGTACATATGTGTATGTGTTTCAGTCTGTGTAAACAACAGAAGAAGAAAGCTGGAGGTTCATATGAAGTATTAATATATGGAAACACGCAATTACACATCTCTCACACCCATTTGTACATGGATGATTATGGTATACAACCATAATTATGTGTTTTTTATAAACATGCAGTACATACATTTCTCATGATACTCTTTAAATTCCATGGGTAATTATTAAAAGTAAAATCTGACATTTAATGTGATGCATTAGATAATTCACTATTCGTGGACATATTGTCCATAAGTAACAAGCTGTGAGCATATAAATTTAGATCGCCTCAGCAATAAATCGGTCTATACTCATGGGAATAACATGATTTGTATTTCCATACTTCCAAGTAACACAGATGCAGTTTTATTGTGCAGCATTTACATTCTTATAATTTAATGATTAAGACAAGGCCCATTTTCAGAAGACACATATTTAATCACTATTAGAAAGACGTGACTTTTTTTCTGCCAGGAGCCTGTCACTGTGGTAAATCCACATAACATGCGTTTTAAGTTAATCAGTGAAGTGACCTCACGCAGTGCTGTTTTGTCTTTTGTATCTGACACACAATCAATTGAAAAAGTGGAATTACAAAGATGAACCAATCAGATGGTTCAAATCTGATATGTACGTGCATCATTTCCATACTATAGACTTATTTGTTTCTCTTCAATGACAACATTTGATTGATTGTCTACTTGTTAGTCTTCATGTAATTTCAATTTAAAATAAAGTAATTTTTATCTCAGGACATCAATTGCATTACAGTGTGTCCTCACTTCATCTCAGTATGGGTGTGAGTGTCTCTTCAGCAGGTGGAACATGTTAATAACAGTGTATTTTGCATGTTGAAGCTGTGCTATCTTTGTGTCGGTATCTTGTAACATCACCTGAACTGGCATTTATTGGGTGTAAATGTTGGAAAAATGAAAACTGTAAATTTGGATTAGCAGATGCTTTCGTCCATTCCTGGAATAACTACACTCTATGGATCTTCTTGAGGCAGATCTGTGTCCTAAAAATTACATTTGTATACAATGAAACTGCAATCATGATTGCGTTTTTGTAGAGAACATAATTGTGACCCGATTACATTTTCTATTACATAATGATCATATTCACAGTTAACGTATTTTTGTCTCTGATAAATATCCGATCTGCATCCGGTTTTCTGTCGGCTAAAATATCCGACATTACATTTCAACATCCAGATGGGTGAGTGTAGCGATATTAAAGTGTTTTATGGTTGGGATCAAGCCTCACAGCAGTGGGTTAGGGTCAGGGAAAGACTGGGGGCTGGTTAGAGGTTAAAAATGTCACTTCAAACAGACTTCAGAATATAAATTTTTTCTAACCCTAACCTCTGTACTTTTTTGCATTAATAAATGTAACGCTTCATTCATTCATAAAAATAAATTTCTGTCTCCTGTCTCCCCTCTTCGCTACAAAACTGTAGTGGTAAATGTAGAGCTTTTAAATGAAAGATGAGCAGATTATTTAAATGGCTACAGCCCCTACCACACCTAAAGATTTTATGTTAAAGAGTTTAAACAGTTTATATGCCTAAATTTAACCCCTCTTACCTCTTATCTGTGCTATTGCATCTCTATTCTGTCTGTGCATCTTGTCCCATATTACCAAAAACTTATTGTTATGACAATGTAAGCCCTTATTTGTAAATTTAAAATAGATTCATGTCTGAAGGGACAAACCAAAACAACAAAAATACATCATTAACCACACATATGACTATAGCTACCAAGAGCACTGAAATAATAGATAGTGTCATTAATTTCAGGTTGCATGTGCTTTGAAACGATACATCCTTCAAAGGGCCTAAGATATTTCAGAACTCTATTCAGACAAAGTCAAAAAGTGACTGTGAAATGAGGGATAGGCTGGTTTGAATGTGCACCTATCCAACATCTCACAGCTCTGTGGCTGTGAAATATGTCTGCTTTTCTCAACACATGCATATACAGTATGCCCTGAGTAAATATACTGCATCTTAACTACACCTTTGTTTGTTTTTTTGTATGGTCTGAAGTGAACTATTTCCCAATGTAGGAAACACACTAAATGATTGGTTAATGATGGTTAATCTTGAATACACTGTTCAAATATCCACAGTGTAGGTTGTTGTGAACCAAGCACCACATAAGAGAGATCAGGAATTGTTGATTTGCATGAAGCTGGAAAGGATTAGAAAGTAATCTGAAGGCGTTTAGATAATCATCAATACATTTAGACAAATAAATATATATGATTCAATACTATGGTTACTCTTCCTGGAAGTGAGCTACAGTAAGGTGAATCTGGAGTCGCGATGCAAAATGTTCAGTGAGGAAAACAGAAGCCCAGAGTGTCAGCTAAAAAAAGAATGGTTCAGAATTCCTCCTGGATGATGTACAGGTCTGAATCATCAGGAAATAATAAAGTATATGTGCATACACTGTATACACACATATATCAAAAAAGTTTGTTGCAAGACAAATAGTACAAAAATAGCCAGTTTCATTATAATGGCAAAAAATAGGGCACATAGAATTTTATGTGTTCTTGTATCAAATCTGGCCCTATAAAGTTAAATCTAATCTTTGTTTAGACCCTTACATAATGACTGTCATGCAAAACCTCACATGACAAATACAGAAAAAAACACACCATCAGCACAGAAGACACTTCAAATCTCTCACGTAGTTTATATCACGTTCAAAAAATAAATACAACATTACTCATGATTATAATTGGTCAAATCCTAAAAGATGATTGGCCTGATTCACAGCAAAAATACACTGCACACATACACACACACACACCGTAGTGCTTTAAAAGTACTTACAATCAAGTAAGATGTTGTAGATGTTAGTATTCTGTGTATGGTCATTGTTCTTATGAGCAAATCAGATTATTTCAGTGTTAACTCTCAAGACTACCCACACCAGGGCTAGCCGTGACCTTGCTTCATATATATATAATCATATCTGAAATTGACTCTCAATATCTAATGGATATATTTCATTTATATATTTTCATGGGTAAGCTGAATGGAACAATGAAAAGAAATCAGCCCATGAAGCACTGTTACAACCCCAAAGGCTATAATATAACATATTATACAAGTCTGCAGTCAAACTGCCAGTGTTGGGTATTTTATATTAATGTACTTTAGGGATTAGGTGGTTTCATGTTTGCAGTAATGCCACTGCTGAAAAAATTGCATTTATGAAACAGAATTGAAAACTCACTGTGATAAATATTTTGATTGAAAAATATTGTGATTCTCCAGATGAAACAAGGTTTGGATTTTCCTGTAAATGAAGACAGCCACTGCTTTGAAGGTGCTGGATTTAACCTAAGCATAATTTCACTGCTGATTACCTGTTGTGCAGTATAAGTATTTAGGTTAATCAGTCTACTGTAAATATATTACAAACTAAACAGTACCTCGTGTACTGTGAAGGCAAATTCAAAAAGAGGGCAAAAGAATATGGTAAAAACACTAAGTACAGTGTTGTTATGTTCCCATATCAAAGTTCAGCTAAATACATCTGTTTTAATGGGGGAAGATTACCTTGAAAAAAAATTCAGGGATCCTACCTTGCCTTCCCTTTGTACCGAGGCTTATAATGATATCAGCTATCTCCTGTTCTTGGCTTGATCTGGCAAATGATCAAATACAATCTGTTTACTCTATATCATAAAATCAGCTTCAACATAATTATTCAGATAATGTCTTTTGTGTGTTGTTCCTCCTTAATAGTTCTTAAATAATGTAACTCTTATGTTTTGTTTTTAGAATAGATCTTTAACAGGTCAGGCTAAGGGTTCTCTTTGTCATTTCAGGATTGTCTTAAAATGGTGAGGGCCCACTCCTAACATATGGTCTCACAAAGTGTACCGTAGATAAACAATTTTCTAAAGCGTTGTTTTAAAGGCTATTAAATATAAAACTAAAGTAGACAGCCACACAATGAAAGTTTGCCCAGCTGGCCTCAAAGATGCTGTTTTGAGAAGAGAGGAATCGCAAGGACATTCTCTGAAGGACAAAAAAATTGAATGATCTTCAGTAATGTTCAATGTGAATTACAATAAGGCTGAATGATGGACATTAAAAAGTCAGTCTAAAAATGTCTGCATCTGCCCATGAAAATCTAGAGGCCAAGGAAACTCTAAAATAAAATGTTAACTTACAACACAACACAGTATAAAACATTCTAATTCATTCCAATGGGAGTGCCAGGGTTATGGGTAAGCTCACACCCCTTCTCCTCCACCTACACACTCTAACTAATGAGAAGCTATAAATGAGGAAGTTTGGATTGTGTTTGTCTTTGTTGCTCTGCGGGGGCCAAGGTGCCCTCACACACACCACAGTGTGTAGAGATGGTGACTGCTGGACATAATGCTTCACACATCAGCTGCCTCTCACATATGGCTGTCCTCGCCTGGTCCTGGCTCCTGCCCCCTCTGCCTTCCCACCGTAGTCCCTAAAGTTTGCTTTTTCCAACCAGTGATTGGCTGCCTCTGAATCTTATGGTGTTGCCACATCACCCTGAAAGCCATCCTCTCTATCATGACATGACCTCTTTTTCATTGTCACGAGCACATAACAAATCTGCCCTTCTCCACTCAATACAAGTCCAGTCAACCTCCTTGTCCCATAACCTTCCCTCCATTCCTCCCCATTGGATCACTGCCCTCATCCTGCCAAGCTTGGCGTAGGGTCACATCTGGAATGGAGAATTATTGCTGCCCCAGCCCGGCCCTCCCTTCCATCTATTCACAGATGGCCTGTTGATTTTAAGCCCCCTCTGTACAGTGAATGCAGCCTTTTGGCATATAGAGGATGGTTACTGTTAGGGGACGCATGTCAAGGACTGCAATGCCTAAATTGTTTTTGGATAAGAGATGCAACATTTATTACTAAACACTTCTCCTTCATAGTTTATTCCAAAGTTATTATCTGCTCAGGTGACCATGGTAATTGACCTGCTGCTTGGTAAAGCCAGACACCATCATACCAATATGTGAAAAAGTGAGCAGGTCCACTCAGCGATGGCTTGGCCTAATGAAGGAGAATATGACCTATTTGGCTACAGTCAGGCTGGGGAGGAATGAGGTTAAATCTCACATATGTTTTCCAAATAGTGAGGATTCACTGCCATGTATTTCTAAATGCTTGATATCCATTGTTGATTTTCACACTGTTCACATCTATACTATATCAGCAAATTGATTTACTTGCTACTGATTCTTATACTTAATGTTACTCTGGTATGGAAGAAAGCCTGTACGTACAAATAGTATAATATTAATAGTACATACTTTATTAATCCTATTGGGGAAATTCTTATGGACAGGCAGCTCACTTGAGGTGCCAAAGATCCGGGGTTCAGTGTCCAGGGAGACTTTAACATCTGGCCAGTAATCAGATGGAACTGGGAAGCAAACCACCAACCCTGGGGTTCATAGATGTGTTATGGTCCAGTCTAGGGGTAAGCTGGACATAACATGAGGCTGCCCCCTCTTCCCACTCCCAAGCAAAGTCAGCAAATTCACATACAAATTCAAAGTGGTTTTAATGGCTTCGGAGTTGAGCAATGCCCCAAAACAACAAACAAAACAACTAATACTGCCACTTACCTAAACCAAAAAGATAACAAAACCAAATACAGGTTCTCTGACCTAAAACTCCTAAACAAACAAACAAACAAAAACAGGAGAAAACAAGCAGAACATAAAGGTCTTCTCACTCCTCTCACAGTGGCTACAAAGTGCTCAATATTTACAGTGAACTATTTACAAATGAACACAAAATCAAACAAGAAAACAAACAAAACTGACTGACTCTCAAAGCTATCTATTAAATCTATCAATAGAATACAAGTTATCAGTATGTCTAGCTACCTAACATTGTCAAATGTCGTTGTCGGATGTCTTACAAACACACATCACAGCCAGTTTGGTTGGGAGGGGCAGAGAGAGAGAGGCTGCTGTCCACTGGGGCTTATGAAAGCAGAGGTGGCATCTCATCCAATCAGCCGGGACGTCATTAATTTGAACGGGCCAATCACGGTGCAGCCACGGGACATCACTTGCTGCTTCACCCATGCGCACAAACAGCAACACATAAACACACTGTCACTCAAATAAACACAGGAGAGAGAGACAACAACACAATTCAAATAATATATAATGACTAAGGGTCATAACAGATGCTGCCTGCTGACTGCTCTACCAACTGTGCCATTCTATTGTTTTTTTTATTTTTTATTTCCTCCATATTAAAAGAGCCTGAAGTTGGTATTTCAAACCAAAAAGTGCATCAGTGATCTATAAACAAATGCTGGATACGCTCAGTTAAGTAAGGTGTTGGCGTTTACACTGACATGGATGAATACAAGCAAATGTCAAGTGGTAGACCACATATTAAATTTTTCTCATGATTCTTTTTTGTGGAATCTCAGTTGCTTCTAGTTGTGTGGATATAGTGACATTATTTTCAAAGTAAGAATAAAAATAACTTATCTGATCTAGTTGATTTGCCAAGTTTAACTGTGTGTGCAATGAGTAAAGTATTTATTTAACATACAGTGGCAAGAAAAAGTAATTGGACCTCTTAACCATTAAAATAAGGTCAGATCTAAGTTACAATTCTAAATAAGCAATCTAATTTAAAGAGACACGAAGCATTGTACCGTTCCTTCTGATCTTTCAAATATTCACAGTCATTTGGAGAAAAGTATATGAATCTCTGATTAATGGCAATTTAATCAATGAAACAAGATTGTGAGTGTGCATTAAAACTACTTTATTTTCCTAAAAACACTCAAATGCTTTTAGTTTTATTCATAAGAGGCATCTACTGATATGAACCATACCTTGCAACAAAGAGATGTGCAAGGACTTGTGATCTAAAGATGTTTATTTGCTCAAAGCTGAAAATGAGTTTAGATATTCAACAATCCACAATTAGACAAACTGTCTATAAATGGAAATATTTAGTACTGTGTCTACTCTTGTGGACATCCACCTAAGATTACTCCAAAGGCACAGTAATAAATGCTCAGTAAAGTAAAAGAGAAGAGTAACAGCTAAAGCTAGGGGCTGGTTAACTTCTTTGTTTATAAGTCTACAATATGCAAATCATTTTGCATAGTTGCATGGAGATTGGCGTCCATGGCAGCACATCACAGAGGACGCTGCTTCACTGCACATCTGAAGTTTACCAAAGCGCACCTTAATACTCAGCAACACCACTGAGAATATGTGGACTGATTAAACTAATTATCTGAATTATCTGGGAAGAATACACAGTACTTTGTATGCTGTAAAATGACAGTAAATGGGTTGATGTCTGTGAAGATTCTTAGTCATCCAGGTGGGAACTGGACTTCTTCCAGTTGCCATGACTCAACTTTCAGACAGTAAATGGGATGCTTTACTCCCTCTGGGCCTGGACAACTTGTCTTCACCACAAGTAAAATAAATTCCCAAGTCTATCAACATACTATATGTTACGTGATAATGCTTGTTTGAGGTTACTGCTGCACAAGGCCATACACAAGACTGGGCAAAAACTGTCCGGACAACAGCCCACTGACTTTGCTGCCAGTCTGCCAGCTAGTTTACACTGAATGGTGGACCCAGACACAGACCAGGGCGAGAGAGGGTTCAAACAGAGAAACTTTAACGAACAGGTGTTCCTGACACAGTCCCACTGAGGAGCCGGGCCGACACAGTCCCCCAGAGGGGTCGGACCCTCTGCGGGACTCCACAGATTGGAGAGGCTGTGGAGGTGACGTCATCTTCAAAGGCACCCCTCCTGGAGACAGAAGCCAAGTTGGTGTCTTCATCAGTAAGTGTAGTTTAAAAATGTTCTCTCACTCATTACCGTGACTGAACGGTCGTGTGATGTATTTCCTGTTCCTTTACCATAGACCTACGGTATAACTGGTGCATGCGCACTGGAACCCCCTCCAATACAAAGTATAGGAGAACCTTAACCCGCCCACGCTTGTGTTTTGTTTACAGTCAGTCAGAGGAGCAGTTTTTTGTCATGGATAATGCTAATTCAGATGCTAAGAAATGAACCGTTCCACAGAAGAACCCCACAGGAAAAGATGAAAGATTCTGGACCTCACCAGCCGGACATCAAAATTAAATAACTA
>JAUBNQ010000017.1:11897578-11921775 GCA_032353495.1 Ctenopoma kingsleyae | reverse complement strand
ACACATAAATACATCGTGGTTTTTCAAATGACCCTTTCAAATGTCATCATTGGGTGTAAGTTTGTGCCCCAGTGATCCTGAAAGATGCCATCAGGAAAGGATGTGGTCTAGATACCACACAGGCCTCCCAGTACCATGCCAGATGCAACTTTGCCATCTGTGGCACCATCGCAACCTTTTGAAATGTAATGGTTCATGTACGTCAGGGCTGAACCATCTGGCCCTCCAAAAAGTTTTTGCATTGAAAAATGACTATGGAGGGTGTAAAATGAACAAAGCAATAAGGGCAAAATATGCATTTTTAAATTTCATGTTTACTTTTATTTTATGACATTTCAGTGGTTTATTGTACCATAACATTTTTATGAGCATTTAGTAGCATTGTCATCATTTTTCATGGTGCATAGTTAAATTTTTTCAAAATTGCTAAATAGTTCTAAGGTCTGAATTAACAAAAGGGGAATGTTACCATGCTGTGGAAAACCCTGTGATTATTCTGATCTGCAACTTTTGGTAAATTGGTAAATCTACGTATGACTTTTAGAAACATAATAATCAAAACGTAGTCATCAGAACTGACTAATTCGCCCAAGATAATTTTGTTTGATGTACATGACACCTTATTGTAATGTGGTTTCAGGCACATCGTGTCACATGGACAGCGGATCTGAGATAGCGCTGTCACTGTCCTTCTGCCACTCAACTGACACTTGAAAACAGGGTGTTCAGATGTGCACTGGGCTGTGATCTGAGCTGTAACACTAGCCCAGATGCACAGCACATGCACAGTTTCGCACTGACTCGCACACACTCATGTCACTCACTGTGTCTGGGTGGTCTGGAAAGAAGAAGAGAAAGACAGAGGAGGGTCGAGAAAGAGCAGTATATCTAAAGGGGCAAACATTAGAAGGGCATTTCTTATGTTTTCCATTAAGGTAACTGAGATGTGATGGCAGTGATGTTGGAACAGAACAAAAAGAGACATAAATGGAAACAGAATACTTTTTTTACTCTATAACCTAAGGCTAGTACGGTTTCACTGTGACTCCAAATACTCATCTTCAGGTTAGTTGTTTATAAAAAAAACTACATTACTTTCTTGTACACAACACAAGCTAAATATAATGTGTAGTGCAGTAGCCCCTCAAATGGAGAAAGGCAGACAGAAGTTAGCAGCTCCATTGTTGAGCCAAATTGAGAATCCTTGAAGATTATTTCACTGCAGTTGGTAAGTAAATGTCAGATAGCATTCAAACAAATCAAACACCAAACCAGGGAGTCTTTGTGTTATGTGGCACACATCTCTGGGGAGTGCCTGTTATTTACACCCTCTCATCCTCTCTAGGTTGGTACTGTGTGGATGCATCACATTCTCACTTTGTTGTAGATCGGCTTTAGACTGCTTTAACTGTCAGCTGAAGCCCTTTAAATCCCTGTAGACCCATTCTATTTGCACTAGACATTAGGCGAGGAAAAGGCCTCTGTCTGTTGCCCAGCTTATTTAGCAACTCTTTGTTTGTTTTCCCTTGCTGATTCCTATTTGATCGTTCCATTCCTCTCTCCTCATTGATGCGACCTGTGTATAAATTTTTCACTGGTATTTCAGTGTTTAAGTTTGGGGAATAGTTATGGGTGGGCGTGAGGGTTCAAACCTCTAAAGGATGGTCTAATCATGTGCAGGCATGCTGTCAGCCGTGTCTTTGAGTTCAGAGAGGGGCCGATGTGCCTGCATGATACACTCTGCTGTGGTTTTATTGGATATACCTACACTTTGAAAACAATGCGAGTAAGGCAAGGGCACAAGGCTTAGATCCAAATAAAAGTTGCCAGTTTCTGTTGTTGTGCATGCCATACAAAAGTCTACAGTCTGACCAACACTGAATGTTTGAAAATGTGCCAACAGACAAAGGTCTCACTGATTTTCCTTGTGGCCAGTTGACTCTCAAGGCCAAAATCTTCAGCCATCAAAGTGAAGTATTCTCCTGACAAAAGTACATTTTCCATGCTAGGTCCTTTATTCCCAGTAAGTGGGTATAACGTCACTTCATTTGTCAACAATGGAAAATGCCTGAACTTTCACCTAACCATAACATAATATCCTGTAATGTCCTGTAAAAAAGTTTTTCACAATATTTATACATCTTATGACCTCTGAAAAACACCCATTTTCAGCTTTGAGACAAAGCATTTTAATTAGCATCTAAGCTAACTTAACAGGCTTTAACTGGTTTGTTTAGAGGGAATGCCCAACGTTTTAGTTTTTCTTACATGTTTTTCTTTGGACAGTGGCAACAATCGCATAGTTTATTGAGATTCTTTTGAATATCCTTTTTATTTCAAAGCAGTAAACACTGTTTTTATTAATAAAAAAAAGGTATTGGTTCACAGTTCTCTACCACACTCAACACAGGGCAGTCTGTCTGAGGGCAGTAGCACTAAAAATGAGAAATATCGAACAGACAAAACTCCTGGCATTGAATCACATAATTGCTTGGAGATGTCATTTATGTCCTTCTTTTAACAAAGAGAGTCAATATGGCAGATAAAGAGCACAAGCTATTAAGGTAAATTTAATTATCTGCCCCACTAATTTATTTTTCCTATCATGAGATTTATCATGCAGCAAAAGTAATTGGTGAGTGGGGGGTGCATGCCTGTGTGTGTTCACATTTCTGTATGCATATGAAATTTAATTCATCAGTGTAAATATTGTGTTTATTGGGTTTTACCCAGCTCAGAATGTCTAATAATTTTTCTCCTGGAAGAATTGTAAGAGGCAGTTGTGCCGTGTAAAGTTTTCCAACTCTGCTTTAGCCCCAACCTGAACATGATTACACTTCCACAAGCTTCTCTTTTCAAATAATGTTTATATTTAAAATAGACAAAAAGGATAGCTGAGGATAGTTCCCAATGAACACTGTAAAAATGGCATTGAGGAAAAACTCACTTAATGATTCCATAGCTAATTGATAATACAACTAAGGATCAATGTGAAGCTCTGTCAAAGGAGGACAGCTTCAATAGTAAGACGTTTGTCCCCAAGGTCATATTCTGTTACTGCAATATTGACCTTCCTGTTCCCTTCTGATATTCTGTCCAAATCACATCCTGTTGTTATCATACAGCCATTTAGGTATCCGTCTTCACTTTCATCCAATACATCCTCTCTGTGATGGCCTCTGTGACAACTTATCAAAGTCTAACAATAACAGTCCTTGAGTGCTGACAATTACAACAAGTATAAGTAAGCACCTAAGCAAATTATACTTGATAACCAAATTCCTCATTATGCCCACATCTTTATAAATTATGAGCAGTAATGTAGGTGTTAAAATTCAACCAATCAAGTATGCATTCAGTAAAAAAATAGCAGCTAAGGCCTTTGTAAATAAAATAAAACATACATGATCACTAATACATATAATGAAGTAAGCTCAAAGAAGAATTGGAAAAAGAAGAAAAAGCTAAATTATAATGGAATTGATTGAGATTATGATTGAAGATTGAAGAAAATTTAAGTTAAAATGTATTATGTGTGCAAGTGTTAACACCATAGCCAGCATCTTCACAGAGTTGACACCTGACAGAGTTGACAAAAACAAATCCAGTGCTGCATATAACTCCTGGGTTATAATTAGGACCCATTTTGTTCTTCATATGTTGCAACCTGTCACAGTCATTGATCTAATGCTCCACAGTTCTATTCCTCAGTAATCTTAGTATTAATGACAACAATAGAAATGACACTTTAAGGTTGTGGCACAGTACAGTCCATGCTATGTGTATCAAATATACTGTAGAAACAATTACAAACCCTGCCATTACCAATGTGGTTTTGCTTTATTTTAAATGATCAGAATGAATCATTTTATAATCTATTTATTACGTTTGATTATTTCAGTTTTTACTACAACTGTTTATGTACAGGACATGTTTCATCCCGGTCCTCAAGAGTCACTTTTATTTTTAAAGTCAGGTGACATTTAGTGAAAGGTCCTTTTAGCTCTTGAGTGTCTTACACACGAGACATTGGGTATTTATGAATTGATTCAGCAGTGTCAGTCACTCCTGCACTTTGCTGTGGGCAATAATCCATGTGATGGAATTCATATGTCTACTTCATATTAAGTTTCCTGTGTTGCTTATTGACCTTTTCATCTAGCATTATCTCTCAATGATGCGAGCTAGCCCCTTCACAGAAGCTGTCTGGAACCATTATTTCGCTGCTTTCTGTTCTGCTTCGGGTGAGAAGCACTTGAACATTTAGCACACTGCTTATGTCTGAGGTGACTGTGGAGTAGGGTTTGAATGTGGAAGAGAAGTAGCAGTCTGAGGTGCTGGGTGCAGTCACGGGTTTCTTCGATGGCTGTAATAAACATTCACTAATTCAAGTTTTTGCATCTTCATTGTGTATTAATTCTAGGTCTGCATTTTGTGATAAATGCTACAATTTTCTACAGGTTTCCTTTTAAATAACCACATTGGAGCCATATAATATTTACTGATTTTAAAGTTGAATGTTACCACACCAGATAATTGAAAGAGACATCCTCAGCATTGAAAGCGTTGATCCAATATTATTTATATACAGAATATATGTCCCCATATTAGGTACAGTGTTACTGTTTTACTTTTATCACTGATCAAATCAAAGCTGCAACATGTTCCTGTTGTGAGATGTACATTCACATTTCCAACCTCTCGTGTTTCTTTTACGTAACACACACAGTCTTCCTTTGACACACATACTTGTTTCAATTTGCTGTACCTTCTCTAGCATTAGCACAAATGAAAGGAGGACCCTTGTCCTTTAACAATAGAATATGATGAATACCTTCTCTTCTTCGTGTTGAAAAGACCTCCTCTCTATTTGCCCTTTTAGTCAGCTCAATACAGAACAGTACTTGATTAAATCCCATTAGCACAGTTATTTGGATCAAGGACCTTGATTAAAATGCAGAAATATGATTTTTCTATCTAGTGTTACTGGGAAATTTGAATTGAGACAAGCAACTAGCTCACTGCCCTTTCACCAAAACTATATGCTTTACATTACACATATATGTTTTTACATAGTTTTTTATTCACATTTGTTTCTGATACATATGCAATACAAATAAATGTTCAGGTTGTCTCGCTCAGATTTATTTGCAGTGTGTACCTGTTACTGTTCGTCAGCGACCACACAGTCTACCATACCACTACTATTTTACACTTGCTGCAACAAGATGTGTGATCTCTGAAGTTCAGAGAGATTCTAATTGAAGGTGATTGACACATACAAAGGACAGGCTGTTATTTGCTTGAAGGTATGCTGTAGGTTTAAAGAAAACTCTTACCGCTGGGCCAAATGAGACAGGGCTGCATGTAGCCACCGCAGTCCTAGAAATTGTGTTTTTAAGAGAGTGCCTTCTTTTTAATTAATATCTGCCTTGAGGCTAGTTAGATACAAACAGAAAAAGCCTTGGTGCATACCAATGGTCTGCTAAATCCAGTATGGGGCAAAACATTCTCTCTGTGGTCAAAATTAAAATTAATTTGATCAAGTCCTCTTCAAATAAATAATTCCATGAATAACTTATCTTGATGTATTTAAATTGATTCTTTTTGACATTGGATTTTTGTACACATGAAGCATTAATATTTCCATCCCAGTTAATTTAAAAAAATCCAAGTGTATTGGAAAGATCTTGAGATGACAACAAATGAGAATTATTAATCAACTTATATTAGTGTTAAGAATTTCTAGTATGATACATAAGACTGAATGCCCTGGAAGACATTTATAAAGACTTTTCAGATATTGATGAGTGGAGCATACAGCCATATGTACTGCTACAATTAAACAGTGATGATAGAATAGTTTCCTGTGATGAATGTATCATTAGTTTCAATGGTTAATCATTTTGTATTGAAAGCCACTAGAAAGGACATTAAAACTCATTCCAAAGCACTAATGATTTAAGCATAAGTTGGCTCTCAAAAGTTTGTTTACTGTTCTTCTTGAGGAACTAAACACCACGAGGGAGGTCACATCTGCCATTGCCAGTGTACTGTATGTTCCACTCTCATCTACCTCCTAATAGCCATAAATTAAGATTTAAGAAATCCTGAATTAACTCAGCAAATGGGAAGCACACTATATCTCTCTAACCACAGGCCAATGTTGAAGAGACTTTAAATTGGTCTCTGAATGCAAATCTAGCTGAAGGGTGGAGTGCAACATCTTATCTGAGAAGCATTAGTACACATAATTTCAAGCGCCAATTTATTTGCCTCAGAGCAATTAGGAAAAAAAACACAGCAAGAGCAGCAATCTTTTGTGTGGCAAAAATGTGAACTAATGTGATGAATGACGAATCATTTGCCCAAAGCAAAATTCAGAGTCACTGTGTGTGTGTGTGTAGTTGGGTATGAGGTGCTTGCATATGTGCATTTAACAGAGGCAATTGACAATACCCCTTTTAATCTTTTCCAAAGGAAGCTGGAACTGTGAAAGTAAACAATGCAATCTCATTTGACATGGCAAAATTGGTCACATAGATGCTTCAGAGAACAAAACTATCTGGCATTGGAGGTTATCTCTTAGGAGATGAGAAATTAAATCAAAGTCATGACAAGCCATTTCTCAACCAACTCATTCAAGGACAAGTGCGAAAATTATTAGTAATTGCTTTTTTATTTGATCTTTTCATCTTTTTTTCAGATAGATCACAATGAACACAGCCTTTAGACAATAGCAGTTGAAATAATCCATACAAATGAATGTCTCTGGTCTTTTCACCAGTTGCCCATTGTAGCATGGAGCCCTATGTTATCAGTGTGGGCTTGGAGTGAGGGGACGACACTGACAAACATTGGGTGCTTGTTATAACTAACCAAAATGTTGTCTTTATGTGTGTGTGAAAAAGTGCCTGTCTGAGTCTGTGAGCACCTGCATCAGTGTGATTCAAAGACCAGAGGCTGTTAGCCACATTCAATAAGGCCCTGTCCTAATCGCTTGGTACAACCAACAGTCTCAAGTGGGTAAAAATAACCCACTCTAGATTTGAGTAATGCACTGCCAACAGTGTATGATGCCAACAGCGTGTAATTAGACAATAATGAGAGGCCTTACATTATGATCACTCTCCAACTATGTGTTGACCTCAGCAGCATCCTCTGCTCTATTAGACAGCAAATAGCCTGAGAGAGGGGCCATGGCTTTAAAGAATACCTTCCATCCACTGGGCCCAGCTCATTTCCTGCCCACAGTTTGTGAATGAATGGACAATGGCTGGGCCAGGGGAACACCATTAGAGGGGACAGAACTTAAAATGTGCCTGAACAGTGACAGTGACTGTTTGTGGCAGCCAGACTCAAAGTAAAAAAGACAAAATCCTTGGTTGACCTGGATTTTTGTTTTAATAAATAACAAAATTAAAAAGAGGCCACAGCAATAAAATTTTAATTTGAGTTGGAATTAAATTTATAGTTCACAGGTAACAGAAATGAAATGAGAAGGAAAAAATGTTTTGTCCAACAATGCAGCATGAAAGCAAATCGTTCATGCACACACACACACACACACACACACGCACACACAGTGTAGAGAATGCTTGATCCGGCATGAAAACTGAGCACAATGAGATAAAAAGAAAATGAACCATGAAGACAAGTGTGGAAATGTCACATTTGCCTGGGTAGTGTTTTGCCCTCTCTTTCACTCTTTCCTTTAACTTTAAGAGGCTATGCATTTAAATAAAAGGCAGTGTGTAGCTGGGCGTTTGTGCATACATGCATGTGTATCAGCACTTTTGTTAGGATCACAGTTGCAGTGTACATTTTTAACAGCACATTTTTACTGTGTGATGAGAATGTCACGCTTTCTCAATTTATCCCGATATTTGAGAAAGATAACTAAAATCTAATTTAAAAATAACCATAAACATTTTCCAACTCCATCAAATCCTTCAAGCCCTTTTCTAAAAAAATGCCTCTGTCATCTCCCAGGAAAAGAGCAAGGGTAAACTGAAACCAAACACAGACTAAAGAGAGGAGAAAAGGCAACAGTTGCTTAGCTTCTCTGAAGCGAGAAAGCAAACAGATGATGGGCAGAAAAGTAAGCAAATGAATAGTGAAAAAAAAAATTGGCAAGTAGGCAAAAGATACAACAGAATGACAGAATGAAGAGAGAATGTCCAAACATGTACCTCAATTAAGAAAATGAAGCAAGAACAGAAATACCAAAATACTCAGATGTGACATGTCTGGAGGACAGAATGTGTCATATCTGCTGTCAAGATTCCAACTCTGCTTAGATATATTTTACACAGTAAACACACCAAGAGCCATATGAAGTTGCTGTTCCCTCTAATGGCTGCATTTTACATAGATTTGGTGATTGTGGTCACATTTTCCAAAACACATCTAGTCTAATAGCCTACTGTTCTGCGTTTTTTTTCTGCCAGAGAATAATAGAAAAAGCACCTCCCATTATTATTTCAGAGAGTGGCCGAAATGTGCCAAAATTTTCAAAAATAAATGTCTGTATAATTTTCTTTTAAGAAAGCCTGAATGTGAAGACACTTGGTTATATAAACCATCTACCTAAACAGCAAAGACATCAAATCCAAAGTAACTTCAGATAGAATTTCAGATGTCAAGTTTCTCTGCAAAGTATGAGAATTCTAACATGTATCGAGAAGGAGTACATACATAAACAACACAGACTGCTGAAAAAGAACCTCTTTTGGTCCTTTATAGAAAATGCACATTCTGGTGGACCAGGGTTTTATAAGCAGTCACAAGCTCCACAGATACAACAAGCTCTCCGCAGAGACAGTAAGGCAGTTTTATGATCACCAAGGAAACCACTCCACTTTCCATATGGCAGGTTTCTTTTTTGGAAAGAAAGTAAAAACATAATGAACACAAAATACGCATACTAGATATTGTTAAAGAAAATAGCTGCCCTGTAAAAATCTGCTCAGTAAAAATATTCAAACTGTTATCCTGTGGTTGTTGCTTTTTGTTGTTGGTTTGAATTGTATTCTAGATCAGCTGGCTCATTAAGCTTTCAACAGTTATTGTATTTGATCCAGCTGGATCTCAGGGTAAAAAGAGGCGACATCTCAAAAGCACTGAAGCCAGCCTGCAAAGATGCAGAATAGCGAAGAAAAAAACACCAACAAAAACCCAAACTAAAGCAAACTCACAGAGTTCGACAGCTACTAAGGCAACCTTTGCCAAATACAATATAAGCCCATGTATATTGCAACACAACTATATATTAATTTAATAAAATACACAATATAGCTTTTGTACACATAACAATTTGGCTCAAATGCACAGAAATTGCAGTTAAAATCAATAAAAATATGTCAATTTTTTGATGTAAACACATCTAAATTGGATACATTTACACATATAATGAGATTATGTATAGTGATAATGTGAAGGGACATTTTCTTGTTTATTTATATTTTTGGATATGGTCTTCGAAACAATGGCAGTGTCCTTTGCAGTTCTTTAGGTTAATATCCCGCCTTGACCTCAACTCCAGGACACTTTTTTGCTGAGATTCCTCATTTCTTTTTTTTCTTTTTTTTTTATAAAATGTATAAATATTTTGTTAATATTTGGACACTATACATGGATTCATACATATAGTCATCTATATATATTATATAGATATGTTTTCACAGTTGAGGAAAAATGTCCCTTTTTATACAACTTGTGATTGCCTTAAGGCATAGTCACACACATGATAATTCACTGTACACAAGGGACTGAAAGCTGATGATGTACATGTATAAGACAATTACACAGATGGCCAGTTGTCTGTAAGCATTTTGTGTGTGTGTGTGTGTGTGTGTGTGTGTGTGTATGTGTGTGTGTGTGTGTGTGTTTGTGTGTGTGAAAGGGCATCAGTGCATGTGAGTGTGTCAGCAAGTGTAGTGCATGTGTAAAACTGGTGTGTGCAGCTACACCGGTCAGCATCATGAATGTTTAAATAGAAGCGTGAGAAAGACACAGCTTACACATGTGGCTACAAATGACAGGTGAAACATGGTTACACTGTTAATTATCCTCCTTCAGTGGAGCATTTAAGCCACTCCAACCCCAAGTCCATAACCAACCCCTGTGAACACACTCCTGATTAACCAATCTCTTCATGTTCAGACACAGGATCCATTACACGTTAAACACCTATATTAAAGTCAGAAAAGATAAAGTTGTGTCTTCCACTGTCCCAAATAAAATTTGTTTCTGTTTCCACATCGATTGTCATGTCTGACCATAAATAGTCCTTTTCATTCAGTTTCTGTGGCCATCACACATAACAGAAAACTGCCTACACACACTTAGATATGTAGGATTTCACAAGAGACCATGAACAACACACTTATGAGCTGGTGGGCACTTAGATAATAGCTTGCGAGGTGCCAGAGGCATAAGCCTCTGCAATTTGCTTAAGAATCAAAAAAAGAGAGTTTATAAATTCAGCAGAATTTAGATGCTTCTTTTTGTTGGTAGAGAGCTTAGCACCAAAACTGGTGCCAAATGACTGATACAATAAATGTTCCCCTTGTATGTCCAGTGTTGGTACTTATCCACAACAAATACAGTGAAAAGTGCTCCTGTTATAAGAGCCATTTAACCTTTCTAATTTGTTTTGGTAACAGTTTTGGCATGAGAGTTTCTGGAATAGCAGGCCATTCCTCTCTCTACATCCTTTTTGTTGCAGTTTTGTTGTGTCACTTCCTGAGTGTGCCAGTGGCCTCGCTTCCTCTGCAGTCCTGCAATAGTTTGTCGATGTCTCTCACCACCTGGTCAGCGTCCATTCCGTCACGGTTTGTATTGGGCTCCACATGCTCCAGGACACACTCCATTTCACCTGTTGCCTCTTGGCTGATCCTGGAGCGGGCCTCAGCGAGCACCTTGGCCACTGGGTCTGAGGGAGGCAAAGGTGGGTAGACCCCCTGGTCTCTGGTTTGTTTGGTTGGTGACAGGTACTGACCATCAGGAGGCCCATAGTGGCCAGAGCACGTGGCAGGTGGAGGTTTGCCTTCAGCCCCATCAGCTGGGCTTTTGACAGAGGAGCAAGGAGACATGGTGGAGCAGCCCTTGGTAGGACTGTTAGAAGCTGAAGGTACCTCTTGGAGCAGTGGGCTGAGGGCACGTTTCGCCTTCAAGTAGGGCTTGACATTGGCGACGAGAATGGTGTGGTCACGTCTTTCTTTTCCAAATGTACAGAACGTCTTCTTGCCATTGGGGTTAATTGTCTCGTAGGTCTCTGTCTCGGGGACAGTCTCCATCCCTGCTGGTACAAACATATTGTTGCGGTAGTCTACACCCTCTGCCTGGTTTCCTCCAGCCGGGAACTGGGGCATCCAGCAACGGTCAGAATGACCCAGTACTCGGCACTCTTCTGTACAATTCACACAGTCCTCATCTGCAGAAAAAAAAGGCAGGGGATGGAAAGAGAACAAAATTATATTTATGTCAGTAGTGTGCATAGAATAGAGTAAAAACCCACAGTGAGAGCATAAGAGAATCATTGTACTATTATGAAAATAAACTGTCCAAAGTGTTGGAGTCCAAAGTTAGGGAAGCAGAGCCAAACCTCATGAAATGATGTAAAAGAGGAAGCACCAACTGAGGATGTCTGTTTTCAAATACACGTATAGATGCGCACGCGCACACAAACACACACACCTATCCAAGGGACTGGGGGACACCTGCTAGCATTTTCCAAAGCTCTGATCAAGGGGATGGCAGAGCATACAGAAGGAATGAAGAGGGAGCGAGAGAAAAACAACAACAGTTGAGGTTTGGCAAAGGCATAGTGCCGTTATCATAAATTCATGTCAGTGGGCTTTGAAGCCCTCCCTAGACAGAGAGGCTGTGCCAAATGGCTTGTGCTTCTTCCCTGTGTCTGTGCCTGTTTATTTGTGGGCTCCTTGTTGTAGTTGTGCGTGCACATGTGTGTAAGAGTGTTTGTGTGTTCTCCTCTTTCATCTCTATTCAGAAGGATGCACACTCTGGCTGATTATGGAAGTGTTTGTGCCTGTGTCAAACAGATCCAGAACTTGGTTAAAAAATAATAATAAAATAAACAGAGGAGCATATTTTTTTCTCCTCTTGGGCGTAAAGTGAATAAAAAGAGCATCTGTTGTCCCACAAATGGAATTTTATCATTGGTGGGGGTGAGATGAAACCAACAGACAAACAGAAAGACAGGATCCATTAAATTTGTATAAGTAGTTCCTCGTTTCTCATCCACACATTAGACAATGTATTAAGGGGTAATTTACAACAAACTCCAATGGAACTTAAAACAGTTATTGTGTATCATGTTTGCATTTGTTATATTACTTAAATGGCTTAACTAGAAAATTTCTACAGGTTAAGTGGCACGTTTCAATATGTTGCTTTTGCAGGCCGTCTATCAATGCATTGGTTAATAAAGCTTAAACTTCACAATGTACCTGTTATACAAACCCAAGACTACAATAATACACCAGCATTTAACACTGCTCTCCAGTAAAATCCAAAGGTTGCTTTCACAGGCTTTTAAACAAATACAGAAGCTCAGACTAATTTGCATATTGGTTTTGAGATATGTGATGCATTTCTGTCTGTTTGTGGAACCAAATGCTGCAGACAAACACCAACTTCTAATTTCTCATACCAATGTGAGACTTTCTTGTTTGCTAAAATACAAACTGCAACAGAACTGAGACAGCTTTTGTTTGTTAAGAGGAATTAGGCAAGTCTATTTATAGGAGCTATTTTTTTCTATTACTGTTTGTATAGCTGATATAAGTCAATGAAAATATCAGTAGAACAAATGGCAGACCCGAAATTCATATCTATGCTTTATTATTTAACAGAAAAAAAAAGTTTTGTCACCTTTCACCTCTGTTTCTGGATCTTTTCTCATTATGGGCAGTTATCCTAATATCCAGTACAGAGTGTGGGACCAAACGTGTGGTATGAAACTAAAGCGAGAGATGTGTTGACACAGGGTTTGAAAATGTTCACTTCGGCTTTGTTTTATGGAAACTTTTAAAAGGAGTTAGAACGAGGCTACTAAGAGCCATACAGCATTTCCACTATTATTCTCAACTAAATGTGAGAAGACAACAACATCACTGTTAGGAGCTGTAAAGCCACCCCATTAATTCCATTATGCGATGCATGGACCTTTACAGCAGGGCGAGAGTGCTGCTTTAAAGACCACAAACTTGGGACTAATACAATCTTTGGATGATGCGAATGAGCGGGCAGAGTGGATGTGCTTGAGTGCACTTGGCTAGGCTATCTTTGCTGGGTTGTGGGTCAGCAGCCTAGATTCCTAAGAGACTGCCCTCCTAAGCTGTAGAGATGAGCTTAACACTTCACAAATGTTTGAAGAAGCCAAACAGTGCTGGCAAAGACAGGCTGACATTTCCCATGTTGAGGCAGTCATCTGAAGATGAAATAAGGTGAGCAGGAAAGCAGAGGCCAGGCCAGCTTCAGATGGACTACATTTAAATGGTGTGTGTGTGTGGGGGGGGGGGGGGTAAATGCACACACTGAGAAATAATTGTGCCTGTGTCTGTGAGTGATTTGAGTATGAAAATATAAACAACATATCAGAGTACAAAGATGATGCTTTGGTAGAATGTTTGCAGCCCACATAAATAATACACACCTGAATACATGTCTGTGAAGATTCTCAGTCATCCATGTCATGGTTATCTTAAAAAATGCTCTTCAGTGGTAATGTCAAGAACTTAAAGCAAGTCCAGTTGCCACAGAACAGAATTTTTTTGATAAATCTGAAAATGATTTGTAACTAAAACACACTATTAGTGTAATCCATAACCAAACCACAAAACACGTACTGTAACCCAGTTAAACAGGTGGACAACCACTGCTGTTCATACTCGGTCATGCATTCCAGATACACACAATAAACTTGGCCCCTACGACATCTTCATGCTCTCAGAGGTGACTGTCCATTGACTGTGCACATATTACAGCATGAATAATCCATGCAGACGTATTTCCTTCTATTTAGTTGGAGGAAACCTCTGATAGATTATTCATGTCTCAGTTGCATGTGCAACCTTGAGGTGTTCTCCTCATATCTATGGCTAACAATATGACATATGAGAGCAAGGGTGACATTCACTCCCCCACACCCACCCACTTCTCCACCCCTCCCTCTGTGCGTCTCTTCTCCACCAGCTTTCTGGGATTTGCAACAGAAGCCTCCACCAAGGACACATTTGCCTGTGATGATTTGGCTACTAGGGGCGTGTTCAGTTGTTTCCTCTCCAGTTTCTCTCTTAGCTTTGTGTATGGTCAAAGATAAATGACACTGATAGAGTGATATAAGCAATCATATGTCACATTTTCTTTCACCGCTCAGTCAGTGAAACACACTAATAAACACACTAATAAACTGCATAATTCATTATTTTGAAATATACAGTAAATCATGATACCATATTAACATATTTAGTTTCCCTTTTTCTACATTAATTTACTATAGACCTGCTTATAGACCTTGTCCAATACCTTTTATGTTGGCATCCTGTTACTCAATGTCCTTAATCATTCATCTTATTTTTCCTTTTTGCAACATTATTGCTTACATGTGTCAGATGAAATGCAAAGTATTTGTTGTAAAATCAAAACTTCAAGATAGCATGACCCTCTAGATATCAATCTGCGTTTACAACAAGGACACAGCATTTTTATCTTTCAGCGTTCTCTATTTTATCAAGTTTCCAATCTTGGGCACTGATATTGTGTGGCTAAAGCAAAAAAAGTCCTTAAATCTCATCTTACACACAAGCCTTAAAAAGGACAGTATATTTTATAACCACACTGGCCCTGAACCAAATGGGAACAAATGTAAATGACAAGAGATGATGCACTGATACGCAGCAGTTTAGATTACTTGGTACAAAGCGTGACTGGACCATCTTAGACATCAGGAAGGAAAGAAAGGGCAAGAGTCTGTTTCATTTATAAGTGTCACTGAAACTCTGATCAAATTGTCTGATCAGGCAAAGTTGGTGTTTGTATCTTTGAAGCCATGTTCAAGACACTTGCCCTGAATCCCTGATGGAAATCAGATATTTATAACACCTCTATTGCCAACAAAAAGTTTAATTAACTCTAAACACTCTTTTGTACTTGTGGATTCCTTTTTAAAATCCAGCCAGCCAGAGCTATCTTACTACCTCTGGCAGGGTTAATTGACTTGGTTTAGGGCAGAAAGACTGGGTAACAATGAACTAGATAGAACAGCTACATAACTGCCAGTTATCTTTATGGCTAAGAGCATGTGAAACAGATATAAAAGTAGCAAAGCTGCTCAAGTAAATGTTGAGGCAATAGCAAAAAGACACAGTCTAATTCAGGAAGACCCTTAATTCAGCAACACTGCATAAAGTACATGAAGAAGCAAATGGTCCTAGTTCACTGTTATTTGTGAAAATCAGATATTATCATTCATCACAACATTGTGCAGGATGAGAAAAGTCAGTGAAAGTGAAAAATTGATGAATTAAGGATTCGTTATAATTAATTCTGAAGAATTTGAGTGCATACTTTCAATGACAAATCACATTTAAAAGCAGGCTAAAAGCAGCATCTAAAAGCATGTATTGAACACATTAAAACAGAATAAGTGAAAGAGTGAAACAGAGATCTCACATGCACTGAAACTGTGTATGTAAGTCTGAACATGTAAGTCTGTATATGTCTGTCTACGTGTGATTTTATATATAATTTAATAATTTAATATTTTTATTAACATAAAAAGAGACCAAACAAACAAACAAAATGAACTCTAATTGTTAAGCATTAATCAGATGACGTGTTGCTGTTATTTAGCCCAGTGATATAAATGAGATGAACAAAATGATAGAACCAACCATATATCATGGTTTTATAATGCAATATTCAATCCAAATCAGCAGCAGCACAAACTACATCTTCCAAAGTGACCATACAGTTTTATTGTTTACAGATTTATTGTAAGACTATTACACTGCGTTAGTTTTAGGTTGGTGTATGTAATAATGCTGTACTCCATGCTTTGTTCGTTGAATACCACAATGGTGAGAATCTAGAGCACTGAGCATTTGCTTTGTAGTTATGGTGGATATAAACAGACAGGAAACTATTATTGGTATCTCATTTTTCAACCTACCATTTACTAATAGTCCTTGAGGAGCGCCACGCAAGTGCAGATGCAACAGAAAATACACAACAGAGAATTGAGGGTGGTGACGCATACCTTTAAGGACATACACTATACACCCACACCCACACACACACACACACACACACACACACACACACACACACACACACACACACACAATTTCCAGTTTCACAACTCTGCTTGATATGATTCACAACCCAGTGTCCACTGTAAAATGTCAAGATGGAATGAGGTTGATATTAAAAAACTTCAATAAACCCTGTAGGGTCAGAAATAAATGTTGAAGGAAAAATTAAACCCAGTGGACTAGTGAATTGTGTGTTGTGCTGTCATTTAGCTAGTAATCATACAGGCACAAACTGTATGTGCTGTACAAACAAGCACGTTTTATCAGCATCTCATGTCATGAGAGTTATCACAATCAAGAAAATCTCCCATAGCCATCTCAGCACCACAACAACAGTGAAGGTGCTTCTACTAAGCCAGAAAATGCCTCTCATCTCATTCCAAAATATACAAAAATGCTCCTCTGTTTTCCTTCCAGAAAAAGCCTTTTACAAAATTAGCACATAATTAAAGAGGTGCCACAGGCCACTTAAAATCACACATAGATAGACAAGAAGGCACAGGGTTCTTCCCCAATGCAGAATGATAGAAAATAACTGTTCACAATTCTGAGTTGTTTTTTCTTCTCTCCTCAATTTAATTTTTCAACCTTTCAGCATGGTGCATGAAGGATGTGCACCTAAACCTGTGAGTGTAAAAGTGTGCTTGTGTATCAGTGTGTGTCATAAAGCATGGTGTGATTTCCCTAAACTCCTTTTCTCCCTCCAGACGCCTGCCCCCCTGGCCCTACATGCTCATCCCTCCTCGCTTTATTACCCAGCCCTGTGATTAATGTCCCTCTGTCACACACTGTGGTTCCCTAGGAAGAAGGGAGGAACCAAGAGAGAGATGTACACACAGGCGATTGCTAGCAAAGCAGCAACAAACGGAACACAGGATAAACTCAGTGTGGCAGAGTGTTGCCTACGGAAGTACACAAAAGTAAAATGCTACAAACATGTAACAACTTAGTATCTATCACAGTAGTGGTGAATCATTTAGATCATCCTGCACACCTGGCTAGTCATTAGACAGCTATATGTGCTATTAAAGTAGCCCATGAGGTTGGAGAATGAGCCAAGATGATGGTTGGTGTGCGTCTGTGTGTTGAGGTTGTGTTGTGGAGTATATCCCCCAACCCACCCAAGGTGGACAGGAGGAATGGCAGCTGACGAATTGTGCAGAGCATCTGTGACAGACCATGACTGCACCTGTTCACCTGAGGGAGCTCACAGTGTGTGTTTGTGTGTGCATGTGTGCGTGTTATTGTGTTTTTAATCTCCTCGCCTACTGCTATCAAACCCAGCTGATCCATGCAACCCCCCCCACCCCCCATTCTCAACCAATCAGGGTGAGTAAATATTTGAATTGCACAGATGAGAGAGTCTTCACTCTGACTAAGCCTAATGTTTAGTGAATTTCTTATTACTTCTCAGGTCGCTGGTCTAGCAAACAACAGTAGTTAAAGAGTTAAACTTTGGGTCTCAGTGAAGTGTACTTCAGTAATTTCAGAAAGGACAAGTGTCAGCAGGGTAGACTGGAGGGCTGATTTGTCCATTGGTGATGTATAAAAAACTACAAATTAATATAGTTTTTATTGATGAGGTAGATTTTGTGCTTTCAGTTTGAATTTGTGGAAATTACTTCATTCACTGATATTTATTCTGATGTTACTTTAGTTTTACTATACAACAATAGTCATATCTTCACATACAAAGCTAGTTCATATTCTCCCTACACAGCACTGTTGTGGTGAAAATGAGAACATTACTCAAGTCTTTTACTGAATTAGATATTGTTATGATGCTAAAACAGAGAGGTGCTGAGAAAGCAGGTTCTTCTCTACAGTTGACCAGTCTGTTTTGCCAACATCATTTCATGAAGCTGCAATGGAAAACTTTTTCCATAAAATCGCTGTTATGGTCTATTCACCACAGTTTGCAGTGGGATCTGCATTTTACGCTGACCTACTGCTCTGATTGAAACCTATCAACAACAATAAATGAGGCCTATGATGTGATTTAAAACAGTAATTTGGAGCAAACTGCTAATTTAAATACAATTATCCATTTTTTTTCTGTAGAAACTCACTATTTGGCAGACCACAAACAATATAATGTATCTGAAAATGTAGTGTTATCCCCAAGGAAACACATTTATAATATTATATGACAAACTGTTAGCATATGATTATTAGTCAAAGTTCTACTGTGAGTGTGATCATGTGTTGAGGGAATAGATCTGCTTGTTTTTTTGTGGTGGGTGACTCAATGAGAGGGATACTTCTCTCCATTGTAAGAGCTTTTATCACAGTGGGAGGCAAGAGAATACCAATGCATAGCACGAAATGCTTGGCAGCAATAGTGGGGGTGCCCAGTGGCTGGCGATGCCAAAACTGAATCAGGGACATTTAACTCAGGATCAAACATGGCTTCTCGTCTGACGTTGCAGTAGAAACTTCAGGATCCTCCATCAGCGAACGCCTGGTTAAGTTGTTCGAAGAACATCTTGAGGAGAGAGTATTTATGCATAGGAGAAGGAGGGATGAAACCCAAGAGGGGGAGGAAGAGGAGAATGAGCTCATATTCAAACAAAAACAAATACACAAAGCCTAATCAATGATGAGCAAGCAGGGCCTGTGTGCTGTGGGAGGCGAGAAAGATCTGTGGGTTGTAGAGATGAGGGACATCTGGACAGTCAGGTTGATGTTTTCAAACAGCACTTTCCCTTTAACACAAAGGAGGACTGAGGGCCCTAAAGTGTTCAATATGGTCCTTATAAATACTAATTTGTACATGTTATATAAAGGCTGCCACATGTGTGCTTGTGTGTGCATATGTGTTTGCCTTTTCCTGTCTGAACAGAGTAGAATCGAACATACACTTAAACTGAGCTGGTGTCAGGATATCTGCAACTTCAGGGCACATTCACTGTTTTTTTAATGAACCTTATTTAAAGATACTCCACTAAAATATAAATAGCTTTTCCTTGCATTCTGTCAGTTTTCACTACATTCAGTGATATAATCTCAGTTATCAATGGTTTCTGCTGGTTTTAATTGTTTGAGAAACTCAGCCTTGAGACAACTATGTGAAAACAGGGGATAAAAAGATCTCACATTTTGTTGGTTATCTGCTGGAAATCAGACCTAAAGCCTACAAAAAAAAACAAACAACCAAGAACCTCAACAAACAGGTTTGAGAGAATAGCCATGGGAACTTATCCGGTGCCAAAAAGTGCTGAGAGCAGGAAAAGTAATGTTTATCTGTAACTGCATTTGTGATGTGTGACAACACCCTTCAGAAAATTCCCACTGCTGTTTGAACTACCTATTTGGCCAAGTTTTAAGTGTTTTTTTTTTGTTTTTTTTACAAAGTTTCTTTCATTTCTTAAAACTATTTGCATTCTTTGAGTATGTGTTTGTATATGTGTGCACTTACACACTTTAGGAGTCAGTCTGTGGCAATAAATATAGCAAGGTCAGTGAAGGAATATCCTTGCTTCAGCCAATAAAAAACCCTCAGCCTCTTTTCTAAGCTGTGACTTAAGGACTTGTATAATTCAGATTTCCTCTGGCTACAGCTCACTCTTCAGCTCCTCTTTCTCTCAGTCCTTAAGTGTTCTAATGGCAGTAGAATTGCTGTAGACATATAGAGTAGATATAGATGTCTGACAGGAACTACTTGTACATCATTCCCACTGTCATCAAGCTATTTATATCTACCAATTAACATGAAAAAGCTACAACATGAAAGAAAATAAATATTAATAGTTTAACTGACTATAGGTATGTACACTAAGCTACTTCACATGCATGCACAGATAAATATGAGAAGCTAAACTAAACCAATGCCACAAAACTAAACGAGTTATTATCATAGATAACCACTCAAAAAATTATAGTGTAATGGCCTTAACCCCTTTTATCAAAAAAAATATCATCGTAAAATTGTTAACCCCCCCGCAAAAAAACAGAAGACATATTGTATGAAAGCAATGTGAACAGGTTTTTTTCAACTTGTCACTACGTGATACATAAATGAAGTTATTCTGCCATAACTAAAATATGCTCAGCGTAGTGTATTCACCAGTGAATAGATGGACATTATTTATTACTGATACAAACTGTCTGCCTGTTGCACAGCCTGCTTTTTAACATGAGGTTAAGTGGTGTTGTCTGAGGCCGACATGTTAGCAGAAAGGAACAAAAAAAAGAAAAAAAAGAAAAAAGAAAGCCACAGGTCAACAGTGTCTCGCTACCTTTACCTTGAGAGAGACATGGAGGGTGGCACAAAGGGTGGCAAGGAGACAAGAAGGGGACTTATTAGAAGATGAGGCGAGAAGCGTGGTGAATCAGTGGCTAATCCTCCGTTTCCTCTAAGCCTATGTAATTAGGACATGGGGGATTGCACCGTGACAGGGGATGCTTCTGGACCGCCTTGCTTTTTTTCCCTCTCTCTCTTTTGTTTATTTCTTCCCTCTTTGGCCTGGGTTTATGGCAGTTTGTTATCTAAATATAGCATGCCTGTGTGTGTGTCTTCTCTTTATTGTGTGTGCATCGCAGCATGTTCACTTATAAGCAACATAAACAGACACAGCATGCCTGCACCATGTTTTAGTTCTACTCACTACTACTTACTATTTGTGGATGTGAGTGAGAGTTTTTTTGTTTTTGTTTTTTTTTTTGCTGCTTTGGTCGCTGCGTGACACCCTTAGATTGTATTTGGGCATATTTGTGGGAATCAAATGGGCTGTTTCAGTGAAACGACACTTCCTCTTCTACACGCACAACAAACAAACAAACACACCATGTTTGTAACTGAAAAGCCTTAGGATACAGAGCGCTGTATGGACCAGACATGAGACCTGATCAGCATCCTTCTGCCTGTTAATAGCCTTAATCTACTTCCTTCCCCCAGTTAGATGGCAAGGAATGTTTCCTTGGCCCATTTAGAGAGCCGAGAGAATCTATGACTCACCAGCTCATTACAAAAATCCTGTTTCTATCCAAGGAGAAAACAGGTTTAAAACACCCTATTGAAGAAAGAATGAAGGGAAACCTTTTGTTGCTAATTTGCAGAAGGTCCGTTTTTGAAGGGCTTCACTCCACCACATTTTTTACATTTTAACCGTGCTACTTTAATGATGTTATTTCCAATACTCTAGATTTACGGGATCTCTTCTTAAACTGATTGGATTTACTGCGTACATTTAGGCGCATGTGTTCCTCTTCTGATAACTAGCCTAAAACAACAAGGAGAAAAACATTTAGTTTTGCGGAGGCGTCATTCAGACAGTCAATATAATAACAAGAACCACCAGACATCAGGCAATCCTGTCACATTTGCTGAATTAAATCACTTTGTTTTATTGTCTGCCTCTTTCTATGTCTGCCTCTCTGTTTGTCGCTCTCTTTTGAACAAAGGGATTTGAACAACTCGGGGTGTCATGGCTTTGTACAAGTAATCATTCCCATGTGTACTGCTTTAGCAGGATTAGGGAAAGTGCTTCTGATTCTCTGTCTCAACAGAAATACGCTCACTGTAATATACCAACACACAGTGTACACCAGTACAGTATTGTCCTTAATACTTCATTCTGTCCCGTGGTATCATATGACCTTGATCATTTTAAGTGTTGAGCTCTTGTAAGAGGCTAGAGTGAAGCTAAGCTGTCTGACGAAATTCACAATGACAAATTCATCAAAATAATATAAAAATAAAGAAAAGGAAATTCCTGTAGTTGTTGATGCAACTAGTAATGTCGTCCTGCCGGTGGTTGGGGGACATCAATAGAGACAGAGTGTGTAGGTGAAACATGTTGAGAGTCTTGACGCTTGAATGCAATGCAATCCAAAAAGGGGCCAAATCCCAAAATAATCAACTGGTCATAGCCGGTGCTGACTTGGGGTTGTAAGAAATATTTAAGACATCAAAATACTGACAAAATATCAGATTTGATTTTTTAATCTAAGTCCACATACATTACACTAAAAAACAAAAACACATTGATTTGTAGTAGAGACCTAGCTCAGCTATTACTGGATAATAAAGCAGAAACAGAAATGATTTTAATTCAGTTGTGCAGATACCAAAACCAGAGCCTATTGTGAAAGTCTGAACATTACTTACATACATTCAGCTAAACTATCTGTAGGTGTGTAAATTACTGTGAGGTTAAGTACCTATCTGATAAGACACCAGTTTGATGTTCTCAAACAGCCTAATCTGACAGACCAAACCTGTTTTCTAGACTGTAAAAACATTTTCACGTTTCCTCCATTGGAGCACAAAGTTAAGAGATGGGTAAATTCTATACATGGGAATATTTAAACGTAATTTAATGAGTGATGTGCAATATTAATGTTGTAACAAGTATTTTGTTTAATTATAAGGTAAATGAAAATGTGTATAGCAAAGTTCAAATTATATTTTTTTTCTGCACACTACACTGATACTTTGTGAAGTATCAAACTATCAAATATAATAGCATGAATAATTATAATAAGCATGAAAACAACATGCCAAGCCACATATTAACATATAATCTTCTAGCTCATGAGACTAATATGTGCAATAAGAAAACGGTACACTTTAGCATGTAGGCATTTGATCAATTGTGCCAATGAACAGCAGTGTAGCTCCCCTAAGGATATTGGCGGGTGTTGAACAGAGGCTAAGTGGAAAGGTGCAGAGAGGTAGGTTGAGTCGATGGTGTTGGCTTTCTCAGCCCCGGGGCCTAACACATTTAGAGAGCTAACTGACACACTTTGGATGTATTAGACACAGTGAGCTCTGCCAACCTCTCCTCTATTTCTGCTGTGCCTCCTCTTCCTCCTATCACCGTCTGTCTGTCACTACAATCCTCTCTCCATGCAAAACTGAGGAACATGCCTAGTGTTTCAGTAGCATTGCTTTAGCATCGATGTTCCTCCTTGCTCCAGCCAAATTGGTGTTTGCCGTCTAGACACTGGTTGCTTGTGTCTCTGTATGGGTAAACATATGCACACACTAACACTCTCACTTGACTGTTTATAAGTATGATTAGATTAAGAGAAATTGACGGAAATGCAATAACAGTCTATTAGTCTACCCATCAGGGGGGGATAATCATTTCAAATAGAAATGTGTTTTCCATCTCACTATCTAATTTATACTTTCTTTGCCTCTCCATCTGTTTCACTCCTGAGACCGGTGGGTTATCAGCACAAGGCTTTAAAATAGGCAGAGTTCAAGTCCAGGCCACTGAAATAAAAGGCAAATAAACAGAAATACATGCCAATAAATACCTTTCAGACATCAGCCCCAAAGGCTCTCTCTTGACAAATATATGCATTGATTTTGAAGGTGAGAAAAACAACTCCTCTCAATCCATGATGCTCCATTCTATGTGGTGGTTTAAGATTAGGGTCAAAGATTAGGAGGCTTACACAAGATAAGAATGGGATTAAAAGAGCTCAGAGATGTAAAATTACAGATCAGAGAACTGGTGAAAATACACCTGATTTGTAAACAAACTCATAACAGGGCAGCCACCTGTCCTGCTGGACAATCGTGGCATCATGGGGGAGAGCAAAACAAAGCAATGTATTCTTGACAATAGAATGGGAAGTGAATATTATGGAAGCAGCATCCGATATTCCAGAGAGGGATTCAGCACACATCAAAGGCTGCCTCTGCAGTAAGTCTGTTAGATTTGGGATTAATGGACTCCAGAGGGGCCTGGACACACACATGCAGGCACACATCCTCACAAACACACACACACACACACACACACACAACAAACACACACACACACACACACACACACACACACACACACACACACACACACAAAATCCACTACCACAATTCCGCCTGATAAGATTCACGACCCA
>JAUBNQ010000017.1:11875884-11897478 GCA_032353495.1 Ctenopoma kingsleyae | reverse complement strand
ACACACACACACACACACACACACACACACACACAAAATCCACTACCACAATTCCGCCTGATAAGATTCACGACCCAGGCTAGCAAAGAACTGCAGTGCAGTATATCTCTTCTAGTAACTCTCCACAGTAGACTCTCTACTGCAGCATGATACTGTGTTACAACATGTTGTAAGTCAGTAAAGGCAGTTAATGTGATTTCTTAACATTCCAGTAAATTTTAGACAACAAATACTAAAACTGTCCTGGTGGTTTGAGCACCAGACCAGACTCCGTGACTGGAGTACAGCCTCTTCCCAGTCATGTCTATTTGATTGTTTGAACAAGTTCTTTATTTTGCTTTTCAAATTATGATGCACATGGGCAAAAACACACATGCATGCATACACGCACACACAACCGTAAGTTGCCTCCAAGCTCCGAAGAGTTCATGCAAATTACAAAAATGCAAATTTGGGTGGTAAGGCTCAGCTGTCCTCTGATGCGTTTGGAGGAAAACGCGACAAAATGAGAAACATCGCAACAAATCTATTTCGTTTAATCTCGACAGACAGAAAGACAGTCTAATCCCAACCCTGACTGCCTTTCCACCCCAGTGCCCAGCCTCTCCACATTCTGCCACCCCCCCGCTGCATCCCCTGCCCTCTGGGCTAAAACCACAGGTGCAGGCAAATGCAAACCACTGGGTGGAAAATGCTCGTTGACAGCATTCTGGTGTGTTTGTGATTGGTCAGTGAACAATAAGGGAGTTTCCTGAAACACTTGTCGTGCTGATGGAACAGCTGGACACCAACACCAGACATGGATCAGGGTGGGAAGAGACCATGCGGAACAACAGGGAACTTAAAACTAAAATGAGATTCAGCAGAGCTTAAGCTCACTGTCATCTGACAAACTATTTGTGAGTCACAAAGAAAAGGAAAAAAAATGACAAAGAACATTAACAAAACTAAGCCGCAGTTATTTGCAAGAAATTCCCTGCATTCCAATGTTTTGATTATATTTCATACTGCAGTTATATTTTCTACTAAACAAGGTGTTCTATATGAAATATGCTTTTGTATACTGGAGTATTTGTCTAATTTTACTGTCACTTGTGATACAATTGTATTTTTGAGTAGAAGTGGTCATAATTTAGCAGCTCAAAGCTGAAAAAGGAAGATGGAGGCAATCACCTGTTGTTCGATACGTCTTGAATTCTGATGTGGTTGCCTGGATACAGCAACAGCAAGAGTGTGTATTTTCCATCAGTCTATGTGTATTAATTCACTGGCTCCCTCTGCTATTGTCTGCCTCTTCTCTTTTGAGCACCAACACACAGGCACACAAGTACATGCAAGCACAAACCCACAGCCATGAGCACACCAAAACCCGCTCACATCCACACAATCATCCTGAGCAGCATTATCACAATCTAGGGAACTAGATTATCCCTGGGCTCAAAACTTCATTCTCTTTGATCACCACTTTGAAGGGGATGAGAGGCAGCACAGCAGACCATCACCCAGATTTCCCACTTGTTAATCAAGGGAGATTTTTTTTTTTTTGTCACCTTCAAGAACAGATGGACAACTGTTTTCAAAACATCAGCACAGAATAGGCATTGTGCTATAAAGGATACATCCTTCAGCAACAACAACCCCAGAGACTTTCTAAGATCCCATAATATTCTCAATAAAACTATACCAGATACAGCTTGAGACATTTGTATATGCACAACTGCATGTATGTCCCTTAAAATGTAATAAAGTTCAAATAATGCGTTGCTACACAAACATTTTTAACTTGTTACAACTAACAATAGGAACTGATAATTTGAATGAATCTGGTGCTAAACTTGGTTGTAGGTAGAAACGGAAACAACCGAATTGTGCATTCTGCAAAACCTGTTACAGAAAATCCTACACGTGTGCAAACAATCCAACTGTCTACCTCACTGTGGTCTGAATTTCAATGTTGCATGTGTGTGTGTAAACCAAAAGGGAAGGTGTAAACACTATGTGAGGATCTGTCACACTCAGCTGTTTACACTGCAAGTCTTCTAAGATCCATAATAGATCTTGTGGTTTGAGGTGAGATGGTGAGGTCAGCTGTTAATTGCTGCTGGTAATTACAGATGTATCTTAAGCTTGCCGATATTGTCCATTGGGCTTTGGAGACCTGCTTTGAGACTAATTTGCCACAGAGAATATTGCAATGCATAGGGAAACGCAGAGCCCTCATTCATGCGGTCTGAGGTAGCAATTAAAACTCATCCAATCTAACCTGGTTCTCACCCTGCCATGGAGCTCTTGTAGGCATCACGTAAGGTATAAAATGTATTTAGTACCTTAAATTATATTTAGATACACAAGATGAGATCACCCTGCTTTTGCCCCACCTCTATGCATTTAAATGTTCAAGCTTGCCATTCCTTCAACTTTTCCATCCTTTCCCAGTACCCAGGAGGGGGGTTTTCACCTCTGCAGGGCTGCTTCCCAGAGAAGAGAGGCAGTGCGGGGACAATAGCAGACACCCAATTAAAGCTGTGTTGGCCTTGCAATTCCTCAAGGTATTGCCATGTGACAGTTTAATTAACCAAGCCCCTTATCTTAATTTAGCAGGATCAAAAAGTAACAAACTGAGGTTATCAGAGAAAAACACTCCCAGTCACCATCCTCATATGCTCACACACACATATATACACACATTCTCCCTCTCAGTCTCCTACGATACGAAAGTTATATCACAGTGCAACATATGTAACACAGATTCAGTATATGATGAAATGCATATAGCTTGCTTGTGATGACTTCCTTCAGAGAGTACAAGGCAATAGTTATGGTGCAAATGTCTTAACCCATATTTATCACAGCTGTAGGGGTTGGACTCTCTTTGTGCCAGCACAGCACGTGCAAGTGTATTTCTCAGCATGTGTACGTGCGACTAGATCCAGGCTCGTCTTACAAGACTACAGTATGCATTTATGTTGACAGGCTTTTCTTTGGAATTTGAACTGGTGGTTCAGCAACTGCTGGGAGTCAGATACCATGCTACTTAAGCCAGAGCTGTCACGCCCATCTTCAGCCATTCATCCACCCATGAGCTTTTTCTGCTGATCACTTATCATCCAGTCGCCATGATTTCAACTTCATTCTTCATTGTGACCCTGTTGTTCAACCCACATAATTGAGTTTGTATTTGTTTTGCACATTTACTCCCCACTACTACCCTTTTTCATGTCTAATTTTATTTTCTGATCATCCCGTCCTGTGTCATCACATAAACCACATCCTCTCTTTTTGTTTCAGAGTTTCCGCTTCTTCAAATACTCCATTATCTATATCACTGGAGGCAGTGGATGAAAGGACATTACTAGTTATGGTTGAAAAGAGAAGAAGTCCTGATGCCTTGGATGGGCCAGGCCTATTTATCTCTCTGGCTCCTGATGCAGTGTAACATGGGGAAACAATGCCCCAGGGTGCCACAGATATTCATTCACATCAGCCAGAAACAGCCTGGACAAAGGAGTCCTTCATTTGTATCTTTGTATCTTCTAGATTCACTGGAAGCTGTGCTAAATTCACTGTCTAGGGGATTTTTTTAACCGAGCATTTCAGTTCTGCATAATCAAAGCTCAACAGTTTACCCAGTTTGTAGCACTCTGCACAGAATCGACGAAACAATCTGTCACTTTTTTTTATTAATAATGTTGCTGTATTTGGTATAGTATAACTGAGATCAACAAAGTAGAAGTCATAACACAGTGCTGTGTGATCCAAATTTCAGAAAAAATATAAACTACTCTGTGATTGTCCCATCAAAAAGTTACACAAAAATATGCTGATGTACTTTATAGATGACACTTTCCTGCTTGGTTTAGAATTTTAAGTTGTCAGTAGCCAAGATGCAAAGTATTTGTGGATAGATTAAGGCACAGCTATACAGTTGTACAACATACAAAATGTGCCAACACACACAGAGTTTGCTAACTCAAAGAAAATATACTGGCACTGAAAAAAAATGCAGCAAAACGGAGAGATAACTTGCAGATAAGAGAAGAGGTTACTAAGCAAGCAGTGGGATTGCGAGTGAAATGCATACAGTGAGATCAGAGACAAAGTCATGTGAAGAAAAAGATCTGTGCCGACCGTGCCTTCACCTCCCACGGTGTTGTTACCAGCTGATGACAGAATCAACTCCTCTAATTGTGAGAACAGGCTACAGGTGTGAATTTGTCATCAGTAATACATCACTGCTGAAAAGTAAGAGTCTTGTCTCATCATCTATCTCTTTATGCTAATGTTTTATGTCGTCGGTGCTTGATTTGATATCACATGTTTACAAATAAAGGTCGGTTAGAGAAAATATATATCTCCCTCATAAAAACACAAAATGTACAAACACTGTAAAAAACACTTGTGGCACTGAAATACACCAGTTCCACTTTTCAGGCTTTCATTACAAACAAGTACAATTTATAAAGCCTTAATCTTTATTTCAACCCTGCAAAATAAAAACTAAATCAAAAACTGTGACATGTCACTGTTTGTAATGTTTTGTTAATTTAATGACATGTACTCAAGGGAAATTAGTTTTCTTGTTATCTGAAAGAGATTCAGGTCAAGTGTGGATGGTGTTGGATAGCATTTTATCAAACCTGAAGCTAGTTGTGAGTCTTATATTAGTATCTGAGGCCTTTCAAATCTCTTATCAATTGTTATGTGCTGTGTAACATGAAGATATGTTAGTTTCAAGAATATCATCATCATCATCATCATCATCATCATCATCAAATGAGCTGGAGAGGTGTAGGGTTGGGAGTTTAAGCTACTTCAAGTTCTGACAGGTAGATAAATGTTTAGGCAAGGGAGTTGTGCTTACCCTCTTAGTAGTGCCAGAGAGAAGCAAAATACGTTATCATAAACCCTGATAAGAGAGTCATTGGACACAGAGCTTAACAAACGCAGGTATTTTTGACAAGATCCAAAATAGAACCAGCTATTGAAGCCCATCTCTAAACTCAAGACGGAAAACTACTAACAGCAGCACAGTTTTCAGTATTAAAAACCCAACAGAAATCTACTAAGCATCAGTTGTGTGGTATTTTCACTTGATAAGTTGCATAAACAATCCAATTTTAAACCCAGTTTTCCAGGCACTTAAATCAATCTGAAAGGGAATGATACAAGTGAAAAATGTCAGAGTAAGTAAAAGACAAACATATGTAAGAGAGTGTGGTTAATGTCCAGAATTACATCCTAAACGCGCACAAATACACATGCACAAATGCCCGGCTGTCCATGGACAGAGGACAGATGGCTGCAGGATGGCTCCAGTCCAGGAAGTGACGATGTTCTGTATCATTATAATCTGCTCCATAGTACCCTCCCTACTGCTGTGCTGGACAACATGTTTCACCCACTGAGAGCAGATTCTGGAACAGCTCTTCTGCTGCTCTGTCACACATACTCTTAGAGCGGTGCTGTGACAACAACATAAACTTGGATTGTGAGTGTTCCTTCATTTAACCCTTAGAAAACTGAAAAACAAGAAGAAGAAAAAAAAGAAAAGAACAGCCCAGTACTCAGAATTTCACAACGATTTTCTTAATGCAGCAAAGAAACACAAGGGCAGGGCAAATGTGTGTAAGGCAGCAGCATGTTCTAAAACACTCTAATCCACTCAGTCTTTTACGAATCAGCCTTGGATTGCTCATAGGAGTTATTTCTGTCAGTCTGTGTATCTCACCAACACACAGACACAAGCACAAGGCTGCAAAGCACTGATTCTGATTCAGCTTGTTTGTTGTTTTCAGTAAAAGCTCACTTGGTACCACCCATAAGCTGAAAAACTGCAGCAACATTTCAACTCTCTGAATGCAGCACCTGAGCTTATACGTATCTTAAAATATATCAGCATCAGAAGCTGTGATAAGATCCTAACTGCGTGTGCTGTAATCACAAATTTAACTAAGCTTTGCAATGGGAGGTTAAATGCCTGAAGAATAAATAAATAAATAATTTAATATAAACGTAGGCTGCACTGTCATGGGGCTCAGCCACACAATGTTAATTAATTTCATTTATAGCACAGACACCACAGACAACTACAAGGTTGTTGTTCTTGTGATTACAAAGAGAACTGGGAGCAGAAGCATGTCTGTTGTGATCACAAAACTGATAAATACAGTGGATGATCACTCTTGCTGCTTTGATGGAACATATGCTATATTTGTGCGGAAGAACAGGTTCAGCTGGTTTTGTTACTAGTGTGGAAACATGCATTTGATGACAATGTAGGTTATTAGGTCTGTTTACAGCAAGCACGTCTGTGTACATGTGTTAAGTGTAAACACGGAATATGCAAACTAATCAAACCACCTCGCCTCACTTTCTGAGTTCAATTACGCACCAATGAGGCTTTACAGCAAACAAACTCCAATTCATCTGCAGGCAAGGATTCTGACAAGCACAGTGACAAAAACATAGACCTACATTTCAGCATAAAATAGTGTTTAATATCATGCTTGTGATAGTTGATTTTTCCAGAGAGCTGAGCAGTGTTGTTGAACAGAATAAGACAAAATGAAAAAAAAAGAAAAGAAATGACATGAAATATAATATCAGTGAGGTTTTTGTTTGACCTGACAGTGGATGAAGTTTAACAATATGGTTGAACAGTGATTAACTTTAAATCTCCATGACTCTGGACTAATCCTCATACTCAGTGCGACTGCATTTTTTTAATGGGCCTTGAATAACATTTCCACAGCATTTAATGGCTTTGTGTGTTTTTCAGTGTCTAATATGAGTGAGCACACACTCAGATTAATACCCTGTAATGTTCTCATTACAGAGAGGTGTGAAGAGAGAGGGCTGAGCAGCTGTAAGCATTTAGGGGAATCAGGTCTTACTGGAGGGGGCAGGAGAAACGCGCTCTCAATGGAATCTAGCGCAGATTTTTATTTTTAGATGAGAAGTCCAATCATGCTATGACGAGAGGTTGAAAATGGTGCTCAGAGCAAAATAAGACATATTTTTACTCATTGCTTCCATAAACATGTCATAATTATTCACTGCGGTTACCAGGGTGAAGGGATAATGTCAGAGATTTATAGCCCAATTGGTAAGAGTGCAAGATATTCATCAATCTTCTCCAATGCTGTGGTGCCACAGTGCTTGAGATAGGCTTCAATAACCGAATGCGGATCAGGGGGTGCGCTGCTATGCAGGCGGGCTGAAGTTTAGCGGGAAATCTCAACCCACATCCAACCAAGCCCCGCTCTATATCACACACACTCAGCACAAGAGGAAGGACACAAGAATGGACATTACCCTTCATGAACCACAATCATAACAATGGAATTTAATAAAACTTCATGTACTAAAGAAAACAGACTAATCCCTTTAAATCTTCCATAATGAGAGAGAAGAAATCCTAAGACTGTGATATTTCCCCTCCCTTCACCCCACAAGATTTTAGGCTTTCCACAGGATTCCACTAGCTTAGCTGCAAATCGCCTCACTGCTGTGCGATACCACCCTATCCTCTAAGAATGGGGTGAGCGCATGATCTGGCACATGTGTGGGCTCACAAACACACACACATGCACGCGTGCACACACACACACACACACACAAATCTTATTTGACTTTGAGTGATGCCTCCTGGAGAAGTCCAGATTGCTGATGGTTCTCATTTTCGCCACCAGGAAAGTAGCTGGTGATGCTGCCATGAATCAGACTATCAGCCCAGCCAGGGACAGGCCGTGGAGAGCTGAGAAGAGGAGGAGCTGGAGGAGATGAAAGGCTCAGAAACAAATCCTCTTTGACCAGTAGTTCACACAAAGAGTGAGAAGAAACATGAGCATCTGGCTGCTGTTTTCCAACGCTGCTTGTTTGTCTAATCTACTCTCTGAAGTCATGCTTTTCTTCCCGATAGATTCTTTAAGGTTGTTTGAGATTAAAACATAGATCCTTCATGAAAAGATTTAAAATTTTAAATAAATTATTATTACTAACAAAAATAGTTCATAAGCGGTGAATGAAATGAAAAGGCAAAGAGGAGCTGTCTAACACAAATTCTGCTCATACTGCTATGAGAGAGATCACCGCAACGACGCACAAACATGTCTCCACTGGAACAATGGGTGTAGGCTGATAGCCTCAATTAATCATGTTTAAACAGACAGATGTGATAGCATCACATGAAACCATGACTCTTCCATATGCTACCTGTTTAGTGTAATATTTATAAAGAGACTAATTATAATGCACTGAAATGAAGCTTCCCTATCAGCAGATGTTTGTCTATTAACCTGCAGAACAATCACTTTAACATCATGTGAAGAATTGCACGTTAACAGTGCCCTCTCTGCATTAGAGAGCACACTGTCAGAGGCTGTAAACAGGTTTATTGCTCAAACTTGCTAATAAGAGACATTTCTAAACAAATAATAATGATGGAACTTATAGCTTTGAAAAATTTCCTGTACTGATTTGCGGAATAATAAAGGTATATGGTCTGCCACTCTATTTTTCATTTATTTTTTTAAGTGTAAATCAATGAGATATGATTTATTGTTGTTGCCACAAATTATTTATACAGTACATTATTTGGGAAGACAAGAACTGGAGCTATTTATATATAGGAAATAAGTTCTAACTTCATTAACTTTATCATTGTTTTTGTTTTGTTTTTTTGTTTTTTTCCATTAAATGGAGTCCAATTTCTGAGTCACGTTCTGGCTGAGCTGTGGCACGATCATATCTCCACTTTGGATCCAAAGAAAAAGTGTGTCTTCAAGCAGCAGTCAGATTGTCTCACTTTGTTCATTTGTTTCCCTATTCAATTACCCTGTGTCTGAAATGTGTGTTTCTTTCTCTTGCTCCAACTGAAAATGTTATAAACAAATTAATTAAGCAATTTACTCCTATAAATTGCTTTAAGGTGACGATAACTGGTGAGCCATAACAAAAGACATTGACTTTTAAGGGAATTATTAATATAAATATCTCCAAATGACATGTACATGCATTATTAATTTCATTACTGTGATGTACTATATATTGAATGCAACTGTAAGTGCACTACTTGTAACAAAATATTGTGCAAAAAAGAAATAAGAACAGGCTGAATGCACTGTATTTTGAATAGAAATTCAGAAGCATTCAAATTATAGATGTACTACACATCAAGCCATTGTATGAAAAACATGTCTGCATTTATCCATCCATGTCCATGAAATATGAATGATGTTGATTGGTATGCCCTTTTCCAGCTGTCAGATAAAGGTTTATTGAAGGCCAAAATGAACAGGATAGAGGTTGCCATGGCCACAAGTGTGAAAAGGGCATCTGATCTGACTTCTGACCAGTCAATTAATTTTAGAATTGAATTTTTTTTTTTATCAAAGGTTCATTCATGACTCAAACTTAATTGCTCCCAATAAGGAGAGAAGAGGAAAGACTAAGACTGGATGGACCTGAAAAGTAAAGTAATGCTCGGGTTTTAAGATTAGGACTGCCACAAGGGGAGCTGACTGAATATTAAGATGGATTAAAGTCTGAATATTTAGTTGGGTAGATCTCAGTGTAGACTGGAAAAGAAAATCTATTATTCAACAAAACAACATAAAGAATTAATTTTCATGATTTAACAGACTAATGAATGTGAAGTGTACCCTAACAAGGACTCAAAAATGGATTAATGGAATCACTTTTTAAAATATATGTTGTGCTGATTGTTTTGGCTACTGTATTAAATTGAAAATGCTTGTAATAATATCAGTGGTGAAATTCAGTCTTATGTCTAAAGGGATTAATAGTCAACTCTTGTTTTTCTCCAAGGCCTACGTCAGATGCAGTAAAATATTCTGTGATGTAGTTGTAGCATAAATTATATCAATATTTTACTATTACTCATGACTAAAATGTCAACCTATGGTGCTGAAACTGTAAATGAAGGCTTAACTACAAAACACTCAGGAGCTCTGCCATGGCGGCAAAAGCCACATATTAGTAAATAGAAAATAATGCCACTCAAATCTGCTAGCGAGTTTTTAATAATATCCTGCTATGAAACAGATAAATAGACATGATTCAGGAACATCTCTTTAAGGTCCTGAATAACTCAAAAACATTTGATATATAAGCTAAGTTTAAAGGACTTACTGGTGCAAACGAGTATAATAAATAATAGTTATCATAATGTATTGAATATCAGAGAAAAGACATAAATGCAATAATATATTAAATGATCATATAAATATTGTGTATTCTTAGTAACAATTAAAGACTGATAACAAGCAGTTTGCATTATTGTTTAGGTGTGTATATGCCAAAAGCTACATGTGTAAGAACAGCTGACAAAGAGTGACATTCTCCTTATTTGAGCTATTCACAAGTTGGGAGTTAATGTGGGGGTGCCACAAATAACAGGGAAAAGTCATTTCTATCATCTTCAGCTGTGCTGTCATAGGAACATGTCTCTGTCTGCTTGTAGTATCACATCCCCTCCCCCTTCCTCCCTCCTCTGTTCCACTCATGCCTCCCTTTTTAAAAAAAAAGACAGGAGGCGGTTTGATTATCAGACTCAAATCACAGCTAATTAGGATAAGTCAGCTGGTACAGTCAAACAGTATCTGTGCCTCCACGATCTTATTTCTCTTCTTCCATCATCCCTCCTTCTCCATTTCCTCGGACAGCCCTATCAGTGGGAAACATCTCCCTACACCACTGCTGTCTGTCTGTTCATGATAGGGACTATGGCAGTCATCTCCATAGAGGCAAGCAATGTGCTGCCAGCCGCTCCGCTGGAGCCAGAGAAGCCTGTATCAACGTCTGCTGCAGGCATGCTGGAGCATCAATTAATCACCGTTTAAAACTGGCAAAAAATGCTTTTGATATACTTAAGCTTAATTAATACATTGCTACCAAATTTGTGGGGCTAATTAATCAATTTGTTACTGTTCCCTGGTGTGAAGATGCCCAGATTATGTTATATGGAAAGGAAATGTACTGAACATAAGAGAAAAAGATTAATTAGAACCTAGTGTTTATAAAGGCTAAGAACTGAAACAGTGTTGGGGTCTGATTGGGATTTGAACTACATGCTTTGTGCACTTGTAGTTTATACTGTTGTAGTGGTTATACCATGCCAGTGAATGAGGCCACAGTCTCCTGGCAGACAAGCAGAGACACCTGGATAGTAATTGGGAGAGCTATACATGGAGAGGAACAGAGGACTTAAGATGGGATGAAAGAAGGAAGGATGAAGGTTTGAAGAGAGACCTGTGAAGTAGATGCTAAGTGCTGAGATGTGAAGGAAACAAGTCTGCAGGAAAACGACCCCAGGGACAGTGACCAATAAAAAGCTAATTTTTCATTTTTTTCCATCTGATTATAGATATACCTGTCTGCTACTGTGCCACATTTCGCAGTGTGTTGATAACAGATACATACCTGTGTGCTCAGATGTATGGTACATGTATTTGCACACCGGCAATAGCTTGTGTTTCAGCCTATAAGCCATAAACAGTATTTACTATAAAACACTGCTTAAAATTTAAGGGAACAAATAATCATCACAGTATAAGACCAAGTCAGTTAAACTTCAGGGATATCAATCTGTCCATTTAGGAAGCACAGCTGATTGTGAATCAGTTTCACTTGCATTGGTGAAAATGAAAGTGACAACAGTTGGAGTGGAGAGGCAAAAGCAAGACAACCCCTAAGAAGGGAATGGTTTTGCATGTGGTGGCTCACTCCTTATCTTTGTGACAGATTCTTTTCAAGTTTTGTGTTGCTGGTGTCGTTGTCACTATTGGTAGCACGAGGCAGTACCTGCAGCACAATCAGGTGGCATAGTTCATCTAGTTACTCCAAGACTGCACATCTGGCAGAGAGTTATTTTTTATTTGTGTATATTTTAACTGTGCCAGAGGTATCAATGAAACTTACATTAAATTGGTTAATTTAAGTTGAGTTGTGAGTGGAACTGAAGGGAAAGGAGGTAAGTGGGTTTAAAAAAAATACAATATAATGTATTACATACAGTATTAACATTATATGTGAATCAGTCAGACAACGTTAATTAAAAAAAAGAAAGGGGAGACAATAGGAAACCAGCTGTCACATCAGTAGAGCTGGACAGGGTTGTAGAAAGTCAACAACCCAGCAGCAGGACGAGCATTTGCCTCTTGTGCAAGAAGGACAAGGAGGAGCACTTTGAGAGCCATACAGAATGACCCACATCAGGTTACTGATGTGCATGTTTGAATGAGGATCCAACATCCACTAGTACAACCTGTGCACACAGCCCAGCACTGTGCAGCTAGATTGGAATTTGCCAGAAAACACCAGAATTGACCCACCATTGGTGTCAAGTCCTCTTCACAGATGAGAGTAGGTTCACCTTGAGGACATGTGATAGGTATGAAGACATCTGGAGATGCTGCAGTAAATGTTTAGCTGCCTATAACATTGTCAGGCACGACTGGTTTGGTGGTGGGTCAGTGATGGTCCAGAGAGGCATATCATTGGAGGGCCACACAGACCTCCATGTCATAGCCAATGGTCCCCTGACTACTGTGAGGTATCAGGATGAAATCCTCAGAGCGATTGTCAGACCTTATGCTGGTGCAGTGGGCCCTGGGTTCCTCCTGGCAGGACAATTTCCAGTCTCATGTGACCAGTGTGTAGCTAGCTCCTGGATGACCAAGGCATTGATGCCACTGACCGGCCCTGATATTCCCCTGATCTAAATCCAATTGAGCACCTATGGGACACTACGCATCGGTGCATCTGACGGTACATCCAAGTACTACCACAGACTGTCCCGGATATCCCTGATGCCCTGATCCAAATCTGGAAGGAGATCCCCCAGGACACCATCCACTATCAGGAGCATGCCCAGATGTTGTCAGGAGTGCATACAGACATACACACTTCTGAGTGACATTATGAGTTGCCGTGATGAAATACACACAACTTCGCCCTGTGATTAAGATTTTTCTCTTTGAGTTTTAATGTGATTTTTGAATATAGCCCTCCATAAGATGAGGATTCTTGTTTATATTGACCATTGTTATGTCATTTTATCAAGAACACATATACACAATATAAAATCTATAAGTTCAAACTTAAATGATTACAATATAATCATTTTAATAATTATGATAATTTAACAATAACGACTTAATCAAGATCTGATACATGATTTAAGTGTGTATTAAGTGTTTCTTAGGTACACTCCATAACAGTGGCCCTATTGTATCTAATGTTCTAGGTGCCTACTTTGTGTAAGTAGGGTGTCCAAAACATTAGAGACACCTCTTAATAATAAACATTTAATAGAATTATCAGCTTTCTGACAGTTTCAACAAAAACTGAGAAATTGTAACCTTGTAAAAGTAAAATTCATTGCATTAAAGTGCAGCTTTACCTAATAAAGTGACCAGTGAGTGTATATTACATGTGCCTCTATGTGAGTGAGTTTACTTAAGACCAAGTAGCAGATGGGACCACTCTTGTGTTTAACAGGCACAAAGTGACCATCTTGCAATTCATCTGAAACAGCAGGGCAACATGAAACATAAAAGCAGACCTTTTCACAGCAGATTGTAGTTTGAGAGGCAGAAGATCACAACATAATATTGTTTTTCCATGTCAATATTAACTCAAAGTGAAGCATTTGCTGCTTTTGAGCACTCAGCTGGTATCTTTGCAACTTAATAAAGATGCACTGGAGCACTGCCGGAGCAATGTTCACCACCCCTCACTCAACATCACTGCTCTTGCATCATGTTTTGGCCTCCTGCCCCTGCCCTCCCCCACAGCTTAGCTGAGCCTGCATGTTATTGGCTAAACACAGCCAGCTGCAGCCAGTTAACTGTCTAATCTCACATCAATCGATTTACCCAAACAAGGAAAGGTGGAGAAGTGGAACAAAAGTCGTGGAACAGGGGGTCAGAATAAATGGGAGTGCAGCGATGAGTGTGAAACAGGCAAATGCAGGTTACAGCCTTTCACTGAGTTTCCAGCACCATGAGGCATGTGTGTCTGTGTATGGGTGAGACGATCTCTTATTCAATGCTGTCAAAAGGATACTGATTGAAGACAACACACAGAAAGGTGGATAGACAGGTTAAGGTTGGCACCTAATGTCGGAGTACACATCTAACAATATTGTACTAGGACATTTTTTACTGTCTGAATACTGCACACACTCTTAGCTCCCTTTGTCATGTGTGTTATGTGTTATTCTTTCAGTCCCACATGGACAATTAAATGGGAACATTTTCAAATGAGAAACATATGGAACTTTTTAATTGGCCAATTTCTCTTGCCAACATGTGTGGCATTTTTTTGATTCTGAAAATCAATGAAATGGTAAAAAATGCTGTCTAGTCAGACATGCATATTGCACCACAGAGTGTTGCACAAATTGTCATTGTCCTTCCACAAGGAGTAAAACAGCCCTTCTGTTCCCTGGATTAATAGCACCATTACAAAGAATTCATGTTTAGTATACAGGACTGTACTGAATCCAGTCAGTGAGATACATATTTTTTGGTGTAGAGACTTTAGTGAATTTGTATTTCTGCAGGAATATCTGTTTTGCCGAGCAGGTAATGGCCCATATTGAGGTACATGACTGGTTGAAACTGTAGTGAGAAATTTACCATACCTCCTGTCCCATTATTTCTCTCTATACCTATGTATATTCGTGGCTTTCTTGCCTCTCCTGAACCTGCAGTATTCATGCGAGGTGGCTAGGGTAAGGAGGGCTGCAACCACGCATATCTGGGGAGTTATTGTTCTACACATGTCATGTGTAATCTGCCCGACCCACAGCGCTTAGAATAATTATTCATATTTAATCACCACACTACGAAGCTACATCGCCTGCCGCTCACTAAGTCATTTTCCATGTTCCATTATCAAAGTTTCAGAGACGGGTGCTCAGGAAAGGGGGACTAAATGGAGAGGCTGAAGTAGTTGGGCTTATAAAAACATAATGGGCTTGTCTGCTTTGATAAACTGAGGACGTGAATAGAATGCACATTTGCTCACACCCTCAGACACACACATACATACACCAGACCCTCACTAAATAAAAGTGTAGAGAGCAAAGTAAGGGAGAATAAAGTAGCCAAGTTCAGATTGTGAGCATTCAGGCAAGTCAAGAGTAAGAAATAATTGCAGCACAGAAAATGGACTGATAGTAATTTGGTTCAAGTGTGTTTTGTTTGTGGGCCATCTTTAATTTCTCATGCAGTAAAATATGCCAAATAGCTCTCACCTTGCTCCAAAGGTGGTGGCTTCACACCTGTAGCCTTTAACTTGAGGGCTTCTTTTGCAGACATATCACAGCAGGAGCCTTTGTTGGTGTCTTGGTCGCTGTCAGCCTGGTCGCTGTCCCCATGACCGCTGTCTCTGAGACTTGCTCGCTCTGGATCTTTGAACGTTGAACTACTAGACAAATAAACAAAGAAGAAGAGTAAGAGCATGGCTGAGAATTTATCAACATTTTATGTTCTTTTTTATCTCCAGTGGAAGTTCAGAGACAAAATGAAACATTAATGAGCATCCCTGAATGCTATGATAGGATTTAGGATGTAATAAAATGCTTCTAAAATGCCTCTCCACCAGTGCTGTCTGGGAAAGAAGACTAAAGCCGAGACAAATTAAGAATGGATTGTGTGTGTGAGTATATTTTATTTATACAGAATATTGTTAGTGACCACTTTTATACCCAATTAAATGTACATGCCCTTCATCTACCTGCTATGATTCAGTATCATTAGTCTTGAGTTTGGTTACTGCTGTTGGGACTATTGGAGAAAAAACAAAAAACAAAGGTCTGAGATGTAGTGAGGGATATAGATCCCATCTCTTACCTTTGAACAAACTGTTGTCTGCTACCCATATAATTAGGCTCAGTGGGGAAATTGTCCGTCTGTGGAGAACAGAGAAAAAAGCATGTAGTGGGCTCGACAGAAATGAGTCTTGCTGTGTCAAAAGATATCCTAGTGACATATGATTAATTATGAATACAAAATGAGGTAGAGAACAGAGTTAGGACAGAAAAAAACACTATAGATGTGAGCTCTATATTGTTTAAGTTTGAACATTTCCTTAACCTCAAAAGAGGCCAATTAGCTGGCAGACATCATTAAATCAATAACCGCTAGTCTTGATAAAAATATAAACTAGTTGCATCCAGTAACAAAATCACTGTAATATCTCTACTGAAAATAAATAGAAATGTCTAGTTCTTTTAACAACACTGCTGCAAGGAACTGTGGACTTTCAGAGCCTTAAGACTTTTATTTTACATTGTCACATGCAGAGAGACATGTTTTATTTCCTATGGTGCTACCTGAAAATACAAAAGGGACTTCATGCTTTGTGGATCAACATAGCAAAAGGCATACACATTTGAGCACATATGTACGCACACACAAACAAACCCTATAATGCATAAAATGCACAAACGTTCATCAGTCGTCAGCAGCACATGCAGCAGTGCATTATAGACTGGATCAATCACACTGGCACTTTTTCTCAGTGCGTCTCTCTTGTTAATTATATCAAAGATGGGGTTTTATTGATGTCAGTTAAGATAAAGGGTCACACAGATTAATGGAAACAACTAATGTAAAAGCAATCAAACATATGCATTTCACTTTATGCCATAAATAAGAAGGAAATAAACTTCGAGAAATAGCTTTCATACTGAGTTAGCTATATTCATCATAGAAACACAAATAATTACCCTATGCAGTGCACAACTCTGTGTTGAGAATTCATAGCAATAAAATGTCATGTTTAGTGAGTAATGTCTCCTTGTGCCAGGGTTTTTCACATGCACAGCTTGACTCACAGTCGATAGAGTATTTCAATGTCACCCGTGCTCTGCGGTAGCTCAGTATGAAAAAGCATGTCTGAAGGTCAGACAGGCCACCTCAGTACTTTGACCTTCCATGCTTTTGCCAACACCTTTATCTCTACCTGAACACTCAATTCCACCTCAGCCTTCGCCAAGATTAAAAGAAAACACCCACAGAATATGTCAAAAGATGGAATCTGACCACAGAGTAAGAGAAGAATGAATGTTTGAAATCGTTTGGCATTGAAATTACAACAGCCTGAGTTTTTCAAAAAGGGGAGATAGAAGTCTTTATATTCATGTGCCTCTTCTGTACCTCTATGACCAGGGACTCATCCTTGGGTATACTTTTCAATCAACTCACCACTATAAGCACTGCATCTGATCAAGATGAAAGGACACTAGCAGAAAATGAATTTTCATGATTGTTGTATGGTTTCATTTACTTTCCGCACCTGTGCGCATATAACAAATATCTAAATGATATCTACATGCACCGAACATTTTGTCTATATTACTGAACTTAATTTATTGTACATTCATGTGAAATGTCCTTTTGATAGCAAGGTAAATGGAAATCAACCACAGTATCATACAGAATGGTATTCACGTGGTTTTTCATCGTACAAAAGGGGGAAAAAAGTATGTTGCACTTAAAGTAGCATCCATTCTACATCCCTCCACCGCCCACCCCCCCAGCCAATAAAAAGCACATTACACCACTTCATAGAAACCTCTTTCCTGCCAATTAGGGATCCAGGCTGATCTTAAGCGTCCATCTCTTGCAGTCTGTCTATACTGTCTAGCCCTTTCACTGCAACGGGCCACTTTCCAATTAATGGATCGATAACAGCCAGTATATGTTGCTTTGTACTTAGTCAGTCAGAGCCCGCAATGAATACAGGATGATTTGAGGGGTGGATGATGAATATTGGGTAAATGTCCAGTAGTTTCTTTATTATTACACACTGTATGCAGTATGTAAATTCATTAATTCATTCATTATTCATTCAATAATTAAAGGTGCATGATTGCCTTCTTGGCATTTCCTCTTGTAGGACTTCTTGAAATGACCTCAACTGAGCTTAACTTAAGAGACCTACAAATGAAACTAACCTAAAGTGCACCATCTGTATATTTGAACTTTTTTCAAAGTCTGGCTTCTGTATTGACCTAAAATATTAAGGACCTCAACTGTTTAGAGAAAGACTAAACAATACAAGATGAATCTATTGGTTCTGTGTACATATCATCTGAGGTTGGTTTGTCTGGTTCTAAGGATGAAAATAGCTAAAGCATGTCATTGAATGGTACTGACTGATGTGTTATATGTAGTCTACGCAGAAAGATCACAAAGGTCACAAAGAACAGTACAGCGAGGCTGAGTAAGTGCAAAAAGCTCCATTCTATTCAGTATTCCCACTGAGGCCCTAAGACTGACCAAGCAGACAGCAGGCCGATTGAGACAAATGGGACAAGCATATTGGAGTTCTTTTCTACTCTCAGGCCTTGTTGGTGCATTTTTGGCCACTGTTCATTTCTACGAGGCTATGTTTGTGTGTTTGTGTTTGTTTGTGTGTGTATGTGCGCGTGTGCGTGTGTATATAATATATATATATATATATATATATATTTATGTCTGTTTGATATTTTAGGTAGGGGTGGCGAACGAGGACAAATTGCAGCTTCTCTTTCACACATCATTGGACAGCTTTTTTGTATTCACAGGAACGAGATTACACCCCCTCCCTCTACCTACCCTGCTAGGTATGATACATGCATCTGTCCTTTACTGTCTTCCAAAAACACATTTTGCACAATGTGTGTATTACTGAAAGTGCATATGCTTCTTCATGTCACAAGGTGTGAGTGGTTCCCAATCCACCATAACCTTGAGTGTGAGAAAAAGATGGACTACAGTTTTTTAATGATAAAACTATGTCTCTGTTCTGTGCATCTGTTTGTGTGATGTTACCACCATGTGAACTCAATAGTTTACACCTCTTGGAAAAATGTCAAAGTAGCTCAGCAACAGCCACACTGGAGAAGTAGGTAAAAAGTCAGTAGGAAAAAAAAGTAAAGGATAAAACTGTTTAAAATTGAGGTTCAGAGAAAAGACACGACGGTAAAGTGGGATCTAACAGATCCAGAAAAACAAGAGCAAAATGGCAAAATGAGAGAATGATGAAGAAAGAAAGGAAATAGGGGTGGAGAAACTAGACAATAATTAGACTGCATTGATTACCTAGTGGCTGAGGAGCAATTGTAAGTGATCAAATCTAATTACCTGGTTCTATACATCTTCCTGGAGATAACAGACCAATCAATCAATAGGCTTAAGTGAACTTAAGGCCATCTGTCTGCTAAATATCTTCTATTATCTTCTAAACAACACGGAAGAAGTCTGATCCACAGGAATTTCAGACAAGTAAGGAAGTGAATGGAGACTAGATTACAATCACTGTCTTAACCGTGCAGATGGACACCTTGCTAATGATTCTGGACAATATTTAATCATAAAGGAAAATTTTATAGATTTGAAATATTTTATAGATCTGAAGACAAGTTTGGATTTGAACAGAATTCTTCAGATGTTGTTACTGTAGTTTAAGCAAGTTATGATAACATGCAGTCAATAGTTTAGAAAGCTGTATCCATGGTCATACTAGAAGCAAGGGAACATTGCTCTTTAAAAATTTGACAGTGTTCTGCACACAGACTTAAAGTATGTAAATCTTTTTATTACCAAAAGTCATCAAACAAAATGCAACTGGTCTGAATTAGCCTGCCATATATTTAAAGGCTAAATAAGCTCTTTAATAATATGAAGTCTCCCACTTGTCAGCGACACATAACTTCTATATTTCCTAAAGTGACCTAATGAACTGTGTTTGTGAACAAAAGTTTAAATAAAAAAAGAACAAGTGTAGGTGTCTAAATGACGTTGAGTGTGGCTGGTAGAGAACTCATGCTGATCTAGATTGTTATTTTTGCAGCGCACAGAATAACCGGGAAGTGAACATTCACACCTAGCCTGTTGGATTATTCATCTGAACCACACAGCTGCTACTGTACTCTAGTTTTAGAATGTGATATTACAAAATATAATTTTTATTTTATATTTTGACAGAAGGATTTAGAGCCCACAAACCAAAGTTCAGCAGTATGGCTTTATGAAAACTAATGGAAAAATACATTATGTGTTTTGTTTTCCCACGTGTACTGAAAACATAATGAACTGAAGAGAACACGCAGTAATATTATTGCCAGTGATATCATAACATAGTACTGGAGTCTATGTCTGAATATATTGATTATTTGTCCTAACCCCCGTTATCAGTCATTTAAGGTATCAACATTGACAGTCTCTCCTCTCCTTCAATCGCTAACTGTGCTGGACTCAGATTCAGTACCACAAATCTGAAACCACTGAATTAAGTTGCCCACATTTACATGTGTCAGCATCACCACTGAACTGAAATATGGTGACTACATTTTTTTTTAAACAGAACTGCAATGGGGCTTTTTGTAAAATTGCTTGTTTATTGGTAACACATACAGCCCTAATCTAATTCAATGATCTCATCTTGTTAATCGTGGTTTTCCATAATTCATAATTCATAATGTAACTGCATTCATTTCTGTGTGTGTGTTTGTGTGTTTACATTCTTCTGGTGGAGAACATGGCATCTTTTCCTCATTAAATAGGGTTAAGTAGCACTTTGGAGGCTTTTATGTACAGTTGCACAAACATATGACCTCTCCTTTGCATATCCACTGCTCCCAGCAAAGACAAATATTCATAATTAATAAGCAACCACTCACAGTGATTGCCTATTATTTTGGTTGACCATACAGTGTCATTAGAGATGCCTATTAGGAGCCCAGTGGAAAGCATCAAGCTATCATAGTAACTTTTTTTTTCACCTCAGTGTCAACAAAGCCACTTCAAGTAGTGAGAAAATGGCATGCAAATGAAAGAACTAGCTTGTTTTTCTAACCACACACTTAGTAAGAAGTGAAATAACTGACAGGTGAAAAGCAAAAAGAAGAGACTGAAGAGAAAAGCAGATGGAGGACTGAGGTGGTCATGCTTGCGTCTCTTCATCAAGAGTGAGAGGGATAAAAACACTACTTGAAAGCTGATTTCCTTCAACCTGTGTAGTTATTGCTACTTTATTATTCCTTTTGAGACAGAGTCGGCGGGAGCATAGATATAATTTTCTCTTCTGTCTACAAATGACTACTTTGGTCACATTTCTAAGGTAGTTTTGTTATGTATAAGTGGGATACCTGCATTTGCCTTTAAGAGTAATGAAAAATCAATGAAAGCCTTTTTCAGTTTCAAATCCCTCATACTAATGTTTGTCATTTGATTTTGGAGACTACAATACTAAATTACTAAAGAGCATGAAAACTCAGAGATAAAAGAACCCAGAGTCTGAGCGCTGGTCAACAAAGTGTTGTTAAATCCTATTCTTAAACCCGTCATTATCATCTTGAGAATCAAGTCACGCAGAAAATTATAAAATGCTAACCTCTTCAGAGAAGTGCATATCCTCGAACTTTTTCTATCTATTCCTCTCTCACACAGATATGCACATGCACACGCACACGCACACACACACACACACACACACTATTACACCATTAAAGGTGCTGGAGATCTACAGTCTAGCCTATTTTATGGTGCATGAAAAATCAAATGATGGGCTAAACTA
>JAUBNQ010000017.1:11857487-11874566 GCA_032353495.1 Ctenopoma kingsleyae | reverse complement strand
TGTGTGTGTGTGTGTGTGTGTGTGTGTGTGTGTGTGTGTGTGTGTGTGTGTGTGTGTGTGTGTGTGTGTGTGTTTGGGTGAGGTCCAACTGAAGTGATACATTGGGTACCTAGTATATTAGTTACTTGAAACAACTGAACTTCCTTTCATGTCTTTTCATGTCTGATGACTCTCCAGAGCAGCTACATTGCTGCCATTGCACCATTTCAGCAGCAGAACATCACGAAACACAGCACACATATATATTTACAAACATAAGCATATGAAAGCAGGAGATTGTGTGAGTATAATGTTATTCCTGAGCCAACGTTATAAGGTGCAATCACACCTGTGCAACATAATAAGACAGTTTGCAAACAAACAAACAACAACCAAAATCAAACAGAAAACAAACATCCATTGATTCTAAGCGCTTGACCTCTTAAGAGTCGTGGGAGTCATTTGGTGAGGGGCGGGGTATATCCTGGACAGGTCTCTAGTCCATCACAGGGTGACATATAAAGAAAAACAAACATTCACACACACGCACCTAATTTAGAGTCACCTAACATGCATACTTTGGATGGTGGGAGGGAGCCGGGGTACCTGCAGAGAACCTACGCAGACACGGGGCGAACATGCAAACTCTACACAGAAAGATGAGGTGATGGAGAATCTGTATGACGAAGCAGGCTGTTTACTGTCACTACACCACCATACCACCCAGAAAACAGAAAAAAAACAAACATCTAAATCACAGACCACTAGACAAAGAGAGTCTGACTGGAACAAATAGGTTGTGACCTGATTTCTATTTTCCAAAAAAAAAAAAAAAAAAAAAGTTTTTTGGTCTTGAAAAGGAAAAACCACCTTTCATTCTAATATTACTCAAAAACTACAGACCTTGTTACGTTCGCTGTCATCCTCTGCAAAATTACTGTTGTATGTCTGCAGCTCCTACCAGTATTATCTTTTAAAACTCAACAACACTTACAACAATTCAACAGCCAATTCACTCTCAGCTGCCGTCTCCGAAGCCAGCTCAGTGGGAACTTTTCTGCTCTGAAGAGGAGGGGTGAGAGAAGACAGTACGTTTGTACTCCTATCAACACAATCCACATCTGTGGCAGCTTCGCCCCAGGAGTAAATGATAAATGTAGCTTTTGGCATAGATATTTATTCCAACACACAAAAACCCCTAACACAGCAGTTTGCCAGCTCTCTTAAAATAGCTGTGTTGTTCTCCCTCACTACTTTATTTGTTCTGTGTAGACACATTTAACCAGCTGGTCTGGGTAGGAGAAAGCAGGGACCAGTCTTATGATTATTAATAAAGAAAACACATAGAATTTGAGTTGAGGAAAAAATAATTGAGGAATGTCAGACAGGCAACATTACTTAGCGTCAAATAGTTTAAATTCTTTTAAAACTATGCGGGAAGCATAGGAGCAAGGATGCAGTATGACACCTTGGTGAGTAAGCTACTAATAATTTAACACACGCTCATCAATGGTTACAAAACATTTTGACATTGAAGTCATAGCTGCAACGTTTCCGTCATCAGATGATGAGATTTATATAGATAATTATAAATGACAACATAGCAGTAATAATATGATCAAACAAACTCAAAAAATGCATTCATGAATAAACCGGCCAAATGTCTGTATTCTTCAGTGTTTGAAGTAATATCTACACTCCCATTTAAAGTAAGTCAGCATTACACAAACATACACAAATGTTTGCAGACTCACAACTATTAAGCAGTTTTCCAGCTGCTAAAAGCACAAATGTTTACTGCACCTTTGAGCTGATGTTGTTAAACCCTCTTTTCCAGCACATGAATAAAGAAAGTATTTTGTAATTTACTCTTGAAACAACCCCTGAAAAAAAAACATTAAAGAACAAAAAATTATTCTGTTTGAATTAATAGAGGAAGAGCTGTTCTGTGGATGAAAGCATTTTAGATATTTCCCCAAAGCCCAGAACCGAGGTCAGGCACAGATATATAAACACAGACTCACAGAATGCACACACACATGTCTGATATCAATAGAGGTACAAGTGCACATACACAGGCCTGGGTTCTTCCACTCTGTCTCTCTACGCATACACACAAACACGCAGCAGATGGACTACGCCTAGTTGCAATTCAAGGTGACCTATCTACTGTATATGTATCAGGTCAGTGGAGATGAGCAAAGGAGGGGCTGGGAAAAGGAGAAATTGAGGACAGAAAGGAAACTGTCCATACACCTGGATAAAACCTGACAGAAAAGGCTTTAGGATAATGCTCCATTGTCAAAGTGTTGAATGTCATTTCCCCTCTGTCTCTTTTAAGTGTGTCTATGTGCATTAAGAAATCTGTCAGACCAGCTTAAGCACTAATCAGCTAGCCTACTGAAGAAACAATCAGACATAATCTCAAGCTCTAAACCCTGCTGACCTTCTCTTGAAATGCATAGATAAACTCCCCTTCAAACATCAGTCCTTTAAAGACACACACACGCCTGGGCTCCAGCAGTAAATTTTTTTTACCCTCCTCGCTTATCCTTCACTTTTTTTCCTCCTATGATTGGTTCCTCCCACAGCAGCATCCATGTCTCTCCACTTGGGAGTGCATCGACTCAGCATGTCGACATGACCTCAAAGAGGACGCATTTCAGACAGTATGTGTGGGAAGAGTAGCTGTTTTGCCCCAATCAATCCAGGGAGAGGAGAAGAGGAAAAAGGAAAAAAGAGAAGGGCAGAATACACAAGTTCCATTCATCATCTTAGCAGCGTTGAGAGTGTATAAATAGCAAGATCTGTTCAGAGTTATCCCCGACACTACGCTTCCATCGTGGTACTTCATTTATTAAGATTGTGCACAGATCAATACAGCAGACATATACACTCTGTACTGTTGACAAGATAATCTCATCATTATGAATTTGGCTTGGGTCGTCAGTAACATGAGCAATTGCAATGCTTATCTGAGATGACAAGACAAGAGCAGAGAGAAACAGAGAGAATCCAAAAAGCAAAAGAGTCAAAACAGGAGCAAGAAGGAGGGGAAGAAGTGACAGAGGGGGCACTAGTTGTTCTTTAGTAAACAATGCTCAGACCCATAGATAATGAAATACAGTATTTCAGCACCAAACTGAGCAAAATCAATAATAAACAGAGCAAACCAGCAGTTGATCTGAATGATAAAGGCCCCAAAAAGATTTTATTCCAAGATTTAAATCTAGTGAGGGGCCAATTGGGTACATCTGTGTAGTATAATAGAAAATGATGAGAATGGTCAAATATACCATTTTGAATACACAATTAGCACTCGGCATCGCCACTGCAACCCCAAAGAGCAGACACAGACAAACATTTGAGGACAAACCTTGTGCGTCCACCACTTAGTGGGCTTTTTGTTTAGGCAATGAAGTGAGAGTGCCGACTTATTTGCCTCTGTTGCCACAAATACAGAACAGCCACTGCAAAACACAGTGGCTGTCAATTCCCTCCAGACACACACAGGGCTTTAGACATGGGAGTCAGATTTCAAACTGTGCTAGAGATATAAGCTGGAACACAAGAGACAGTGGGATCTCTCCTATTAGAGTGTCAGACTTTCTCAGACACACTCACAGCGCGCACACACAAACATGCAAACATACACTGACAGGATAACACTGTTTAGAAAACTACTCCTCGAATTGCAAAGCAAACTGCCGCTTCAGGATTGGGAAACTGTAATGTACTCCAGTGGTTGTATTAGGGAGAGGACGCCTGTTTTATAGTGGCTTGTTTTGACAAGTAGTTAGGTGAAATTAGAGCAAATGAGATGGTATTCATGGTCTCTCCCTCCAATCAATTAATCACATTACTGATGAAGCTGAAGAAGTGCTGAACTGTAGAAGGCAAGGACAAAGAGAGAGAGATTCAGGGACAGAGGGATAAATCACTTCTCTTATACTAATGAGATAGAAGGTGAGAACAGATTCACATAACTCATTCTTTGAGTTGCGTGTTGTTTTACAGCACATGCCTAGGGGGCACAGTGAAGGAAGATGTGGCAGAAATAAAAGCTCTCTCAGGTTGGAGCGATGCCAAGACACAGCAGAGTGAGTTCCACTTTGTTTGACTTTGAAAGTGTTTGATTTACAGCAAGGAGACCCAGCTGCTGGCAGTTCAAAGAATACATTGCCATGTCATGTGCGCTTATGTAGCCTTCTGTGAGCTATGCATTTGAGTGCACTTTACTGACAGGTCATTCCTATCTATACCCGTCTATTGCAGCAGCTCCTGCACCCTGCTGCTTAAAGCGTTAAGTCTAAAGACCCCCGGAGGGATCTAACGGCCCTCAGGGGGCAGGCAGCCCCTACAGAGAAGCCCATTTCAATCTGAAGGAACCAGCAAGACCTGTGCTTCAGAGCACAGCTGGCAGTAGCACAGGTGCATGAGTGCATGTACATGTACATACACACACACACAGACCCACAGACACATGGCAGCTGAATCTTAGATTTCTCCACAGTGAAGGTTATGTTTTGTTCTCTTGTTTTTGTGACCTCTGCTGATGCTAGGCTGGCTCCTTGCGTCTGAGTTGTTTGAGCACAATTCCAGCCGCACCAAGATAAATGCTTCAAAATCTACTGGGGGCATGCACAGATTTTTTGTCATAGCCTTTTTTTACTGGATAAAATATCAAGTATTAAAGGTACTGGGGTTAGAAAGAAAACACTTTACAATAAAAGGACTGACACATAAAAAAAACGTTCAGATCCATCTGGTTGGTGTAGGTGTGCACTGCAACAGAAATATGACCAGCTGGGAAGGGTCAGGAAAACAAGACACACAGTCACACAAGGAAACACCTGCAATAAATAACACTATCTGGAAAAAAAAAAAAAAGCAGACATGCTGTTAGAAGCCTTGAAATGACAGAATTGAAAAGTAATTACCAAGTCTGATAGGACTGATCGGAAACCATTTTAAATGCCAGTCCATCTTTGGAAGGTAAACCAAGCTAAAAAAGAACACTTGCTACTCAGCAGAATGACATGATAAAACAACATGACATTTTGAAGCTCCAGTGTCAGTCAATTAGGCAGAGGAGTCCTAATCATCCACTTCCCCTCTATCAGACTCACACACGCTCATGCACACACACAAACACACAACGACTTGACAGTGAATGTCCACTGACAGTCCACAGTCTTATTATCGCGCCATGTCATCTCCAATAGGCTGCTTCCTATTGAACGAAGCAGAATTGTTTAATGCGTCTGGCCAATCTGTCTGTCACGGAGGTCAAACTGTGTTCTCATATCCTGTCTCTTTCTCCACACTTGGAAATAAGCTTAATTTCTTTGTTTCCCTGCATTTCCACTATGGGAGGTCTGTTAAAATAATTAAATTACCAGCGCAGTTAAGTGCTGTGTTCAGTCAATGCACAGCAGCTGGCAGACAGGATTTCTATGTGGTTGATCAATAATGTCAATATACTGTATACATATATCTATCTACCTAATCTATCTACTTTATCTATCTATGCAAGTCTAGATTCCACTGAAGTTAGTTATAAGTTACAAGGGGAAATTGTGTCTAGTGGAGGGCATAGTCAGGGGCCTGCATTTATATTTAATTATTAAGTTGCAATAAATAAAACATTCACTTCCACAGCTGCCTCCGGTCTCGAACAAATTTTGGGGTACTTATATTTTGTATCTGAAATAAACTATTAATTGTGTACATTTTTGAAGAAAGAAAGCCCGAGTCTGCTTAATGCAAACAGTGTCCAAAAATGAAGAACTTCAGAAAGAAGATTAAGACACTGGTGGTATCCATTGCCACATGTGTTGAAAATTGAGAAGAATAAACTATTCATAATAATAATAATAATAATAGTAATAATAATAATAATTTCTACTTTCTCTCATTCTGCCTCATATTTGAAAAACACCCACCCTTTATATCCTAAAGTAAATAGCTTTTTGTTTCCACTTACCCTATATTCTGCCCTTCTTGCCCCAGAAATATGTTAACAAATATGTAGCTGGAGACCTCTTATGTTTATTATGACATCTTCTGCTTTCCTGTTAAACATTTTGACTTATTAATGAAAGAGGATGCAAATATAGCTGCTGTTCTGTGCTGTGCGTTACGTGCTGCTACAGCTTCAAGACATGCTCTGGCATCTCCACTGAAAAAAGCGCCTCTGCAAACACTACAGCTAAAACACAAGTAATGGCAGCTAATAAATGAAACATTCAATGACAAAATTTCTATGTGTTCATTGTACAAAGATAACATAATTTACTTGCGTTCCCTAGAGCAACATTTTGTGGTCTGACTGCACTTCCTCTCAGTTGTATCTATCGTATGAGCTTGTGGGAGAGGAGGAAAAATAAAACTTCCTATTAATAATTCACAATTTCACTGTGTAGTGTTATGTACAGTAGCAGCAGGTTTATTTGAAGAAATATGATGATACACCCTGAGGCAAGCTGATAATTTTCTCTTTTTTGTATAGGAGGTACTCGGATAAAACAAATGTGGCCTGGTGTTCCAGAAGATCTCAAATGGGGGACAAAAGTACACAAATTACAAATGACCTCTTGAAATGTCTCACATTCATATAATGATTGTTTGCACATCTAGATGCTGAGCTACTCAAACCTGTCCGCAATCGGACTTCAGAACATAGAGGTTTACTAAACTCATTCCAAACCTCTAGAGGAATGCAGTTATCTAAAGATGAAGGGAGAGGGAAAGAAATGAAATAAAGAGTGCTTTTCTATTCATTGCCTGAGTGGCCACTGAAGTGTGGGAGCAATTTCAATACAATATACAGCGGAGGCTTTGATAAGACTTTTCGGTAGAATCCTCAAAAACAGCCCAAGCCCAGTTTACATGTGCATCTGTGCGTTTGTGTGTGTTTCTTGGAGCAAGGGTGTTTCAAGGTTCGGACAAACACAAGATTGTCACACTCTTGGAAGGGGTGGGGGGCTCTGTCACTAAGGCTGCCAGCTAAATGCTTAAATCACATGCCTGGAATACACAATGATGTTACACCCACGCATGCACACGCGCATATACACAATGTCCCTAAATTATGCAGAGTAAAGACCATTCCTGGAAGCATCCATTTTCAACATCTGTTCAAGCTACGATATTGGCGTGCATATGTTAAACGTAAACAGATCAAAGAAGGGATTTTTTTCTCCTCTTAACTGTATATACGCTGCTTAAATGATCACAGTCACACCTCTTAACTGCTTTTTTTTCACTCAATAGGTTTATGGCTGCCAGTTATTTTGAGGTAAAAGCTTGCTTTTTTCCCTAGTTATCATCAGACAAATGTTTTTTTTTTCTCAGATTTATATGTAGTAAAATATAATTCAAATATCATTCAGTGTCTGCTTAGTTAATTCAGTTACAATTATAATACAATCAAATAAAATAGTGTAAAACAAAATCTACTTCACATTTGTTACGTCTTCATGTTTCATTTTTCAATAGAGCTGTAGGATCCCGCTTACCAAGTGACAACGTCATGACTAGAGCCCCTTTTGTCCTTGACACTCATCTCAATGCCACCCTTCACAAGGCAGAATGTCGCCACCCAAAGGCGACTTATTTAGCCTTTCAGACTTCCCCCTTTGCCTCACCACCACCTGCACCTTATTAACATGGATGGTCTCCCACTGAGATAGAATTCTGTTTAATTAGTTTCATGGTGAATCAAATTGCAACACTCAAAACTTATCAAAACAAGTCAATATGATAAATTATGGGCCATTTAAAAGTAATGACACAGGAGTTTTAGAATATTTGGTAACAATGAAGTTAGCTTCTTGAAAACAGCAACTAGACATGAGTTAGAGGGCCACGGCCTGACACAGCTGCTGAAATGTGGGACAAAATCCTAAAATGTATTCAAATCATAGTGGGCACAGGCTCAGTCTTTGGAGCGCATTACTGAAATCCCTTCTTCCTGAGCATTGAGGAATTTTTCAGCAGATTGGTTTTAACCTTGATTCCACACTAAGTAATTCCCTTCAACGCCTTAAGCGGAATTAGGCATCTTTACGTATCATCCATCTCCTTATCCCAGGAATTCTCTTTACAAATGAAATGAAGCTCTCCACTGGGCCTGGTGCTGGCATGGTGGTGACAATGATAAGGCCAGCAGAGCTCTGCTGATATGTACATATTATTCCCCTCTCCCAGCTTAAGACCAAGCCCAGCCGGTCTGCCAGTGCACCACTATAAAACATCATTAGAGGCCAACAGCAGTTTGGAGAGAGACTAGGAGTTGCAGGCAGCTACAGTAGGTGCAGATGAAGACAGCAGCACTAAGGTGCCCTTGTGAAACTGACTGAGCAGGTGATATGCTCTCTCGCTTTGTTCATCTCTTTATTTATTTTTCTTATTTAGCCTCTCCTCCGGTGGCAACTGTAGTGACAGATGGGCTGAGAGGCCTTGGGATCGATGGAAGGGGAATTCTGTCTTTGTTTCCTGACATTTTTCCCATAGCCACTCTCCTCTGACTCAGGTTACTTACTGTCCACACTAACTGAGAGTGTAGGCAGTAGCAGAAGCGGGGAGGAGGGAGGAAAGTGATACGCTTCTGTACAGCTTCTGAAGAAACTTAATGCCTCAGGCCATCTCCCTATACACAGGTTTCTCTTGAATAATACAATAGAGCACCCTGCACGCCTGATGCGTTGAGGGGACCCTCTGTAAACAAGACACTAAGGATTGTGTTGTTTCTGCTCCTGCTTGTTTTCCCTTTGACAGTCTGAAGGGGAAGAGAAAAGGAAGTGCACAAAATGGGTGTGCAACAGCCTCACACCGTCAAATTCATCACCACTAGATTTGCAGAGAAACAGCCTGCAGAATGGACGAGCAATTATTCTGTCCCTGTGATTAGGAAGCCTTAACGGTCTTTGTGCTGACCCCTGCCCTTCGCAGCTGGCTCATAATAGAAGCAGGACAGAGACTGAGAGTGGGAACAACAGACAGTGGCCTTCATCCCTGGTGGGAACACGTCACATTTGATAACAATCATCGTCACAACCGTGTCCAGCGGAAATAGAGGGATAGAATAGACTGAGGAGAGTCTAATCAAGAGACTAATAGAGTCCATCAGGACTAACACAAAAATGACATTCTCCAATTTAGCAGAAATTTAGGCAGAACATAGTAAGTAGTGAGTTTTATTATTACTCTATGTATTATTTCTAATAAATCATATAATTCTTATTTCTTAATAACAGGTAAACACCCAAAAAAAGTTCACTCTGCTGAAAACTGCCCATTATGCTGTGTTACATACTACCGTCTTCAACAGGCTTTAATCCTTGTCTGACACGACAGACTTTTAATGGGCTTAAGGCCAAAGACGCAGAGAAGTTATCACGTTAGAAGCTTATATACCCAAGTACTCCACACAAAGATGTTTAAAGTAGCCGTGAAAATAAGTACAATCTGCTAATCTGTAGGAATTAAAATCACTAGAATTAACCTCGAAGAGCTATACAACTACATGTCTGATATGGTGTTATAAACAGCGGCTTTAAACAAAAACAAGCATCTACGACTTTTTGGAGTAACTTAACTCTCTTGATTATTGATCATTAATGAATGTAATGTAATGTAACTGTCAATTAGAATGGAATTAGTGCTAAAACAAAAAAATACCTGCTTTAGCTCGGCCAAATGCTAAACTTGTTCAGGAATTGAACCACAGTGACTGAGTGATTTAAACTGATTTCAAAAGCTTGCTATGACATATTTCATGCACAACTGATTTGTGTTGATGTCACTAGCTCTGTTCTATGATAGCAACAGAATGACTGTTTAATCCTTCTAATGCTCACCGCTCCCTCCATTCTGTGCTTCTGGGCCACTCTGTCTGTCCTTATCGTCTTTATTTTTATACAAACCAGAGAGAAAACCTTACATGTTTTTTTACTTTTTGAGGGTTGTGACGTGAAAATGGTGGCACAACTGTGAAAGAGCAAAGTGCATTTTCTCTTACCTGTATGATGGACATGCGGTTAGTAGGTGTGTCTGTAGTGCTGGTGACTGGGCCTGTGAAGCTTGTGTGGCATCCCACGTGGCCTTGGGGCACGCTGAGGTTATTGGCAGTGGGTTTGAGGTACATGACCTCTGACCTTGGTGAGCTGAGTGGCAGGCGTGTCTGGTAGTCAAAGTACATGGGAGAGGTGGCCAAGGAAGGGCTGCTTACCACATTCATCACATTCATGGCATCCCGCTCCTCCACCTCGCTCTGCACCAGCATGATGTCGTTCTTGTTAATCTTCTTCTTCTTGCCTTTCCCCAGCTGAGGGTGCGAGTACTCTGCAATGCGACAATTATAAGTACGGATCTCCTTGTTTTCCCGCTTGCACTTGATGGCTATAGTCACCATGGCAGCCAGAAGCATGATGGATATGATACTTAGAGTTACAATAAGAGGCAGGGACATATCCCAGTTGTGACTCTCGTTCATGCGTGGCAGTCCATCAGGAGGACGTCCATTGGAGGCCTTGATGATCAGTCTGGCGGCAGCAGTAAGAGTTGGCTTGCCGTGGTCTGATACTCGGATGATCAGTTCCACAATGGGGCTCACATCGTCCCAGAACGGGTGAGCTGTTCGCACCTCTCCAGTAACTGGATCAATCTCAAAGAGGTGCTCCTCATTGCCATCTGAGATCTCATAGGTGAGCCTCCCACTCTCACCATAGTCATTATCCACCGCCTTCACTGTGGTGACAATGTAACCAACACCTACATTACGTGGCACGTGGATTTCAGCTGTGTCATTTTGGAGTAGGGGTAGAACTATGACAGGGATGTTGTCATTGACATCCAGAACACTGATGCGTACTGTAGCATTGCTCTCAAGGTGTGGAGATCCTGCATCTTTAGCAAGAACCTTAAAGTCAAAATATTTTATTTGCTCATAGTTAAAAGATCTCACAGCATAGATGGCTCCATTAGCTGCATTTACATTAACATAGGTGTTGACGTCACCACCACTCACATTGGAATTGATTATGCTGTAGTACACTGTGCCATTCTGGCCAAGGTCTGGATCATGTGCCAGAACTGAACCTAAGTACTCCCCAGGGATGTTGTTTTCAGGTATCTGAAGAAGATAAACTGACTTGGTAAATCGAGGGACATTGTCATTCTCATCCAGAATCTTTACAGTGAAAGATTTTGTGGAGTTCAGAGGAGGAAGGCCATTGTCTTTGGCCACAATCGTGACATTGTACTCATCCTGCACCTCTCTGTCCAAGGGCCTGTCTGTCACCACTGTATAGAAGTTATCATAGTTCTCCTCAAGCTTAAAGGGGACATTACCCAACACTCTGCACTGAAGCTGCCCATTCCTGCCTGAGTCCTTGTCTGTGACACGCACCAGAGCAATGACAGTGCCTGGAGGTGCTGCCTCGCTGATGGCTCCCTGTCTCACAGACACAAAGCCTATAGACGGCCAGTTATCATTCCTGTCAAGCACTTTAACAGTGACTTTACAGTGGCCTGGGATTGGATTAGGACCTAGATCCTTTGCCTGGATATCTATCTCAATAACTGGGCTCTCTTCATAGTCAATTTCTCCCTGAATCTTTATGACCCCTGTTCTGGAATCTATGGAGAAGAGCTCCCTGATTCTCTCTGGGGCATAGCCACTAAAAGAATAAACTACCTGTCCATTGTTGCCCTCATCAGGATCAGTGGCATTCAAATCTATCAGGACTTTACCAGGAGGTGAATTTTCAGGAATTTCCACAACATATGAGGGCTGATCAAACACAGGGCTGTTATCATTGGAATCAATAACTTTAACATTTATCTGCATGGTACCTGACCTAGGATATTCACCCCCATCAGTGGCTGACAAAATAAGGGTGTGATGGCTTCGTTCTTCTCGGTCCAGTGGTCGCTGGATAACTAATTCTGGGAATTTAGTCCCATCCCCACGTGATTTAACTTCTAAAGAAAAGAGATTGTAGTCGTCGCGTGTTATCTGATAGGTTTTCAGACCGTTTTCTCCTGCATCTGGATCATGCGCGCTGGTCAGGGGAAAGCGTGTCCCTGGCACTGCGTTTTCAGAGATGTCAATATCAATCTGATCTGAGGGGAAAGTGGGCGAGTTGTCGTTAATGTCCTGAATATCTATTTTGATCATGCAGATCTCCTTGTCATTAGCAAACACCTCCATGGAGAGCTGGCACTTGGGGTTTCTCTTACACAATGTTTCCCTGTCAATGCGCTGCTTTGTGTACAGCAGTCCACTTTGGGGATCCACGTCGATGAGATGTGGGGCTGAGTTCTCCAGCACCCGAAAGTTGGCTTTCTTACCCTGTCCTCCCTGCCCAGTCTGTTCAATCCCAAGTCTCGCATCTTTGGCAATGTTCCCAATCACCGTCCCCGGACCCTGTTCCTCTGGAACAGAGTAGTTTAAGTTTTTCAGTGTCAGGGCTTGAGCCCATAAGAGGAGGAAAAAGTAAATAGAAAGATGCATCCCCACTGCTTAAAAGCTGCGTTGTTGAGGTGTTGTATTTATGCTTCTTTTGACCTGTTGATATTTTGCTCAAATTTGATATTTCTGTTATTTGGGATCAAATAAAGAGTCCTGTTCATCATGTGAGGCCTTGGCATTTGTCTTTGTGGATTGTCTTTGCTCTGTCTCTCTCTCTCTCTCCCCCTCTGCCTCTTCCAGCGATCTGTGGTGCTGAACACCTAATTTATATTCAGCTGAGCGCCCAGACTCATCTGAGCAATAATCGCGATCCAGTCTCCAAAAAGAATAGTCATTGTAACTGTTCACTCATACCACCTAAGAAGGAAAACAGAAAAAATATACATACATGTTAAAATGGATATGTATCTAGTAGGCACCTAAATTCAAACTGAGTATGCTACACCAACCATTCTGCCAAGAAGAAATCAGATCCACCGCTGAGCCAAACATGAAACAGGGCTCATGTGTAATTCATCTCCACAATTATGGGGGAAGCTTGTCAATTAGTTAACCTTGGGAAGACACTCGCTGCAGCCCTGACGCACTGGGAAATAATTATTCCTCTTATCTTATTTACTACTTACAATATTAGAAACACAAGTTTCTGAATGCAGTTTTTAATGTCCAGTGTGGATGCATAACCTGACCCTGTCATGATAATGGTCCTTTCTCACATTATGAGGAGGCTGACTGAAACTGTAACAGGTCAACTTTAATAACATGGTTAACACTGCAGGCGTACAACTGAAAATGGCCTATTGTGGCGGCTATTTGAATAAGTGTGTATAAAATGAGCCTCTTACACGCATTAACAAATCCGCATAATCCGGATATTTAAAATGAGCATTATAAAAATTCAGAAAGGAGCTGCCAGCACCTCGGCACAGTCGTGTAATTCTCGCCACTGATGCTCCTTTTCTCTATCTCTCTTTCGCTCGCTGCAAGATTCAGCGGACCTTGAAAGAAGCTGTTGCATCCGCATGCACAGTGGTTGTGGAATAATAATCGTTTAAAAATGAGCAACAGACAGGACTTCCAGTGGGAAATTAAATAAAAAATAAGCGAGAAAAAACGTAAACTTACCAAAATAAACTGCTGTAGCAAATAGTCCGAAAAAAACACAACTGTACAAATCAAAAGAGTCACTTCCAGCAGGCTTCGGGCAGAGTTTCATCCCCTAACCGCTTCAGTAGGTACCACCCGTATCCTGCTTCCCCTCTCCGAGCAGGAAAAAAGCCACAAGCCTCCGATGCACACAGGCTACAGTGCAGCGCAGTGGAAATAAAAAAAAAAAGTGCTCCAGAAAAGTATGACTGTAATGTCAATGAGCTGAAGTCCTCTCCGCTGTCTGATTAGGATGCAGCGGCTCGCCTTCTGCCTGCAGTGAGTCACCGTTCTTCAGAAAGGAAAACTCTTCGGAGAAATACTCTGATAAGAGAACCAAAAAAAAAATCCAGCTGTGTAGTAAGGTAGATCCAAAGTGTAAATTTTAAAATGTGATCACTGTCTTTTTTTCCCCAGTCCGAAACAGCGCTGACTGACTGATTCCCGTAGTGGCGTTTTGTCCTTGTCCGCTGTCCCCGTCAAAGTCCACACAGAGAGACAGCTGCTGAGGTGGTGGTCAGCAACAACCTCCACATTCTGACACAACTCTCTGTAGCTGTCAATAAAACGGTGATTTTCTTAAATATAGGCGCAATCGTTACTTAGTATTTTCTGCACGTAAAACAGCCCTAAGCACATACAGCGCTTCCTCTCACTGACTGAACTCCGGACACCGCATGGTGCATTAAACATTGTCGCTGCTCCTCCGGCAGCCAATGAATTTGAAGAGGTGGGAGGAGAAGGAGGGATTCAAAAGCCGCTTTGGCTACAGACTACAAATGATTGGTGGCTTCTAGTTCACCGGTGGCGCATCTGTTTTTTTCAAATATCACACTTCTTTGTTGTTTACCGTAAAGGAAACGTTGAACAGGAGGCGTGTAAGGGTCAGGATGAACTGGTTTGAAATTTCAGTTAAGTCATTTATTGAAAACAAACAAAGACTGCAGTGGAAGTTAAATTTTTTTTCTCCGACTTTTATTCTGAAATCTATCTAGGCTCTTAATGCATTCAGATAAGATCCAAAATATTCAGTCTAGTGTAAAAGAAGCAAATGATGTGTTATCCGTCCGTTATCCTAACCGCTTTTCCTGTTAAGGATCGCGGGGAAGCTGGAGCCAAAAAAAAGGCCCAGCTGTCACTGGGCCAGGGGCAAGGTACAGGTCTCCAGTCCATCACAGGGCTGACAACCATTCCCACCTATGGGTAATTTAGAGTCACCAGTTAACCTAACATACATGTGTTTGGATGGTGGGAGGAGGAAGCAGCAGACAGGGGGAGAACATGTAAACTCCACACAGAAAAACACAGGTCTTTCTAGCTGTGCGGTGACAGCGCTCACCACTACAGCACCTCTGCAGCCTACTTTTACAGTTACATAATAAAGTTAATGTTAGACTTTTTAGTTAGTTTCATTTTTCACTCATCATCCACTGGGATCATCGTTATTTGGTGTTTTATAAACAGTGTAATATTTATTCACATGCAGGTGTTATACCACCAGCAAAGCAACAATAATTGCTTTAAACATTTTTGTATGTAGTTAAGGTGTTAAATACCTAAATTACATAAATTATAGGAAAATAATGATGTTTAGGGCTAAGGATTGCTGCTGTTCACAAGGAGCTACTGCTTTATCATTTTCAGCATTATAACAATTACAACGAAAGTTTAAAAACTTGAAAACACTTAATCACATCTGTTTGTCTCTTATAGTTCATGTTCTAAACAGAAAAACCAATAAAGACGGTCTTATAAAAAGTTCTTTCTCGACACTGAAAGTAGAGTTGAAATTAATTATGAAGAATGCCATTGGGCTATTTTTGTAATCTTGATGCAAGTCATTTTTTAAGCAAATAAATCCAAATGTGACCCATTTTTTGTCGTCAGTGGATTTGTTCCTTTTCTTTGTCTTATGTGATGGTGAAATGAATGTCTTTGTGTTCTGAAATTTATTTTGTTAGACAAAACAAAGTTAGTGAGTTAGTTAAGCTTCATTAATGAGGAAATCTCACTGAGATCAAGGTCTCTTTTGTAAGAGAGACTGGGGAATGAATTTTATATATATTTAAGATAAGACAGCTAACCAAACAATCATTACACACAAAAATGGCAATGATGACTGGAACACATCACACACAAATGTTGCACTCTTTATATCACATCATATTATTACAAATATACAAGAAAAACATTAAAATCTCTTAAAAGAATGAGTGTCTCTTTGCAGTACATTTCAGTAAGGTCCCTGTTCCGTAGTTCACGGCACTGAGCTGGTTTTAAAGCTGATCTGATCACTGATCCGATGTCACAGTGATAAGCTCTGAGCTCAATTAAAGATGTTAAATATCTTAGTACAGTAGATAGGCAGGCCTTATGAATTAAGACATGGGTATGTTGGCAAGAACTTTATTTCCACAAAATCACACTGGTGAGTGTGACTACAAGCTGGTATCACCAGCATAAAAACATGCATTACAGTGCTGAGTTGAAAAATAAATATTATTTATGTACAGATTAAAAAGCAATGAACTTAAGATTGATTCTTGAGGGTCCATCTTTGTTTTTTGTATGGAACTTGATCATCTTGAGTGTTTCAGGGTTTTATTACACAGTAAACAGAAAATGAAAAGATTATTCAGTTCTGAAAATAGTCTTTAGCTGCAGCTCTTAATGTGGAGAAACACATGGGACAGATGTTCATCTGACAATTGGCACCAACTGACAGAAAGGGAGAAAACACAGCTCATAATATTATCATAGTACTGATGATACTGAAGCAAGCAGCGAGAAGGCTCTTTGTTGAATTGTTCTTCGCTAAGCTTTTACAGGAAAATGTCCTTGTAACTGTAACTGGGTTCAGGAGGCATGTGTTTTCTGCTGGAATTTAGGGAGCTGAGCAGTTTGACTTGGCTGTTAGGTCAGCCATGGTTTTTAGTTCGAAAATATATCTTTATCAAGATTTGATATCAAATTGTTTAGATAGTCAAGAACAAAATACAGAATTGGACAGCAGATAAATGTACATGTCTATGCAAAGCCTGACTGTTATTTAGATGCAAGTCATACAAAGTCATGCAGAAACCAGCCCCAGGGTCAAAGCAAGAATAAAGAAAACATGGAAGCTGCAACAAATAATACGGACATACATAAACAATATGAGCCACTATGCCACCCACATCTGTGAAGACTAGGCTTAAAACTTTCCTTTTTGATAAAGCTTATAGTTAGAGCTGGCTCAGGTGACTGAATCTTTCTGTAGGTATCCTCGGCCTTGGAGCTGTAGTTACTGGTCCTACCTACCTGCCCAGTGCCTTGTCTGCTGCTTCTTGTTGTTGTTTTAATCTCTGTTACCTGCTGTTCTTTTTTTTTTTTTTTCTCTCCTCTGGCCACTCACCCCAACTGGCCGAGGCAAATGACCGCCCACCCTGAGCCTGGTTCTGCTGGAGGTTTCTTCCGTTAAAGGGAGTTTTTCCTCT
>JAUBNQ010000017.1:11836124-11857387 GCA_032353495.1 Ctenopoma kingsleyae | reverse complement strand
AAACCTTACACTGTAAAGTGCCTTGAAATGACTTATGTTGTGATTTGGCGCTATATAAATAAAGTTGAATTGAATTATTTAGCTTTTTAAAACGACCCATTCACTGTCCATGGAAATATCAAATTACGGCCCCTATTTTCATTTGACTAGTAAGTCACAAATGAGCAGTTTGCCACAGTTTAACCATGCCCTTCATTTGCTGTTGCTATTTCAACATGTCAGCTTTGTTCCGTCTAATCTTGTAGTCTATCCATGTATAAACATGGGTCTCACCTCTTTGACTTTCCCACTGACCTTTCTCGCTGACAGGAGAAAATGACAAGAGTGTCAGAATCATTCGCTAGTCGGATGGTGACTGAACCTCATTATTAAACAGCAGGTTTGATGTACTAATGTCAAGATGTTGATAACTGATGAAGGTAAATGTCACATCACTGTCTCTATCTGCATACAGTGTCTGTGTGCGTCTATTCAAATGTGATGCATGTTTTGTTCACTATGTGCGACATTCTTCTGAAGTCTCCAGGTTATGCGGGCATTCCCAGAATTTAAAGCCCGAGACAAATTGCTAAGCAGCAATGAGTCAGAGGCGATTTTCCAAATATGATTAGAAGCATGTGTGGAAAATAATTCAATCTGTTCTTGTATCAAGTTCAGTTATTCATTTTCCTCAAGACCACATTGTTCCCAAAATTGATTTGTATATTTTGCCGAAATAACATGTTGGCTTTTTGTTTTCTCTATCTATGAAATGCAACACACTGAGCTTAGCCTAAACAAAGCCTGGGAAATCACCTGCCTTGATAAAATGTCACCAGTGTTGCCAGAGATAAACCCAACCATTAGCAGCTTTCTTCATTAGACCAATTAAATGGCCCTCAGGAAATGCAGTGACAGAAAGCGTATTTGGAATGAGCTGCTGGTGAACAGCTGCATTAAAACACTATTTCGTAAATTAAATTTCAATCTAATGGCAAAGGTTTTTCTTCAGGTGGTAATAAGAGAGCAAAGACCTCTTCCTGCCTAACCTATTTAACACATTTTTTAAATTCCTCTTTTCTCTCTTACACTCTCTGACTGTAGCTCTTCTTCCTTTGAGCAATAAAAATGTGCTGCAGTCTTCCATCATAAAGAAATGTAAGTCGTAAACATGGACCATGTAAAGTCTGGGTATGATATTTTTTCTCTAGTACAGGAAAAAAGAAAAAGAAACCAAAGCTGACTTTTACGGAGGTTTTTTTTCCAGCAGGAACCTGTCACTTTTTTACACTTTTTACTTCCTTGACTGTGTACCACATACATTTTTCCATGTTGCTGCCTGAATCTGTGCTCTTCTTCTTCACTATGTCAGGGGGAGTAGGTGTAGCACTTGATTGTTTACCTCACTTTGCTGGGTTTGAGTCTGAGTAACTATTTGTCCTTGCCTATGATCTCACATTGTATAAAAGCTGAGACAGCAGCACCGATTTATTTTATTTTTCATGGAGATAAGTCGTCCATAGTTTAGATTAGTGACAGCACCACGTAGTACAATTAAACCACTCTAAGCACTAATTAATACTGATGTTTCCTACAGGTGACTGACATAGTGCAAGTTAGCTAAACTTCCATTTAAACACGTACAGTGTGTAAGTTCAGAATGTCAAACCTATTGTTCCTACAATTTAATGCCAAACCATAAATGCAAAACTGAAATGCAAAGAATGATGAAAGAAGAGGATGAAGAAGAAAATAGTAGATAGAATAAGTAAATTGCATAAAATTAATTGTTTGTCACATCTGTTGCTTCCTTATTGGGCTTTTTACTGCGTTTCCCTTAAAGCCACTTGTTCTGTACTAAGTAAAAATTCCAACATGCTTCAAATGAACTAGTTTGTATAAAGTGTTGTCCAAACACATCTGAAGGTGTGTTCATACCTTTTACAAATGGTCACACTCAAAGAAAGCAAAAAGCAGTGCATGCCTTCAGGCAGCCTCTCCTTAGAGGTATCCATGGTGTTACTGTGCACCTGAAATACCAAAGAAGTAGTAAAGTCTGAGCTGCCTGCACTTTCAGACATATTCAGTTTTTCTTTGTATTATTTAAACCATTGTAACATTAAATGAAAATGGACAGTCTTAATAGGGAAGCCCGTTCACCAAAAATGGGTGTCCAACTTGTATTTAAACTACCAAGACAGTTAATCTGCTTTCAGACATGCACTGGAACCCTGAACATATCTAGACATTAACTGGGTGAGGTGCATGTGAGAACGCAAATGTCCGAGTCAGGCAGCCCGGAGGACTTTATCCTTCGAGCCCCCTAGTACAAAGTCTGGCTGTGACATGTCATGCCTCCTGCACGCTCTACACAGGTGCACCCACCCCTTGCTGAAATCAAACAGAGTTTCTCCCCATGTGAGGATGTGCGTGTCTCAGTGTCCCCCTGTGAGCTACATGTGTGAAAGCACAACCCCACACCATGTCCGGACCTGACTGTCCTCACATTGTCCGGAGTTTATATGTAAAATCAACTTTAATCAGTCAAGTAGGTTGCCAATGCAGGATTAACCTGCTTCACTGTGTTGGACTGAAAGAGGTATAACAGAGGTAAGCACAGATGGGCATGGTCAACACATGGTTACATTTTGAGCCATCTATCTGATTGTTTCATGAAGCCTCTCACTTGTTTTATTTACCTTCGGTTGTGTCACTGCCTTTGCAAGAGCCCAGCTTTAATCCCCAAACTCAAAAGCGTCATTAAGCCGCACAGTAGATTAATCAACATTGTTCATAGACTAAATTGTATCCTACATATACTGTGCATTGTATGTATACCTGTACACTGTATGTATCTTTACTGAATGCACTTGTTGGTTTCTAACACTAACACTCTTCTCCTAGACACAAAAAGAGAGAGATGAAACATAGATATCCATTATAGCTTCTCAGCATCACTTAGTGCTCATATAGAATCAAAGTGTTTATTTGGCCATCTGAGACTGGACACTAGTAGGAAACTAGTACTGTAAACAGGTGGCATGTCCAGGGTTATATCTAAAGAATGCTTGAGCAGCAAATAATTGCCTCTCCACTCCTGCAGAACATTGTATCATGCTGGAACAAAGAGATGAGACTGGCAGCATTTGGCATCATTGGGCTTTTAAATGTTAACCTAACATCAAATGGTACACCAGCACACAATAGCATTTTGATCACCATCCACATTATAAATATCCCTCAACCATCTGTTCTCAGGCTCCATGTCACAGTTTCTCAGTCCTGTTTATTTTGATTATTCTATTGCTGTCTCCTGCCTTTCTTCATCCAGCCACCAGATGCCCTCAGTCTAACCCTTGTATCCTTCTTCTGCCTGCGTCAGAGTGACCCCTGATAATTGCTGTACTCACACACACACACACACACACACCTGTTTTTTGCCAGTCTGTTAAACACTTTGTATTCTCATGTGGTGTTTGTATGCTTGTCTGCGCGACCTGCTAGTTTTTCTTACTATTCTCTGAGCTAGTTTCTGTACCAGTTTCTGCTTGCCTATAATCCTTGGTCCTTTTAGTCTTTATTAAAGACACTTCACTGAAACTGCCTGCCTGTTTGTCTACATTTGGCTTTTCTTTCCTGTTATCTCATTCCCAAGAAAAACACTCAGTCAGAAAACCCTGTTAAAAGTAGTACTTCTTATCTCTTGGGTTTACAACATTTTCTACTTGCTCTGAAGTTGCAGAATGTTCCAAAACACCTTATTTTCCATATAACAGTTTCAAAACCTGTGTAAGAAATCAAGCTGGGAGGGTGCTGCTATTGGCACCAACCATTTACACCTTCCGTTGTATTGCTTTAGCCTTGTTTATTAATATATTGAGAGATTAATTAAAGCAACAAACTTTATTTGACAGCATAAAAGGGATTACCAAAGTGACAGAGAAGGCCCCCTGAGAGACAATAAACAGACAATAGCTTTTTAATCAATTTATCAGCAGGATATTATGTCTTTTTTTCTGTCACACTAGCAATGTTAAACTATTCCTTCTAACAAAGGGTTTCATTTTGTAATTTGTGTTATGCACACCAAGGTATTGCTTTACAGAAACTTCATTAATGTCATAATACATCATAAAAAGAGAATTGATTGTGATGCCACAGTTTATTGAATGGAAGCATCTGACAAGTGAAATGGTTCAAGGTATGGTCATATATACAGTATATATACAGGCTTAACTAGTATAACACTAAAGCCAGTAAAACCTCCTAGCTAGTTTTCAATACATATCTGAAAGATATGATCATGTTTTCATATATTTTCCCCAATATTTACCACATCATATAAAAATAAAAGCTGTTTTTATTTCATGCCAACAGCCCATACAAAGGTCAAAATACAGCATGTTGTTTTGCACTGGTCAAACCTTTAAAAAGTATGAAAAGTCCACACAAAAGGTAGAATTTGATCAGTAAAAATGATGAGAAGTTCAACTAAGAAAACTTCAAGTAAAATCCCCCAAGGAAACCCATAGCCTCACAGAACCTTTCTCTCACCACAGCCAAGTGAGTGGCATTATATCTTCTGAATCTGGACTGTACCATCCACTCAGGTCAGAGCAGGGGTGAGCTAAACAACTGCAAGCGTCCTAAGAATACCAAATAAAGAACAGAACAGTATTATGACACACTTAAACAGGCATTGTTGACATTTAAATTTAGCTATGTACACACAAACCTAATCTGCTACATTAATATGTGTGAACAATAGAACATAATACTCTTACCTCAACCACCGAATGCACCATTAGTCTACAATGATGCACACCTGTTTTCAATATCACCAAATGAAATAACACCACAATCATAACCAAAACAACCGTGTGCTGTTATTTGCATGACATGACTGATAAACGTTACTGCAAGTATAGACTGAAAAGCATTATTTAACACTTCAATAAGCCTGTTCAGGTAGAATTAATGGAGAACAGGGCCTCGTGAAAAGAAGGAACTTAATGCATAGTAATATTTATAATGCTTTAGAAGAAGATCAGCTCACCACTCTAATTTGCAGTGATGGCACTGAATGATGTCTATACTATGCATATATATATCCAAATGTTTTCTTGTGCTTTAGTTCATTCATTACATGCTAAAAGACAGAAATAAGAACATGGACTACTTCAAAATAGGTCAATGTGATTTTCTACAGAGGAGATAGAACCATATGGGTCACTGCATTATTTCTGGGAATTCAGAAAGAACAAGTGTTGTAGGATTGTCGAAAATTACCAACCAATTTTATATAGGTGACCTAGTAGAGTGTCTATATTTGTCTTGCACTGGACTTACAGTATGTGGAAGGAATGGATTTGTCTCTCTCTCCCTTTATTTCACATCTCATCTCACTTTCTTTGGACATTACACTTTGCTGTCCCTCTTTTGGCTGCCTGTCTGCATGTCTGCTGCCCATGTCTGTCAAGGCTAGATACAAAATTAACTGTAAATTTGTCATTTGAAAGCCATTCACTTGCCTCATATTTTCACATCTCAAGGAAGTGTGAGGAAGTATGATGACTCCCAGTCATGTCTAATATTGGACAACTGATATTAACAAATCCAAAAATAAACTCTTGCTGTTCTATTTTACTCAACTACAGTCCTGAGTAGCATTGTCATTGTGCTTTCAAAACACTGGGGATTTGAAAACAGGATTTTAGATTTCCACTTTGGTGTCTGGCTTGACTTGGACTCAACAAACCAGCTCAGTTTTTTTCCTATCTAAGGCGATTTTGACTCCCTCTGTAGTCGAGCATCTCTGTCTCTCCCCTCCTCAGCTTCTGTTTCCTTATTTCTGTCTATGTATTCTACCAACCGCTCCTTATTTCTTCCTCGTCTTCTTTCCTCTCTGTGCCCTCTGTCTCAGTCACCCTGTAGTGAACAGGTGTATCTGTCTCTCTCCTGATGAGTTTATTACTCTCAAGTGTCTCTATAGTCCCCGTGGATCCCCTGCCTCCTAATACGCTTAGCCCTCACAGCTTATGTCAGACAGAGTGGGTGGTCTGAAAAGGCTCCACTTGATCAAGTCATCCACATCAAGGTCCATCTGGTTGGCAGTCACTTTGGTCAGCTTGTGTGTCAGGGAGTAGACACACAGACAGAAACACCCACACAGAGTAACCTTCCCCACCCGTTAAAGGTGATTTGAGTGACACCGCCATGTGGTACCACGATGGCAAGGTTTCCAAACCTGGGGAGCATTTCTAGACATCCTTTTTGCTTTCTCAGTGAACTGGTATAGAGGTTAATGCAGAGTGACACTGCTTGTTTTTTTTATCAACACACCAAGCTGCTATGCTCTCAAAAAGTCCATTACATATACAGCAACTAAATGACAGAACTCTCAGGTTACTCTTAAAAAGCATTCACCATTATACACCAGATTTTAAACAGGTAGAGTTTCATATTTCCTCTCAGAAATCTGAACAATAAAGCATGGTAACAGAATTTTTCTCTGTATTTATCAAATCAGTTGGGAGACTTTATGATTTTTAGATATAACATGAATTAACTGAATTTTTACTTATGTGAAGTAGGAGAAACAACTGAAACACAATGATATATTATCCCCTTTTAATTTCATCAGTAATGTATGTAAGTAATAACCAATGTATGTGTCCTGTATTCACTGTCCTTTTTATCTCTGGTTTGGTCTCTATAATCCAGGAAGAAATATGTGGATATTTAGCTACAAGTACTTAATGCTTCATTGTGTTAATAAGCTACTCTGCCATTTGGTGCTGTGAAGGCACAGAACAGTGCATTTATTGGAGCTTTTTGAGTGCACTTAACTGTAAAGTTCACTACTGCCAGCAACTCCTTTCACATAACACATCATCATTTGATTCACTGTTAATATAAAAAATATTGATTAGAGCTTTAATCATTATATGCCGTGGCAACTACAACATCATGACAATAACTAATGGAAAAATAGGTACTGCAGAATGAAGCCAAAAAAGAGAGACACATAAGAGTATGGCAGAGGATACATTGTTGTAATACAGAGATAAGGATCACATGTCACAAGATGCTATTGTAGTGTCCCGGGGTTCATAATGTGGTTTCACTGTTGGAATTAAATGTCCTATTCTTACAGTAACCGGGAGATATGAGACTGTATCTTCTTTTCATTCATGATGTCACCCTCCACTGTTTCTTATTCACAGAACAGTATATAAATAACAGCAAGCTAACACATGTACTGAGTAATCTATAGCATCTCTATGCTCTGATTCTGGGCAGCAGAGGAGAAGCAAGAGGTAAAGTTTTTGTCTCCCATCAACCGAGGAATGATCCCAGCCTCCACTCACCTTGTCTTCTTCGTTTTCTCTTCCTCTCTTATTTTTGTGTTTTTTTTATCTCTCGTACTTGCAAACACCTGCCCTCCCTACCTTCCCACCAAGAGATATCAAAGAGGCTGAAAAGAAAACAAAGACTGCAACCCATCCCCATAGAGCAGCACAGTGCTAGCGCTTAGATGTATTTCGTGCTGAAGTGAGAGTGCAGCACCTGATTCCCTCAGAGCTGCTGCAAGTCTTTGTAGACTTTCAAGGCCTTGAAGTATGCATTTGGGTTGTATTCATCATCAGTAGACGTACACAACAGCAGGAAACAACCTTCTGACTCTATGAAGGGTCTACAGGTGTTACTCACAATGACGTTTCACATGCAAAACACATGCTGTAGCACTCAAATTCAGTACATTTCCCACACACACATCTGAGTTATTTATGGTGTGTTATTTGTTGAGGCCAAAGCTGTTTTGCACTCCCATGAAGTGAATGGGCTGAGGAGTAATAGCTTATTTACAGTGATATGGTGTATTCAATTCACACTGTTTCCATTATCTATTCCCAGTGCTTTTTACACCCCTATAGTCCTCATCAATTGTAAAAGAGAAAGTACTCCCTATACTTTACACCATACTTGTGTGGTTCTCCATGGCAACCACACACTGTGCTCTTCCATTTTCTATAGTTGGAGAAACAGACAGCTCATTTTAAGCTGATCCTTCGAAATTTATTTTTCTTCTTTCTTTTATTTTTTTTTACTGTAGTAGGAAATTAATCTAAGACTTTTTTAATGAACATGTTTAATTTATGTATTTAACCCTACATAGTTCAACCATTACAAAATGAACATCCATACAGTGATAGGATTGAGTTGCAAACACATTAGCACCATCTGGTGGTAAGTTTAATTGAGCCTTTCTGTGCCATTACATGATCTCACAAGTACTTTTTCAAGTGTGTATTAATTACTGTAATTTGTATTTGCCAGTTTTTCTCTCTATCGATCTATCTGCATTTGTTTACTTCCCAGAAAACTTTAAACTGTACATTCTGACATACGATTAATCATGTGTTGATGATTCATAAAAATCTCAAACAGGAACTAATTAATCAGCTAATAACGATTTCTGAATGTCAAGTAAATTATGAATTCACTTCCAGTGGGCTCATACAATTATCTCCAAATGTGTTCTTTAAAAAGAAAAAAAAACCTTCACCTGTTTCAAAGCGACAGTGTTTCATGGTGTATATAAAACATCGGTCTATTTGCCAAAGCATTTAGAGACCACTAATAAGCCTTGCTCATGAAACTCAAAGTCCTCTCCAGACCACATAAATCAAAGATGTCAATGCACATAACCAGCCTTTGTGTGTGCTTTCTGTTTAATCTACACTGTTTTCATTAACCATTCCCAGTGTGTTTTACGTCACCATAGTCCTCATCACTTGTAAAAGAAAAAAAGTAGTAGTAGTATTCTCACCCTGCAATTTGTAGGGATTTACAGATTTGTGTCATCCATAATAGTATGGATGTTTGTTTGTATGTCTACAATAGGAATCTCATTGGGTGGTCCAGGTTGTAATTGTTGTATAGCCTACAGTGCTGTAAAAAAAAAAAAAAAGGTATTTGCCACCTTCCTGTTTTTTTTTTTTATTATTTTTTGCATTTTATCACAGTGAAATTATTTAAATTATCAATCAAAATTTTATATTACACAAAGATAACCAGAGTAAATACAAAATGCAGTTTTTAAATGATGATTTTATTTATTAAGAAAGCTGTCCAAACCTGCCTGACCCTATGTGAAAAAGTAATTGCCCCCTAAAACTAATAACTGCCACCCTTGGCAGTAATAACTGCTATCAAGTGTATTATAATAACAATAACTGGCAATGAGTCTTTCACGTCGCATTTCACATTTTAATGCAGCCACATTGGAGGGTTTTTGAGCATGAACGACCTGTTTAAGGCCATTCCACAGCATCTCAATCTGATTTAAGTCCAGACTTTGACTAGGCCACTGTAAAACCTTAATTTAGTTTTTTTTTTTTTAAACCATTCAGAGGTGGATTTGCTGGTGTGTTTCAGATTATTGTCTTGCTGCATAACTCAAGTGCGCTTGAGGTCACAAGATTCTCTTTCAGGATTTTCTGGTAGAGCACAGAATTCATGGTTTCATCAATTATGCAAGGTTGCATATGCAAGTGATCCAGGTCCTGAAACTGCAAAGCAGCCCCAGACCATCGCACTACCACCACCATGTTTGAATGTTGGTAAGATCGTTATATGAAATGCTGTGTTAGTTTTATGCCAGATGTAAAGGGATGCACACCTTACAAAAAGTAACATTTTTGTCTTAGTCCAGTTTAGTCTAGCTTTGTCAACTGCATCTTTTTTTCACTTCATGCTGATAAGGGGAACTTCATTATTTCATCTGACATCTGCATTAACTGGGGCTTGAAAATTAACTACAACTCCATAGTTTGGGTTTCGCAGCACGTTTGTTTTCAGGATAACAGCTTAGCTGTGCAGTACTTAAAGCCTGCCATGCATCAAGCTAACACTGACAGATATTATAAAATCTACAAGAGCTGATTTTGCAAATAACAAATACTGGAAATGTGCAGTATAGATAAGCTGAACAAGTTAACATACTGTATACGAGTTGTCATAGTTTACTGGGCCTGCATTTTCTCCTCCTCTCTCTGCCTCCAGCTGTAGCTAGGGATGCACCCTGCCTCTGCCATCGGCATCTGAGGAGCTGTCACAGGCCTCACTTCAAGCTGGTGTGAGCATTAAATTACTTCATAACTGAGATCGGCATTGTCTCAGATTTCAATAAATGTGAAATTATGTTAGAGTTACTCTAGAGTGTGTATTTTCACTGCAGTGGGCGTTTGTTTTCAGGATAATGGGCTTAGCTTTGGCTGTGGTCCTTATAACCAGCAAGTCATCAAGGTAACAGTGACAGAATAATATAACATTACCACTTTTATAATTGTGAAACAACAGAAATACGTTAGCTGAGCAACTTAACATTCAGTGTCCTCAATCTGGCAACTCACATGAGCTTCAAGTCTGGGGAGGAGAGGTGGGGTTAATGAACGCTGTCCAGTATTTTGAATTTGGACTGCAGTACCACTTCACTTGGAGTCAGTCTTACATATTGTTCCTTTAACTGAGCCAGATCAGTACAGTTTGTGGTCACTGTAATGTTAAACTTTGTCTCATTTATTTAATATCTGCTGAACAACTGATTGTTGTGCTGACATGAGTAGTCTATGTTTTTCTTCAAATAAGTGACAGTTCCCCTAAATGTCAGTTATGGGCATTGGTGTGCTGGTATTTGTAGAAATTAGACAGAAACAGGGGTCTTCAGTCACTAGTTTTCACATCTGCATTGAATTTGCTGTTGTAGACAGGTGATTCTGACATGTACGCAACTTAAATTCGACTGTAATATTGTTATGAGGCAATGAAAATCTAAATATAACAGTTACACTAATTCAGTATCGGCAAAACATTTTTGTGGCTCCTGTCCTAGTTACTTTTGGTGAAAGTGGCACGGTGTTACAGCAGGCTAAATATTTTCATGGTGTAGTTGATTGTCTCAGTGATTGTTTTGAGGCTGGTAACTTGAGAGAAAATTGGAGAACTGATTTCATGGTGTTTGAAAAGGAGTCATCCCCGTAGTGGTGGGAGGGAGCGAGTTGTGAGCATATTTGACATATTTGTGGTTCTGCGCCCACGTGGACAGGTCCCACCTGCAAAGAAGACGCAAGCCAGTCTCAAGCTGGTGGTTCAATCTCTTCGTCTGGCCATTGGTCTGAGGGTGAAAGCCAGCGAAGAGACTGACCGAGATGTCAAGCAGTCGACAAAATTCAGCCCAGAATTTATCAGCAGATGACAGATGCCAATCCAAAGCCAGTACTCATCAATGTCCCGCCCCTCCTGTGATCCATCATTTATCTGTATGTGTATTCAGACCCAGTGAGCAACAGACTTTCATAATCATAATAATAAAAATGTGTTAACGCGCGATAAAATAATTATCGGCATTAATGAATTGGCACGTGCCCAGTCCTAGCAAAAAAAAAAAGCTCTTAATCTTTAGCCGCGCGGCTAATGTCTGATCGATGAAACGGACGACGGCGCCTGAGTCAGTGAAAACCTCCGCAGTAGTAGAGCTGGAGTCAACAGTTAATATTGCCGATGTGAGGGAACAGGAAGAAGACATTTGGACCAGGAAACGGCTCAGCAGCGCCCTCCCGGATCGCGCTGAGCCCTGCCTTTTAATGGCCATTAATTCACTCTGTGACCGGCCTGGCCGCAGTACAGGAAGAAAGAAATTCTCACAAAATCTCAGCCCAGCTGCATAGGCTCAACGGTGTCGGGGGGCAGGGTAGTCTGGATGCGGAGAGGAGACAGGCTGGGGAAAAACCCTGGTGAATTTCTGGGACCGTTTTTTATCATACTGACGTTCTCTGAAGCGGTTATCAAATTCAGTGACCAGGTCCATAAGGGCCTGCAGGGTCTTGGGATGGTGCTGAGAAGTGAGGCTGTCTTCCAATCTCTCCGATAACCCGCGGTAAAACGCATCTATTAAAGCCTTCTTGTTCCAGCCACTGTCAGCAGCAGCGATGCGAAAGTCAATAACTTAGTCGGAACAGGGCGAAAGCCCTGGGACAGATTCAAAATAGCCGGGGTGGGCTCATTCTCTGGGTTTGCTGGGTTGAACACTAGCTTAAGCTCAGAGCTGAATTTATCAAAAGTGGAGTAACAGTCTGCTTTTCGGGCCCATTTGGCCGCCGCCCACCGCTTGGCACGACTGGTCAGGGAGGCTAGGGCGTAAGCTACTTTAGTCTTTTCAGAGGGGAATGCGGATGGCTGTAACTCAAACTGTATTTCACAGTGGGTTAAAAAGGCTCTACTATTCCCAGGTTCCCCACCGTACTTGTCGGGTGGGGGGAGTCTGGGTTCACAGTCTGGGTGGGGAGCTGGGGCCGGCGCCTGTGAGGACGTAGAGGGGGAGTCGGCAGGGGCAAGCGGAGAGGTAGTTGGGGTCAGCTGGGGTGGATTGAATAGAGTGGACAGCTGCTGGGATAACTGGTTAACATTAGTGTGTATGGCGTTTAGCAGGGAATCATGAGAGATTAGCGCCCCTTCTACTTTAGTGCGCCAGCTTACCACTAAGGTGCTGGTTGGCAAAAGCTAAACAACAATCTGGCAACAGGCTAGTAGCAGGGGAGGTCCTTATAAAGGGAGAGGTGAGCACAGGTGAAAACAATCAGTGCCTAATGAGAGGTAAAGTGTAAGTTGCTAAAGGTGGGGAGAAAGGAAGTGCTTAACAAAATAAAAGCAAGGGACAGGAAATGAAGTGGAATCCTGACAGAAGGACATGGTTCAAATTATGGGAGACCTAAGGGGAGCTTGACTCCCCTGAAAAGGACATGAGACGTTTAGTAGGAGAACAAAAAAACGTTATTGTTATTATTTGTATTATATGTTATATTTTTTTGTACAAAAAAAGAATAAATTATTAAGTTATTATTATTAAATTATTAATTAAGCCCTCTGAAGGTTGATCATTTTCATTTTTATCAAATGATGTGGTACCCTTTTGTTCCTAACACATTACCCATTCCATGTCAGTATGGATATCAAGCCTGATTTTATTTCCAACTGAGATCTGATGTGTTTTCAAAGTGTTCCTTTAATTTTTTTGAGCATTGTGTATATATAGCATCCATATGTCAATGTTGTGTGTTCATTCATTACATTATATTTTTTCAAAAACTCCACCAACTGACTGAGTTCTCTGTCTATTCCTAAGGCCATCCATGCACCCCCAAACTCATCATCAATGAGTGGGTGTCGTATTTGAGTGGACTGCAAGTCATTAATGGTGGTGGTCACAATGTCAAAATTGAAACAACCCTGACTGCTCTGACAATTTGGATTGATTAAACAAACCATGACAACAATGAGTGATGACAACAGTGCACTGACTACAGCCAGTCCAGCACCTCTAATGGGTCTAGCTGACAGTGACAGTTCCACAGAGGCAGATGCCTGAGCACCGGACACCACTGCCACCACCTGCAGCAGCAAACATGGGCCTGAACATAGTGATGCAACATTGCCTTTCAACTGGACAAGGAAGCAATAAAGTGAGTGTATAACCAAGAATAGTGGAATGTTTTTCACGTTTTTTCACATTTATGTATGTGCATTTATATGAGTCGGGGGCACACAGTTCCCCTAAATGTCAGAAAGCCACCACCTTTAGTAGTACTAGCTTCAAGTGCAGTAAAAAATCAGTATTACCCATCACCCCCCCACCCTCCCACCCCGAAAAGCCACTGTGTAATTCGAACTCTGACCAAGTCTAATTGTTTTTATGGAACCAGCTGATGATCTCTTAGGGTCTCTGCTGCTATCTTCATCATATTCATCATTTTTCTTTAACCTTCTGTGAGTAAGACTTTAATGCCTATTTTCTGTCACATATTTAAAGTGATTTTGTCATCACATCTCATTGGCCTTCCATAAACGATATGTCTTTCTTGTCTCCATCCTAACTTTTCCACTATTCAGATAAAAACAGAAACATTTTTATTGTGAAATTTTTAAAAGCTAAAAATTAGGCAAAAAAATGGTGGATCTCTGAGTGTCCAATGTCAAATATAAGGTCACACATTTCCTGCTGATCACATACAGTGTAACAATTGTGAACTTGACAGCAATCATAATTATAAATTGCAAATTAGGCTTAAAATATTCTCTAGAAATATTATTAGTATTACAGAATGGCTGAATATGAATGGATATGTAAATTGGTAAGTTGGTGTTATTTAATTGGCTTTTGACACACTTGATGTGATAATATGACAATAAATAAAACTATTATAACTAAAATAATGTCACTAAATGAACATTCTAATTATAAACTCATCTTTTCAGCCTTCTCTCTGTTTGTCTACCTTTTTCCTATCCTCAGTGTTGTAAGACCCACCGTGAAGGCTATACTAGAAGCATGAGTAACTGAAAACCATGGTAATTTATGGACAGTGTTTGTAATTGTAGTCTTCTGCTGGGACACAAAGAAGAAGGAGGCATGAAATCACAGCATGATATTTTTTGGGGGCCTTATTATGGACATGTGGAGACAGCAGGAGACAAAGAACACAATGGCAAAAAAACACAATGTACACCATGAAAAACATAGTAAAAGAGTTAAGTATTTTCACTGCATGTTTACTATTTCCAGACATTTTCTTCCAGACATAGGTTGGCTCATAATCAATTAGGCTGTAACTTCTGCCATGTTCATTATTTTAGCATCAGCCTCCAACATGAAGCAGAGTGAATAAATCACACATTTTGCAACCTTCACAAACAACCTTCAAATGCATTTTTGCAACTGTACCACAAATGTGACAGAAAAAGAAAGCCACCACCTTTAGTAGTACTAGCTTCAAGTGCAGTAAAAAATCAGTATTACCCATCACACCCACAGAATGTACTGAGATTGGTCTAATTCATGGTCTTTATACTTATAAAATGAGTCAGGAAAACTCTCCAAGCCAATACTTTGATCATGCTTTATCACTGACTTTGCTTGACTTATTGCTCCACACACAGTTAGGTCCATAAATAATGGAATGATACTAATAAAAGTATTTTCTCTAGACAGCACTCAAAGAATGCTGTCACACAACTTCATTAAGTTTAACATTGCTTGATTATGATACCTGGAATTTGTTAGTGTAACTTAACAAATTTAGCTAACATTACCACTGTGCAGTAAATTAGCATTATATGGTTCCCCAGCTGACCAGCTGATTTGCTAATATGATTTGCTCATTAGCATATTCCATCTCTGTATGTTCAAACACACAAAGTGGACTATGTTAATATTTCCTGTCATGCAAAAATAATGATTACTCTCTTTAGACTTAAAAATATAAGCAGTTTTAGAGCGGAGGTCAGTTTAGATAATTGGGCAACAAAACTGTCTGAATTTGGCATAAGAGATCATTATACTGTCCCCCGTATAAAATAAGATATGAACTGTTTGTACCAGTAGCAAAAAATGACCAATACAAGGAAGTGTAATGATATCCTCATTCTCAACAACTGTCATCACTTGTTGTCTTAATAAAAGTACTTAGACAAAAAATATGATGAAATTGTATGAGTCCTCCGCATGGTGCAAGGTACCTGCAAAAAGAATGTAACAGGTAGCTTAAAATATTCACATCCTATATGGGAATTGGTAAAAACTAAATAAATGCTGGCGTATAGCAAACAAAATGAATATCAGAATGAAATAACAAAAGAGCCATAAAAATAAAGACACATTTTTAAGCTGGTGCAATTTCATCACATCTAATAATAATAGAGAATGTAGTCGACTTATAGCAACTAGGAGTTTAGATATGTGAACAGATGATTGGCGCAAAATTTTGTCACTTTGCTTCTACAAACAGCAACTGGAGCTGAGCTGTGTGTTGTGTGTCTGAATGGGACAGTTTCCTCAGGCAGCTAATTCTGCAAGCCCTGCTTATAATCGGCCTACAGCACTGATGAGTTTTAAGTGAGAGACTATGGAGCATGTGTTTAACTAACATTAACAAATGGGTCAGAGGTTTGTGTGTGCAGGTTTACAAAATTGGACCATTCAAGACTCTGGAGTTGACATTTGTTCCAACTTTCCTGTCCACTTGTTCTTGCCTCCTGTAAATATTACGAAGTCTCCAAGAAGACAGTAAAGGCTGACGTTATGTCTGAGCTGTAGTTAGGTTGAAACTTGTACTTCTGAGTTTAAAGATGGCGAACTCACATTTTAGAAAGTCAAAGCTGAGTGCTCTAGAATAAAGCTTTAACAAATACGTAGTATACGTAGTAGACGAGTGTAGTCATCCTTTAACACCTGTTATCAGCACCATAGTATATGCCTTTGTGACACAAAAATGTAATAAAACACCAAGAAAAGGGGTTAAAAAAATGACCCCTTTAAATTATAAAATAAACAAAGCAAAATTATTAGTAGCTTAAATATTCCGTCCATGCCTGAATCATAACATCAAATAGAGAGCACAAAATTAAGTTTGGCTTTTTATAAAAGAAACAAAACACATATTCATCATTTACATTGTAGAAATTTTACAAAACAAACATTTCACAACAGAAAATATGTATTTTAACCCCAATTTCAACCTTTACATATTTATCTATTCATCATAACTTATTTATACCAATCACTTATTTGGGCATTTTTTTAACTGGACACTCGAATGTTATATGGCCCTTAAATTAGGGATGGGCGATACCAACATTTTTTTCTTTCGATGTGATACCAATACTTTGGGGTACTTTTTCACCAATATCGATACTGATACTGATACCGATACCGATACCGATACTTTGCCCCATAAAGGAAAATCACTGTTACTCAGTGTTCATTAATAACTTTATTGGAAGGGCAATATGAAATATGAATACAACTCATGAACATAAATACTTAAAATAAATGCTTATATAAGATAATAAAATAGATCAATGAATAAAAACGAGATGAAAATAAATCTTTTAAAAATTATAGTAAAAAATTATTTGACTTCATTAATACAATGTTAATAAAATTTCTTAAATTGAAAGATCAACGAAGTGCTCAAGAACCTGCATTAAACCAGTAAAACATCATAATACAACATCATCATCCTCAACAAAATATAAAATGATAATTTCACTCATTATTACACTGAAAGAGAATTCGGATGTTGCCATTATTCTGACTTTTCATCATCCCTTGTGTGAATTATGAACAACACTTCCTGGCCATACCTGTCAAGTTTTTATTTGAAAATAAGTGAAAATTTTTTGGCACCCGCCGCAAGCCATCCCACCACCCCAACCAAGCTTCAGTATCCCTTACATTTTAAGACAGGTGTACAAGAAATCTAAAATAACCACTTGTGATTTACATTTTATTTTCATTACACATTTTCTTTTTTCTCATTTCTCAATTTCTCATGTTCTCAGAGACATGGGTCTCTGGCATTCACTAATGACTTATTATACAGATTTGTTGCAAACTTTGCATGCTTTAACACTTTTTTGGCAGGAATGCCTTCTCCTTCTTCATATCCATCCATCTCTCTCCTTTGTTGTTCTGGATTTGTTCCCACTGTCATCACTAACCTCGCGAGAATTATAATACGGGAGATTTATGGGAAAATACTCACACGGGAGGATGGCGGGAAAGAGGGGTAAAATACGGTAGTTTCCCGGCCAAAACGGGAGACTTGAAAGCTATGTTCCTGGCAATGTTCAGCCTCTTCAAAATTGTCAGGGTGCTCTGTCTTCAAATGCTTGAAGGTTGCTAATGTTGCTGCTATGTGCCACCACTTTATTGCACACTGAGCACATGGCATTACCTTTGGTCATGGGTGAAAAATAGCACCACACACTACGCTTCTTTTTCTCTCTTTGATGTCCGTGCTGCCGCGGTGCTGCTGTCTGAGCTCACTCTGAGCTGCAGCGGAGCGTGGACGGAGGCTGTGCAGTGAGTCTCTGATAGGCTACCATAATCATGTGACACGGAAGACCGTCTAAAATACATCCGTGCTGGTTTTAAATGCCTAAAACTATCGTCAGAGAAAACAAATTGCAAGTTTTGTAATGGTATCGCAATATTTAAAAAAGTATCGATTCCAAAGTATTGGCCAGTGGGTATCGAAGTATCGATACCAGACTATTGATGCGCCCATCCCTAGTCTCTAGCATGTCAGTCCTGCACAGTAAACTTCCTCCATCCACTTCAACCACATCTTCGCGTTAATGAATTTATCATGTTATTCATTCACTAAAATATGTGTCAGTACAACGTAACAATTAGGTTCGCTACAAAAACGTAATCGGGATTGCAGTTTAGTTGTATTAGGAGACAGGGTTGGCTTGTGAATTAATCTTTTCACACTTGAACTTGATCAAAATCAGCTCTTGTTGTTGCATGAGTGACAGTGTTCTTCACCAGTGTCTTCAGATTGCACTGACATCATGTGATCCAAAGGTTTGTGCAACTCCACAGAAACTCTATTTTTTATTTTCTCTTACTCTAACTAGTATGTGCAATAGAACTCCTATCACAGTCATATCACAAACCTACTAGGTGCAATATTTCTTTCCTTGTACACACTAAGTGTGCATAACATAACCATAATGGTAAACTAGAAAGTTCCTGGAGAAACTTTGAAGGTGCTTGCCACCTTGCGCCCCTGAATCTTAAAGCTATCTTGCCAGTAAGAAAGCAGGATTTACCATGGCAATTTTTGTAGAAACGGTAACTCAAAATGCCAACTAATCATAACAGGGGCCATCACCTCGTTTTGATGTATAACACATCTGATAGGAATGTGCAGACGTTATATCAGTTTAGTGAAAAAATTCATTTGTGTTGTTAGTTTTTTCTTTTTTTATGGGTTTGCAAACTTGTAGATTTGACAGCATTGACTGTTCTTTTTTATCCTCTGCCTGTCAATCAAATGTGACCAAAATATCTATTTATTTCTAAAGCCAAAGATATTGTTGGTGAAACTGTTCACTATTGTGTTGTTTTGTATGGATTTAGAGACATTTATTTTGTTAAGTTTGTTATTAAGTTGCTGATTATCTGTCACTGAAAATATGCGGCCTAGCTAACTTTCTAGATTTGAAAATCTGGCCCAAGTTAATATGTAACAATCCTTGTTTATTTTTCCTAATAAACAAAATCTATCTAATCTATCTATCTAATCTCAATTTGTAAATAAAGTTAAAGTATTTGATTATGTTTTGCACCTCAACTCATTTTTCAAACACATGCACACAAACACACACACACACACACACTGTTTTGCTGAGGGAGCTAAATACAATGGCAAAAAGGGTTATGTTATTCTGAAATCTGTGTAAACCTTTTGCACTTTACATTTGCATAATTATATCAGCTGTTTTAGAGACAGTGCTTATACATACAGAAGCACTACTTCAGGCTGTGTGGGTGTACAAGGTTGCCCTCTTTCTGAGTGACTCGCCTCTTTAACCTTTATAACACCTACTGTGCATTATATAAACTCTCCAAAGTCTTTGTAATCACTGTGATTTAAGATTAACTTACAGTCAACTTCTACCATTCAACTTCAACAGACATACCTAAAATGACAATATAAAATCCATGTGAACGCTGAACAACGCAAGCAATGTTTGTATAAAAAAATACAGAATCCAGCTTCTTACCAACACTGTTCAAAATTCAGCATCTGTGATGGTATGAAAGTGCATTAGTGAAGGCACCATTAATTCTGAATATGTACAGATTTAGGTGCAACATATGCTGTCAACCAGCATAGCTCCACCAAACTGGTCTGCATGACATCAAGTCCACTGAAAACATCTGGTGCATTATTAAGTAATCATACAATAAATGACGACTTAAACTGTTGAACAATGAGTAGCGCAATGGCTCTACCCAACTTCCAAAAGCTTCTGGAAATGTTGTGAAAGGAGAAGTGATGCAACCTTTTTCAAATGTGTTGCTGGCATCAAATTTAAAATATAGCATAAGTACCACTGACTGATCTCACATAACCATTAACAACCAGTATTTTAATAACTCAGTCGTCATTATTAAACATTCACTACATTTGATCATCTGATAAATCTGACTGTTCAAAGTGTACTTCTCAGTTTAGCAATAAATTAAAAGGTCGTTGAAACAATGGCTGTCAGTGAAAAGAAAGATAAAGTACTTTAAATGTACACTTGCCCTGTGTACATACAGACCAGTTTATCTGTGTATGTGTGTATACATTGTTTACCTGTATACAACTGGCCACTGGCTGCATTGGCAACTTCTGATTCTAGCTTTAGTTGATGTTATTAACCCAGGCCTTCACAACCTGTACACACTAGATTGTTGTTGCTGTTTCATATGTTTTCAAGTCTGCTTCCCAGAATGATATTTTGGATAACTTGTGTGATATGCTTAAATATTTAGCTGGTATCTGTGTAGAACAGATCCTATTATAATTAAAATGATCTATGTCACCAGTGTGTTTATACACTGGCGTTGGTATATCTTTATAGAATAAGAAGGGGACATCTTTACACATCCTTGTGTCCCCAGTGCCCTAACTGCTCCTGTTATTATTTCATCTGAAAAATGCCCCAGTCAATCAAACTAACCTGTAAAAGACCACAAAAGCCAATTTTGACACACATTAAGGCAGCAATAAAGTCCAAACAGATAAGATTAAGACTGACATATGAGAGTGACATTCATTTCTACAGTGACACACTTGAATGACTGTCATGATGGCAGCATAGCATAAACACCAGATGTCTGAACAGATGATAGTTACTGTTTCCATTGTGTATCTACTTTATTTCGAATGATCTCCACCAGGGGAGTAGTGACTGAAGTTAGAGCAGGAGAGATTTGATCAGTGCACCACAACAGTGACTAAAGTGCCAAAAGCTATCAATAAGTAGCACATATCATCCCTGCCTCCCTAAAAAATTGAAAAATATGCAAATGTCTGCTGACAGACACTGTCAGAACAAAAGTTATGTGATCTTCCACTGTATTCACATCATCTCCTGACAGTATGACCTTGACCTGTCAAATATGAATATCTCCATATAAATGAGTAAAAGCTGCTGTTGTGGAACTAAACGCAGTGATATGTTGTACACAATTATTTATCTCTGAAAGCTTTTCAATAAACAGAGAGATAACATGTCATGATCTGTGTCTCCTGGTTGCTTGTATTGTGTATTCTGTTCACGTCCCTGTTATGGACATTATGTATGTAAATAAACCCACTCACAGTTTTAATCACACATTCGATCTTGTTCTGACTTATGGAGTAGAAATTGATCATTTA
>JAUBNQ010000017.1:11790144-11816378 GCA_032353495.1 Ctenopoma kingsleyae | reverse complement strand
GATAGATAGATAGATAGATAGATAGATAGATAGATAGATAGATAGATAGATAGATAGATAGATAGATAGATGCAAAGTAAAAAAAACTGTGCCACAATAGAAATAGCTCAAATTGCGAGGAAAAACATAACAGGTAGGTAAATGGTGAAACATGTAAAGGTCAGGTAAGCGTGGGATTGCCTGCAGAACTCAAGGCCAAAAGAAATTCATTTTCTAGCAGATTTTCTGTGCTCTTGCTTGCCATGTCTCAGTGGCTGTAGCAGCTCTTATTTCTCCTCCAACCGTTAATTTCTTTTCTTCTTTGCTCCTTTTTAAATCTTTGTCTATTTCTCAATTGTTCACCACCCTGCCATTTTAATTCCATCACTGGAATTGATTGTACGTCCCAGGTATCACGTGGACAGGCTCAGAGAACATTATACTGCTGAGGAGACAACTGATCATCTGCTGTCCTTCACACATCCACTGCTTTTTTCCTTCTCTTGCTGCTCCATCCCCTTCATTTTTGTGTTGACAGAAGCTCATTTTAGATGGAGTGTCCTTTTGCGTCACGTACCTTTCTCATCAGCAAAAATGATTTTTTTTCACATTCCCTACAAGGCCCTCTCAACCTCAGATTTATTGTCAGTGTGGAGGCTGAAGTTGACTGCTTTCTCTCTGTGCTGTGTTTCATTGATGCCCTGACACAGAGTTTTACCATCAATAAAACACACCACTGGCGTAGACATAGAGGGAGATGAGTATGTGACAGAGGACGTGGTGTTGAGACTTTAGTAAAGAGGCAGTTAGGAGACATTATTATTTAAATCAGGAAAGGCTGTTTCAATATCCGTTCCCTTCTCGTGCAGTACATCTGTGATTGACAAAAGTGAGTGTGTGATGTCTACCTTTCAATTTAACCTAAATGTCTTGTTACATGTTTCCTTTTTTTCATATTTTCATTCTTTTTCTTACACATCTAGATTTTTTTGTCAATGTCCTGCAAATTCTCTCCTCTACCGTGCACCTCCACTCCAGTTCCACCTTCTCTACTTGATTTCCTTCCTCTCAATGCACGTTACTCCATCTCTCCTCATCCCCTTCACCTCTTTGTCTCATCTTCTGTGTTAATTAACATATAATAAATATCTTTGGTAAAATATTTCCATTTTCCAACAACAATGACATCTCTGCCATTATCAAGTTTTTTCTTTTCCTTTCAATTTCTATCTATTTTCATGTTATTCTATAAAACTTTTAATTGAAACTGAGTTGAACTGAAACTACCTCGTAGTTACGCAGTAGCTCTATTTCAACCAGAGGCTATTTGAAACACCCTCCAGTGACTCACATTTACATTATTATGTTGTGTTTAAATAACCATGTCAATTTAAATATTTGTATTATATTTAAAAATCTGTTTTGCATTTTTTGTGTTTTTTCTAACTGTCTAACTGCAGTTGCAAATATAAATCAATAAGGAATGTAACTATAACCAGATTACATTTCATTTTAATATAATAATATGTTAATTTATCTAAACAGCCAGTTGCAAATGTGTTGATAATGCACATAACAGTAAAAATGTTCCCAGATAACATATTTATTTTCAGCAAAAACATCTGATCTTGCTGTCACAGTTTCCAGGCTGGCTTCCTGGTTTATGTCTTATATGGTCATTTCCTTACACTTTCTTTCCCCGCTCTGCTCAACTCATCTAATAAGCCAAATCAGCAACACCTGTCTCAGTCTCTTTATAAGCAGGTCTGCCAGCTTCAGTACTCTGCCAGATCGTCTGCCATCCTCAGTGAGCAACTTTCCAGTTTGATTATCAGTCTGAACTGGCTCTGTCATTTGGATTCTGAACCTAGAAATACCAGTTGACTCCTGTCATTAGAGGGTAACCTGGACTGTTTTGTCGCAATTCTCAGTAATTCTGACCATGTGGAGGGTGCCCTGGAGAAATCCATCTTGTCTCCACTTTCTACCTGTGACCTGGAAGACTAGTGGCATAGCCTCCAACTAGTGATGGGTAGATGAGGCTTTCTTGAAGCAATGAGGCTTTCCATCGAATCGGTTCACTATGGACAAAGCTTCATGTGAAGCTTAATTTGCTCTATTTAGTACTGAAGCCAGATGAAACTTCTTGAAGCCTCGAAGCATTGAGGCCTTCCAGCCAAATGGTTCACAAAAAGGTTCATGTGCATTCAAATCCCTCTGCTGGGCAAAGACTGTTAAGCAGGCAGACAGATTCTAGGTAATTTCATCAATTTGTAATACACTGTCTACACTATGTGTATATATGTGTTCATATTTTACGCCAATACTTGAACCACTTCTGAACCAGCGAGGCTTCAAACGTCTTTGATGACGTCACTCACTGAAACAATATATACCTCGATACACACTTCACTAAACACTTCCTGGATTTCTCGATACACGCTTCGACGCATCGACACAGTACGACCCATCATTACCTCCAACTAAGTATCACAACCTAGTGGCACAAAATCTGGGAGACAGGATGAAGGATGGTCCAGAAGACAAGATGACCCAGTGAGAATGGCAACAAACAACCACGTGGTCCTGTCTGCAGTCTACATGCTCAACAAGGACCACAGGTAAGCAGTTGGACAAGCATAAAAATCATTCACAGAATCATTTAAAGAATTACTTTTCTAGAGCCAAAGAACAAAGGTCACATCAGTAAATTCAAGTCCATTCAAAGTTGGCTTCAAAAGCTTTCAGTAGTCGAACACTCTTCTTAAGCATACGTTCACAATCTAAAACACATTTCATGAGTCCACAATACAAGGTCTGGACTTCTGATTGGGGCTGAGAGTACAAGGGGCCCAGGAGACAGAGTAAAACCATATATGTCAACTTGCAATACTGTCTCCTAAAAATATGTTGCTGTTCAATTAAACTGCACCCATATTAAAGGAAGCATAATCCCTGAATTTAAATTGATGATGATGACGACGACGACGACGACGACAACGACAATAATAATAATAATAATAATAATAATAATAATAATGAATGTAATAAAACATTTAATAACAATAATGGTAGTGGTTGGAATGGTAGACGATGACACAACGCAAAGAGATTTTGTTTAAAAGTAACCAAATCATGTTGTGTCTGAAAAGAAGAATTAAAATTAAGATGGAAAGTGCTGTGTAAAGTGCTGTGAGTACCTAAACATAAGCATATAAATATTATAAATGATACAATAATTAATGTGTGTGTGTGTGTGTGTGTGTGTGTGTGTGTGTGTGTTTATATAAAGCTTAAAAAGCAGGAGTAGCCACGAAAGAGTGTGAACATGACCAGCAGGCCATGGCAGACTTTCAGAGAGGTGCTGTACCTCCCCCACACTCGGCTAGAACATTTCTCATTTTCAGACCTAATTGAAAATAAACAGATCTCTTGGGACCGGAGTTTAAATCTGATGGGCTGGAAAAGTTCACTACCATAGGTAATGTTTAATCTTATTATGCTCTGAATCTGCAGCAAGATTAATTAACCCAATTAGACTTGAGCAGAAAAACGTTCAAAAGTGAGCTTGAGCCTCATTCGCGAATATTGAACAGATGGCTATTATTTACTCTGATCATGGACATAACCTTTATGCTTAAAGTTTTTCTTTTCTGTCTTCCAAAGTCAGTATTGTGGCACATCCTGTTTTTCTGTAACTGACTATAAGTTACAATGTTGTACGCACAAGTTCAGCCAGTGACAGAATTTGGACTCGTTTTCCAAAAAAATGTTGATTTTAGGCAGTTGCATCTTTTTAATTATTCATTTATTGAGAATAAACCTCACTTGTCTGACTGGCTGAACTTGCATTTGCAACATACTGTAGATACTTCAATGTAATACTTATCCCTCCTGTATAAAAATGAAAACTATTACCAATATTTAATCAACCTTGTGCCCTGCTACAACAGATCCTCAGACAACAAAATGGGTTGATTGCAATGGCTTTACCCATGTTACCGTGCAAAAATGATTATGTATGTTCTCTAACATGCTTACCTTTGGCTAAGGATTTATTCAAGCTGAATATTTATGTTGCTTTTAACAATATTATTTTGTTTTACCTTACCTTACCTTTCATCAGGGAGGATTCACCGACAGACCACCTCTCTTTTTCAGGATTCCACTAATCATATTCACACAGTTACACACATTCATACATAGAAGCTGCTCAGTACAACCACAGTGGTGTTGATGAGATAGCTGAAAAGTGTGGGTTTTTCACTTGTCCTTGAATTTGAACTACAAAAACTACAAACTCCCTTTTGTAACCTTTAGACTGACACTGCCCTAACTTTATCTGTTTAAAAAAAAACTGTGTGTACTGCCTACCAGCACTTCAGACAAAGTTAGCAAATAAAATTGATTTGTTAAGTATACACCTTGCACTCAACCATCCATCCCAACCTACTCTGTAAAAAATGATCACAATGTCATGCTACTACAAGAGTGGACAGTCTCGTTACAGAGGCACAGCCCTGCACCAGGCTCCTGTATATGAATAACTGACAGTAATCAGGCACCTACATTCACAACAGACAAATGCAAAATGGCTTGATACATTTCCTTAAGCAATTTGTTGCTATCTATGATATATAACACATCAGATGGTATGGGGCTATTAATAAAACATTGGTAATACCTACAGGAATTGAGACATGGTCAAATTTTAATGACCCTACCCAAGTAAAAGTTTTTCAAGACTGAAGAATATTGAAAAGTCTAACCTTCCCCCAGCAAATAAATTTTAATGACTGAATAAATGTTGAAATATTATCTTAAGCCTGAGCTTTTGCCATCAGGGCTGTTTAGCTCAACCTGCACAGACTATGTGAGCTATAATGGATATATGACATAAAATGTATGTATTACTGGCAATTTTTTTAAGCAATCTTTATGAATTGTGAATTTGTCTGTGCAGCTTATGTGGCTTGTTCCTTGATTTGCTTATGTTTATTTTGCTGTATTTTGTCAGTTTGTATAGACTCTAAAGACTGACACCCACTCAGCCATTAATTTCTTCATTGTCAGATGGCCTCCTTACATCTTTGCATTGTTGCCTTTGCAAATTCAATATCAGATAATGGAGAAATGGATAATTAGCTGTTTTAAAATGGGTATTTTTCAACCATTTATTTGTGTTCAGCTATATGTAGTAGGAAATATTGGAGCAATCATTACATAGTGTACACATTTGTACAATTTTTACTTTCCCTCTTCCTTGGGTGGTTTGCACAGGATTTGGTGTCTCTTAATGAGGACAGACCTCATTAGAATTTATCAGATGACGGATTTCACACAACAGCCCAAAGGTACAAAAAATCTTTATCTTTGTAAAATCAAAATGTTGCTAAAGTGTCTTCTTAAAGGGTATACTTTGCATTTGGGTTTATTGATCTACAATGTAACATTTTGCGCTCTTTTCCTCTCTAAGTTATCCTACTTATTAACACCAAACAAAATAACCCAACTGTTTGTTTTTGGTTCTCGTGCTACAGCTATTTGTAATTATTGTGAATAATGAGTAAAGAATCCCTATCTGTATAAGTGGCATCATCGTCAGTCTGAGTTTGAATTTCTTTCAGTGAAAGAAATTTAATGAAATGAAGATGAACACTTTTCTTTCTCTTTTATGCATGAATAAACATGTTTATCAGTATATAGCTTAGTTATTCATAAGCTGACAGAGGTTTCTATATTTGAAACTATTAACTTATACTGTATGATAACTTACAAGCGAAGAACACACACTCAAAGAAATGTGGGGATCAATGTCTTGGCTAAGGTTGCTTTGACATGTGGAACAGGGGCGCTGGGGTTTGAACTATTGACACTGTGACTGGTGGACAGCCCACTCTAACTCCTGAACCAAAGGCCACCCTTAATTAATTGGAAGACACAATAAGGTGGTTGTTCATTGAGTCTCTGCCCCTCATCATGTTTATTTTATGATGATTTAATATGTATAAAATATGCAGACCAAAATCCAAGAGATGCTACAGACTCAACCACTTACTGTATCCAAATATGACCTGCTCACACTTGGTAGTCAGTGAGAAATGCTTAAGCATGCTCTTGAAAATAGAATTTACAAAGGTTACCGTGGCAGTGTTGTACAGTAAGTGATTGCTAAAAAGCACAGCAGCTGGCAAGCTTTAACAAAAATGTAGCAGCCTCTAAATTGTTTCCATTTGTTGTTGCTATATTTTAGAAGAAACATAATTATTTTGTAAGATTGGTGACATTTTGATCAAAAATTTGAATTATGCAAATTTGGTCACCTGCATTTTGGTAAGTGACCACATTCCTGTCATCCTAGAAAATCCTATTATCATACACACATATTTTTGGTAACAATTTTTATGTAAATATACTAAAAAAAAGCTTGATGATCAAAAAACAAACAAACAAAAAATATTACATATCAAAGCATCCAGCTTGTGTGGAAAAACTTCAATAACATTTTGGTTTCTCTTTCAAGTGCAGCCTCAGGCTTCTCCTTAACTCTTTCGGGTAACTACTGATCCCATTCCAGTTGTCTCACATTTCAGGGTGTGAGCTGAGGTCCTCAGTAAGGGTATTTTCCTCCACAGTATTTTTTAACTTATCCTCTTGCATCATTATTATCATGGTAAATAATTCTTTATTTCACAATATGACCTCCCTGCACTTTCTTTCTCTCTGTCTTTTTCTCCTTTCTTCTCTCACACGTAGCTTGGTGATAACAGAGCTACGGGGCTAATGCACACCTACAAAGATGCACCTCTTCTTTTGTGGACCTGGTCATTTGATACGTTGTGCAGTCCTTTTTATACATGCACATGCAGTCTCACTCACATTAATGCAACCCACATACTGTAGTGGACTGATACTAGCACCAGTCATGATAACAATGATTAATGTGTTCATTCTCTCACATCTACTCTCACTGAGCAAGTGCACTGATAATTGCTTGTTGCTGATACTACCTTTCTCCAAATCTCAGAATGTTTAGATGTACAATCCAAATGCCAAAGAGTAGTGTCAATGTATTAAAAAATGTATGAAATAAGAACAAGGTTTAAAAAATACTCTGAGAAACAACTCCTTATATTTCTCTTTACAATTCCCCATAGCAGAAATCATTCAGTAAAATCTATATAACATATTCTACTGCTTTATTCCTACTTGAAACAGTGACATTTTGTGAATATGCTGAAACTATTGCTGTGGTCTAATTCATACCAACACATACAAGTGTGTATCTTTAACCTGTCATACAAATGGAAAAACACAAAATTTACTGTGACTAAATCTGAAACATGTATAACAAACTACAACAACACACTTCATAATTAAATTGTGATGCAAAGTAAATTTATATTCTACAGCTTTTGTTATGATTTTCAGTTTCCACCTTAAAAGACAGGACTGGAAATACCTGCCATTCAAAGAAAAACTGAAATGAAATATTGTCATGTTGGTATAATGATGAAGGTGTATAAAGTGCAGTGGAAACAGGCTAAGCAACAAAAATTACAATATACATGACAAATGTGTCACTTAAGCTTCCACATCACTGACGAGACAAAACAATGGTGAAGAACTATGATGTTAGATTTGTGGATTGATGTGGAGACTCTAACTTAACCTTCCTCAAATGAATAAAAGAAACTATTGTAAATGCCGTATATATTCCTACCATAACAATCTATTTTGAGTGAAACTAAGGCTGCAGTTAGATTTTCTAATACTGTAGAGATTTGCACTAAAAAAGCATGTAACGAATTCATATTCAGATCATATTAATAAATTCTGCCTGTTCATCCATCTATTCTCTTAACCCTGTTTCCCTGAAATCCGTATGTGGTTAGTTCTTGGCAACATATGCTGATTAAGGTTTGGGAAATATCTGGATTGTATTTAAAAGTTAATAAACAAGTTGCTTCTGAAGTGACTTTAAAAAGTGGACGTCGTGCTACATTATCTGATATTTTGATAGAGAGGAAAGTTGTTGACTTGAACATTTTACTGAAATCCTCAGTATGAATATATTTGCATGTAAGACTTGCCATTTATGTAAATAAACAGCATACCCTCATTATGGTAACAGAATCCAGTTTCAAATCTGTTACTTACAAAACTATCTGTGGTTGCAGTTAGCTGTACAGAAACAGATTTTTTTAGGAGACAGTGTTGATTCTTGGAGCAAACTTACTCATATTCAGCAGTAACTGTGCCAGCATCATTGATCAGGGCTGGCTGTATTTAAACTGTACTGTCGTTATCACTTGTGTCTGCATATGCCATTCACCTCCATCAAACCTGAGATCTACAAGTGAGAAAAATTATAATGGTACAGAGTATAAATGCAAAAACAATGCTTCTGTGTTTCCACTAGTATTGTCAGTGTTCGCCCTGAATTTCAACACATCATTCTGAACTAGTAACTTTGTCTGTTCAATTTTCTCTGTCTTCTCTTTTCTATGTTATACTTTTACTTTAACTTTTAACTTTATCTTCATCCACTTCTACCATATTTTTCATGCAGTTAAGTCACCAGTGGTCATGTGCTTTGTTGTGTCTCCTAATCACAAGCTGTATTATAGAAAATTTGTCATGAACTGCCATCTTAATTCCTTTTGGTCCATTGACTTTCATATGACATTCATCCATCTTGCTCTCCTTTGGCATTGCCATAGCATGACTGTGTGGTGACAAACTGCATGGCTGTAAGAGGAGGTTAAATGACTTGCCTCTAAGACAAAGAGTTTATCGTTGTATCTCTGCTATAATGAAGGTAAAGGATTACTGGCCTCTTTACTTCTGAGAAAAAAAATAGCACTTTCCAAGCATTTTACCTTTTCAGGGAAAGCAACAGACACTGCAGTGTGATCCCTGGAGTCTTTTACATAATCCCCTGACAATCTTATGTGGGAGAATATTAGTGTTGGTTATGAAATTCAAATAAGCACTATAACTTGGATAGGGAATATTGATAAAAGCAAATAATTGATCAGAGCCTGATGAGCAGAACTTAAATTAGACCGATTTTGTATAATGTTCCATGTTATGAAAATGTGAGTCTTGACTGATTAAATCTGACCTAGAAGGCAAGGGCTGACCTATTTAAGATTATATTTAATCCACACAATTTGGCCTCTGGTGCTCCTGAGCTCTCTCACTGTGGTATAATTCAAATCTTAATACTGTTTTGTATGAGAAAAAAATTCAGTTTATGGAATAAAGTCTCCGCTACCTATCCATCATTCCAAAGTTCTCCTGCTGTTATTAAATTTGTTTGGAACCAACTTTATCTACAAGTTTTGTGCATTATAATACACCTCCCTTTAGTTCTGTGAAAACTCCAGAATGTACAGTTTTATTGTATTTATTCCTATTTAATGGTGCTTAAACACACGTAAGTAATTATTTGTATTTCACATTAATGCTGCAGTACTAACAATTAAGTTAGACATAAAACAGTCAGATGACATGTTGTACATGTAGTTTGGTCAGGTTGCAAGTTAATGAACACCTCTCATTTTGCATTGTAATCAGTGCCACAAGGTACAATATGGCTTCCATGAAGATAGAAGACAGGCATCCAAAGACAGCTCTGTGGACAACAACTACCTCTCAGGACCATAATCAGCTGTGCACCTATCAAAGGACACTCATTGGAGAACAATGATGTACACATTTGGTATAGAGCAGGGGTGTCAAAGTGCGGTCCTCGAGGGCCGGAGTTTGACACCCCTGGTGTAGAGAAATAGTCAACAACACATTTTAATGGGAGTAGGGCAGGTTGTTTGTGTTGTAACTATTACACCTAACATCTAAGTTAACAAGAAAGAAGTCCAGTTGATATGATTTAACTTCCAAACATCTTCACCTGAAAATCTTTACAGACATACAACACTATAAGGAATCTATTATCAGTGTGGAATTATTAGATATATTGTTAGGCATTTACTTAGTAGCAGACACAGCATAGACTTTATAGGTACATAACATTCTAACATCTCTAATTCCCAAGTTTGATTAAGGGGAAGCGAAACATGAACTGACATGCAGTATCAAGCAGAAACAAAAAGAGCACAAGGGAGTAAAAGAGAATGGACAAAAGGCAAAGTCACATATAGTTTTAGGTTAAAAGGGATGGCAATCAGGAACTTGACCTTTGACTTGAGGCAGACTTACAGACAACTTTTCAAGCAGCATCATCAGAGAAATGATTCTTTATGAGAGGTTCTATAAAAATGTGGTCAGAACTGTGGATTTTATGAAAACTGCGGACTGTGTGTTTAAGTCTGTTCAATAGGTTCTGAGTTTGACATGCTTTTAAAGTTAAAATTTAAGAACAGATCACCGATAATAGACGACAAGACAAAAAGAAAAGCAGAATATCCTTTCATAATCCTTTATGGCTGATCAGTGCTACTGTTGACACGTGCAAAACTCCCCCTGTTTACACTGTAGTCACCTCTACTATGTATTTTATTACCACATACTACACATAAATCTAGTGTCTGATATATTTCGAAAAAAAGAATTTTCATCTATAATAAAAATTATAATGTACTATTATATTACTATGTATGTTAATATATAATATAGGTACAGATATAATAACCAGACTGATAGCTCCAGTGCTAGTCAACAGCAACAGCAAAAACAGCATGACCACATTTTTTGTGCTAACATTAAAAGCTAACATTGCGGGAGCAGGCTTCTGTGGTTTTGAGTTAAACCTATGCTGTCAGTTGGTGTTTTTAGACACGGACAGGTAATATCTCTCTACTCATGGTGCCAACTTTGTGTAGAGTCTCGTTCAGTATTATCACTTAAAGTCACTGACGTTTCTCAAGGGAATATATGTCACATTAGCTGCCAGAGTTGTCAACCAAACAGTAGCATGTGGTTAAAAAAAAGGTGTGCAATGCAAAGGTGTCACATAACAGATTCACCTCTAAAATAGTAATTTCTCAGGGTTCCAGCAAGGTGCTTTATTGTAAAAATGTTCATATATAAACTATTAAATGTTTTCTACTACAATGCTGTACACACATAATTGACTGTTTGCAAATGGGAATTAATTACTCTATTAAGAAATGTTTCTATGATTAAGTTTTGACCCCAAAGACAGTATGTTAATCTAATATAGAGAAAGACAATCATTTAAGCACTAAACCTTAGTAATGTTAACCTGCACAAATATCCCAGTACATCAAATTCTCCTTTTTCTGACATCTCTGTCAGAGTTTCTGCAAACTGAGTCCTGAAACCATGAATAGCATGAGTTGTATTGCACCGATGGATTAAAATAGAAGCATATCTGTTCTGTCACATATATATGAAATGGAAAATTTAAAAACATGTTCTCTATTGCTTTCAGTGTAGACACAGCATTAGAAAGGCAGCACCCCCCCTTGTGCTCACCAACCAACTATAGTTTATGGTGCGCTACAATTCAAAGTCAGATGTTTCACTGGAGGCAGGAGAGATTATGGCTGTATGTGGATGTAAAATGGAAACCTCTTGAGGGTTACTAGCAAGATGGGACAATATTTTATCCACTGCTTAGGGAATTTATATACAATATATTTAAGGAACTTTAGTTTTTTGTCGGCATAGTATACAGTTTTTCACTAGTACTTAGTACTTTTTCAGGCAAGTAAGGTTTGCATTAGACTTGACAATTCATAAGCAAAAGCTAAATGCAGCTGTATGTGTCACCAGGGCATAGAGAACAATAGTGTTACATGATCTCATTACAAGGCAACACAGTGTTTGACAACTTAATTTAATAGTCTTGCTTGTATAGATGTAACCGGAAAACTTATAAAGTCTAAACAGATACAAGGAATAGAAGACAACAGGTAACATATTATAAATGTGCTTTAAGGGTCATGGGCAAGGTGGAAGGAATCCATCCCAATATGCACTGAAGAATCAAGTGATCAATCAGTAACAACTTTATTATCCCCTAAGGAGCAATTGTTTGCATAGCATACAGTAACAAAAGACACAAAGAGCACAGTCAACATAAAGTACCTAAAAAAGAAAAGCTTACACTTTCATCAATGTATTCTCTCTAAATTCAGCATACTGATAAGAGAGGGTCTTTGTATGTGTGTTTGTATCTGTTGGTCTTGGCTGCTTACAGAGAGAACCAAAAGGCAGCACATGGAACTCATGCAGGGGATGGCAGCTATCAGACAGGATGGACTGTAATTTGTTCAGCAGTTGCTTTTTGTGGAGGTCAGACAGGCTGCTCAAGTTCAAATGATCTTATTACTAATTTTAACTATGCTGTTTAATGAACCTTTTTGTTTAACACTAAGAGAGCCAAACCAACAGATAAAATAAAATGTAAGGATGCTTTCAATGAAAGCTCGGTGGACCAGTGTCATCAAAGTTCTCTCAAACTAAAACTTGGCAGCTTTGGTAGACTGAAAAGAAGTTGTTTTTGACTTTTCTTACACAGTATATTTGTATTTTTGCACAAATTACAATTCGTGGTCAGTAGTAGTGTCTTTAAAAGTCTCAACTGTTTTTACAGCCTGGCCATTGATTATAGTGCTGACAGAACCTGTTATATTATGTTTGAGAGTCAAACAAAAGCAATATACATATCCACAGTTTTGTTTACATTCAACTCATGGGAAGGATTCACATCACCATTTTTTCACCATTTTAGAAATTCATCCACCACAGGACCATGGGACATTTCTTCATTGTTAGCAGGTTCACTGTGTCATCTGCAAATTTCAAGACATGACAATTCTCAATCTGTGTATATGGTGTTAAATGCTGATGGGAAATCCACAAACAGCTGTCTAATGGGATTTCCACTGCTTTTAGGTGCTTACAGGGGAAGTCTATGTGAGGGGAGAGGTTTGGCAACCTGGACACTGCAAGAGGTCCAAAAGGGCATCTGTGTTGATTAATATGTGCTTTCTAATTCGTTTCTCAAACAGTTCCATTACCTGTGAGAGTAATGGTACAAGATCAGACATTACTGATGTCATACGATGAAAGAAATCTGGAGTTTCATTTAAGTTAGTATTGCCAGAACCTGGTACTTTTAGAACACACTTCCACAGTTCTTAGGCATAAGCCTAAAGCTCTTTGTTAACTGTTCTTTTCTTTATAGATATAGGCAGTTTATTTCAAAGCAATACAGGTTAGCCACTAGCCTACCCTAAGCTAAATGGCCTCACTGTCAGAGTTTGTCTGATAAGCTGAAACTTGTTTTTTCTTGGGGCTCCAGGAAGTGACCAGTGATCCAGATCTTTAATCATGCTGTCCCTACTGTGGCACCTGAATGACTTTCAATTGTTTCCATCCTGTCTCCTTGATACAGTTTGTCCTGGAGACACTTTGGTTTGTCCCTAAAAACCATCACGAGTGAATGTACTAATTCAATGCTTTAAAGCCACTGTGTTTCATATTAAGAAAAAGATGAGACACATTGCTAGCTATATTTGCTTCTAGCTGTTATTCCTAAAAGCTTTCTTGTAGTCTAAGGTGGTAAAAGTTAATTTATTCACCAGCCATTTGCATCAAGCTTTTTGCTCACCTCCAATCATAGTTAATTTCATTTCTGTCCTTGTAGTTTGAGCCCCACTGATGTTCTCAGACAGACTGCTTCCCACACATATACCTGAACACTGCTGACATTAATAAAATGTAACACAGGCAGCTCATGCAATGTGCAAATTATGATATCATAATGAACCATTTAACCTACTGCAGGGGTATATATATGTATATATACACACACACACACACACACACACACACACACACACACACACTCACTCGTCATCATTTGGGCCAGGTATTACAACCTACAGCTGTCAAATAGAAGAAAATAAGTCATCATGGCTTGAGTAGAAAAAAAAAGTCAAATCCAGTCTTATTACACTGTAAGCACGAGTAATGCTGGTGTGTGTGTGTGTGTGTGTGTGCGCGCATTTCCAGCCTGTAAATTAACTCTCTCTCTCTCTCTCTGAATTATTTAGCCTGCATATGTGTGTTGAACTGCAAAATTAATGCTTTATGTACACGTCAATAAACATGAATTGTCATTGCTTCTCATTGTGTTATATTACAAAAAATAAAAAAGCCACATATAACCTGGCATTGGAATAGCCTCAGGGTAAATAAATGAATGACAGCCATTGAAGGGGATTCATTTGAATCACTGGTATCTCTCTAACTAAGCCAAATCCCTATTGAACAAGTTAGTATCACAATAAGTGTTCCACTATAATTACTTGGAGAGGAATTCACTAGAGAGTTCATTTATCAAGATGGATAGTTCATTTGTTATTCTTTAGTGTTCCATGAGCTTTTTTTTTTCAATTGTGCACAGAATAATTTTCACTAGAGACTTTTTTGAAGTATTGAAGGTGACTCTCAGAATTGATGGGTGAATGGGATCTTTGGTGGCAATAAACTGCTGTAGAATGGTATGTCCTTTCTTGTTTGAACCTGTGTCTTCTGAAGCTTTTGTTGGGGGAAAAGGGAGAAAGATGGATGTTGATTAGACTCGGCACAGTGAATGATATTGTTCAACTATCTCCTAATGATGAAACTAAATATTAAGGGACTGAGAGTAGTACAGCAGAATCTGTGTTAATGTAGCCAGTGTTGTACGTTTATGATAAATTGGATCTGATCATGGTTTCTCCTACGATTAAAGTTAATCACAGAAATGAGTTATGAGCTCAACAGAACTCATTTATCAAAGAGGTCATGTTTTGATAATATATATGTAGATGCATCCTATATAAAATGATTATAGTATGTAAATGCTGTATTTATCAGCCATTTGGACATGAAGGGAAACTTTGCGTGTTAGCGATTTGCTTGAGAAATCTTCAGTCTGTGCAAGTGCATTCACAAAATTTTGAGTTCATTAACATAAATCAACAAAGCAATATTTATTTTAATATAGGCACTGTTAATGTTTAGTGCATTATGTGGCTCACTGGCAAAATATCAAGTAATTATGCTCAACCACAATGCAGAAAGCTGAAACTAAGAGCTCCTCTTAGCATCCTCTAACAGGATGTTATGTATAACACTGTATTTGAACTTGATAATGTGTTTACGTGATTTAATATGATTAACCCTTGTGCTATGTTAATATTCTGTTTACACATGTTTGTGAGTCTATTAAGCGCGCAACATTGAGAGCGTTTTACGACAAATTAGCTTCAAAGATTTATGAAACACTGAACAGATGTTAACTTCATCTCAATTAAAAGCTATTAAGTGTAGATAACATGTGGTTAAAATCTGACATTTACCTCTGCTATGTCACACGTATTAATAGAAAGTTACATTTGTTTTTGTAAGAAAACTTTATTTGTTAAAGAAAATAATGTTTATCAATGTATAGTGCAATAAAGAATCTATTTTAAACAAATAATAGTATGAGAGGTTTTTATTATTATTCATATTGATTTTGTTATGAACACAGAAAATTAAAAAAAAAATCTGCAGAATGATATCAAATGATTCATGAATAAAAACATTACATTTGGTATTATATACCACTGTAAAGTACACGTTTGTTATATTTTCATGTTAAATAGTTTCCACGGATTTCTTCACTACTCTTTACTTTTCTTCTGATTTCATCAAAAAAAAGGTTTAAAGTCAAACTTTGTGGCTAGTGTCCATAGTGGCTACTTGTGCTGTGGGCATAGCTTTTCTCTCATAAATCTCTCTTGAAACTGTGAGCCACAAGCAGTGAATGGACACCCACAGGCCTCAAACAAAGTGAGTTTAGTTGCTGATGTTACTTACTGTGAAATTAGGCATCAATCACAATTGCAATTGTTTTAGGTCTTGTACTTTGTAGCTTTTACTTCTGCACCAATATTTGTGGAACTAGGTTCTCGTTTTCAAATTGAGACATTCATTATCTATCAGTGTTATGTAATTTGAAAACACTTATTTACAGTGAACAAAAGTTATGTAGGCAGCAAGTGAGTGAATTCTTCTCCTTTATCTGACTAATTGTAAAAAGTTCAACATTTGATTATGTATGGACAAGAACTACAATAATGCTGTGTAGCAACAACAGCAACTTCTCAAAAGAATAATGGAACCCAAAATGGAATTAACTGAGACAACAACTAAGCTTTTATTTTTACAAATAAAACATTCTTTTACTCGGTATTGTGTTATGTTTTGATGGTTGTGGCTTTGTACATGATTGATTATCATTTCATAAAGGTTATATGCTTAATTTAGAACACTAGTCAATCTCACTGACAAATGTCACTCGAGGCCCTTCACACACCGTGCAGTGACAGCGTTTTCTCCCATGGCACAAGGTTGTTCACTATAGTCATTCATAGTCCCCTCACACAAAAAACTTCAATAAAAGGTTGTCCCGTAGTATTTACATTATTTATCCATGGGCTGTCACTGCTAAGGTCCAGATTGTTTTTCAGGCCCTCAGGCCACATCCAATGGATTTCATTCATTTCAGTTCATGGTGCAGTGGTGATAAAGTTCCAGTATACCACCTATACCTTAGGTTGTCAATGTTTCATGTCAGATATCATCAGGGCCTGACACTTAACTGCATTTCCTTATTTTTGACTTTATCTCTCTGTCATATACCTTTGTTACCTGTGATACCCTGTATAATTATTTCATGTATTTATAAAGTTAATTTTTATAAATAAATATTAATCAGTCCATTTATTCAAAACTGTCCTCTTAGCTTGTATTTTAATAAGCATAATTTCACAATTAAATGAAAAACTAAAAGAAAACACAGCATTGAGAGTATTTTGAGTACTGTATGACACTGATTTTTAGTGTTAATACTGTAAAGTGATTCAGACATTCTGGGTTAAAGAAGCACCACTTACTGTCATGTTTGAGCACCTTATTATTTTTTCCATGAATCGTCTGTTGATAGAGGAATGTTGCTTGCTGTCACTAAGCCATACATATCAATGATTTCCTTCTGACATTTTAGTTTTGCTGAGAGGCCATTGTTCAGTCACCCTCTCCAGAAATGATTTCTGCCTTGAGTGAGTTGACTCCTCACTCATCTCTTCCACTGGAAGCTTCCTGTGGTGCCCAGGTTTCTCTCTTGTGAGCCATTTGAGTTCATTGAAGAGATTTCTCTTAAGTTGTTCTTTTGAAGCGTTATTGCTAGCTCTGACTTTGACAAAGCAAGCAAGTGATCTGTGCACTCTGTTGGTCCACAGAAAGGTGCTAAATTTTTCCTGAACTACTTATGTATACTTTAGAACATCAGATGATTTTTTAGCTTAATTCAAAGCCTGAGTAAATCTGGGAACCGTTCTCACCTCAAGCACTGTAGATTCAATGAGGTCTAAGCTGTTCAGCTGATGGGTGCTGTCCCCTATTAACTGGGTAAAGATTTAGGTGTGCTGGTTTTCTACAGATTTTCTCATGTAGCACACATCTAACCTGACATGGTTGTTACCAGTGTTTCAAGGTGGGAATTAGGCCTGTGTTGCCTCCCACTTGTTTCTAGACTGGTAAAGTAGGAAGGGTACATAGTGTAGAACTTTATTCCAGGGGGGTGCTATATCCTATTGACAAAAAAGTAACAAAAATAGATTAGAATGTTAGAATCACAGTTTAGTTTTGTACTTTGTTTGGTGCAGCCCCTCCCTCTTATGGAGACTGTTGAGTATGGATGAGTGCTGTGTGCCTATGGTGTGTGATCAGTCAGGCTGCGCTGAGTGCGCCCAATCTGTCTTTTCATCCTTGCTGTGGTGGGGTCTTTCAAGAATGTCCAGCTCTTGCATCATCAGATTCATAGTCATTTCAAGCCATGGTGGTGTCACTACAGGTATCACGGACAACAGAGGGAAACGGTGTGAAACCAGTTAAAGGTTTCACATTGAAATCCTGTGAGTATAGGTAAATGCCTTTGAACTTGCACACTTTGCTGTTCATGGGTGAGGTATCACAGAGGTGAATATAAACAGCACTGCGTGGAATATTTGAGTTGCAAGACCAAACAAATATTAGCATGCAAGCAGAGCCTATAGATAGTCCTGCTGTTATTTACCCTTTGATCAGAATAAATAAAGGCATCATGTTATATAATATTAATGATGATATACTTTAATATATGACTACATGTTGCGGGTACAGACCACATGCGCTACTTTAAGAAGTTAACACTGCAGTAAAAACAAAATGAACATGGCATGGCAGTCATTTAAAGGACAAATAATTTGTCCAAACAGAAGCATGATAAAGTCTCATAGAACAAAATATTCATACATATGATCGTTGAACATTGAGGCATAGGATAAGCATCAGACTGGGATGCAGAAGCTGGCAGGATCAAATCCTGGCCAAGACTCCCAGCCCATCCCCCATACCAGGTTTGATGGGTTAAATGCATAAATAAAGTTAAATATGCAAATGTGATCAATGACAATAAAGTTGATTATTATTATTATACGAAAACTATTGCTTCATTTTTTTCACTCTCTACTTTCATTACTTTCCAAACCACAGAACAGACACTGTTTAATATATCCCTCTGTCTGTTAAACTCCCAAAGGCACAAGGAGAGTACAGAGGCCATCACTTATTACTTGGCAAAAGACAGGGTTCCCATCAATGCCATGCACAACGGGGGTTTAAAGAAAATGATTAATACCCTTAACAAATGTTATATAATCCCCTCCTGCAATTGTTTCTCCAAAGCTGTGCTGTGAGTTCTGCATACCAAATGTGGAGGAAGAATTACAAAGGATCCAAAGAAATAGACTATTTTGCTACAAGTGAGCTTTATATGAGTCTTACAGTTCATTAAATGAGTTGTGGTTTAACAGTGAGAAGTCTGCAAACTGTATTTTCCCCCAAGAGCTCAGTGGAGAGGCTATTGCACAGAGACTGAAGGAGGGAGGAAAAAAGATGGCATACATTAATGAATTGCACATTGGTTTGTGTATAACTGTGATGACAGCTTACCATAATGTTTCAGGTAGACAAGTGCTTTGGGCATTGTACAAGCACATATAAGCAATTTTGTTTTACAGCTACCATTCGGTGTAACATAAGGGTATATATACATGAACTGTATTACTGTGCTTAGATCTTACATTAACCTATACCAACCTGTCTCCACAACTTCATGACTATTAAAAGTAAAATTCCTGATACCAGTGGTCCTATCCATGCACCAGTGTTGTGTTTTCCTCATTCCGAGATCATCAAATACATACTGTATGCTTTGGCAAACCTGAAGGTCTCTCATAGATATGCAGAAGGTACCCTTATGCTTAAAGTGCTGACTCTGAAACTAAAAGTGCTTGTAATAATCTTAACAATAGGAACAGGACTCTAGTATACAGTTTCTCAATTTGATATGGAGTTAGATCAGAAAAGATCCCAATGCTTGACAGATGCAGTGAAATCTGATTTCCTGTTGACATACATTTCCCCTTGCCTAAATCTTAATTTAACTAGTTACATCTACTTACTGCCAAAACTCAGGAACTAAAGTCTATCCTTGTTTTGCCTGCTTTTTACCGTATTTTGATATACCTATGCCAAGAAAGCCAGGCTGTGCCTGTTACACAAAAAATATTGTTAAAATAAAGTTTATTATTTTAACATGTATCTCCGTGGGCCAGATAGATGCTTCTTTGGGTCCAGATCCAGACCAGAGTCCACCAGTAGAAGACCACTGCTGTACGTATATAATTTCATCCAGTCGAGGATTTTACAGTAAATATTCGACATCATGACTTTGATCAGATGAAAACACTCACATTAAGATGAAGTTCAGCATTTAAACACCATAGTTAATGTGATAAATTATGAAGCCAGTGTAAGAAAGTATCACTGTTAAAACTACTGACAACAGTGGAAAAAGCTTTCATAATGATGTGAGTTTTGTTTTTTTCTTGAGCTTGCACATAGGTTTTAATAGGACCTATTAAATCCTTATTGAACCTTTGATGGTGCAATAACAGTATTATTTGGTCCTAGTTAAAGCTTTTTGCATTTGCATTTTTCTGGTCCTCCTGCTTGCATTACCACACAGCAGCAGTGTCTTTAATTGTTCCTAATAAGAGACACTTTGGTGAGTTTGGCAAAAACTCAGCATGGTTTGTTAATGAGCCCATAGGACTGAATCTATGAGAAATGAATTGGGCTGTTGGTCATTTACAGATTTTTTAACTTAATGTCGTCACTGAAAAATAAGTGGCCTATATATTATTCATTGTAGAACAGTTTCAATAATTTCTATACTATATTTTAAATTCTGTCTGTCAATCAATAGGCTCTTAACTTTAACCTCTTCAGCACAAGAGGACGCTAAATAGGGTCCTGAGTCCATTCGGACAGAAGTAGAAAAAATAGGCCTCGTGAGGAAGCGGTATGGTAGCACTGGTGATACTACAAACATATCGTAGTTTACAAAACTATTCACTATGAAAAAACAGATGGAAAAAGCATTTCCTAAATTTGAAAGGAGTCAAACCGATGGCCATCATATAAAGCTGTTTTATAGTAAAATTTTAAAGACACTCCTGTGTTAAGAAATATTCTAAGTATAATTGAAAGTAAACTTTAAACATGGAATTTACAGTGATGAAAATATGCTTACAGATCATCCCACTGAAATTTTAGCCTCGTCTCTCGAATGGGAATGTTTAAGCTCAAAGCACGTAGGTTTACACTAAAGTCAATGCAGCTGGAGCAGTTGCTCACACCAAACTACAGACAACCAACTATACCGTGAGCATATCTAGATTTAGGCATAAGACGGGCTAGAATAGGGCTTATAGGGTTGCACATACAATACATGAGTAGCATATGCTTCCCAAAACAGCACCTGTACTACAAGACAGGTAAATATGGCAAAGATTTAAACATGCCAAAGGCCTTGTTAAAAAAAATTCTATTGCTGCTTAAGAAGTGTTGTGACTGTCTGGTGAGGTATCACTGAGACAACTTTTGAAGACAACTTTGCATTTTGTCTTATTTGCAAATGGGTCTCTGTTTATGTTCCTGGTGTTACTAGGCAGGCAAATAAAAACTACCCTGGATATTCATATCTTTCACACCTAGTAGCAGGAATGCACAAAGTTTGGTATTGACATGTCTCCCATTTCTAACTTCCCATGTCTGGTCATAAAGAAAGACATAAATATACTAGGCATGGTAACCAATTAGATGGAGCCGTGACAGGTGAATGCAGAATTGCATGTGGGGAATACACAAAGCACAGAATCCAGAAAACCAGAAGATAGAAGCATGTGTGGATGCCTCAACAACAATGACACTTCTGCTGCAGCAACAAGATAGCAACAGAACTTTAGCACTGTTCCAAAATAGCCAGTATCTCTGTAAATGCCTATTTCTGCACAGCAACATGGACATGAAATAAGATAACAAACATTACTTACAAGCATTTAAAAATTGCTCTGAACCCTTTGACAACGAGGGTACTCATATTATATTATATATATTATACAGAGAGTGAGTGTCCTTGCATTGACAGATTTTGCCAGACTTTGCTATTTGGCCTTTATTACAAAGTGCATTGCGAAGACAGGAAACATGACAAAGACTCAAATCATGGAAGCTGGAGTAATGTGGCATGTCCTGTAAACAATGGGCTACCAAGGTGCTCCATCTTCCAGTAACATTGGCGCTTTTCACAAAATCAGGACAGCACTGTATTTATTTCACTTAAAATAAAAAGTTTGGAAAGGAATGGTAAAACTTTCATTGGCAGAGCAACAATTTTGAGACGGCTGCGTCCAAGCCAATTTCACTTTTACCAGACTTAGTAATATTGTCTAAGGATCATTTTCAAAGAGTGTGTGTATACATGTGTATGAATGTGTGTGTGTGTGCACGTTGAAGAACACTAATACTGAAAGCTGTTCTTTTTGGAAAACTGCCAGTCGAGAGGCAGCCAACACAGTACGGGGAAGATGGAGAGAAGAACAAAATAAACAGGGTACATACACTGGAGAGAATCGTCACACCAGAGTAGCATTAGGACATACAATACTCAAGCACACACATGAACCCACTCACACACATATGCATGCATTCTCCATTCTCTATGGGAAACACACTTTCCCATATCCAAGACATTTTCACATTTCCATGTTTTAACCCTTCTTATTCCCTCATAGTCAATTAGACTAGGGATGTCATTCTCTCGCACATCAGGAGAGATTTACAAAAGCTGCACACTGCCTTTGATCCTTTTGTAGTACACAACTCAGCTGTCAGTCAGAAATACATGAATTGATGGATGATCAAGACAAATGAGAGCACCAAGCCACATGGCATGACAACAATCCAGATGATTCCTACATTTGTAAATAACAGCAAACAAACAGCTACGATTGCAATCATAAACACACCTGTCAACCTTTAAATTGATTTGTATCATTGTTCAAGAACCTGTGCACAGACAAATGGATGTGAGATAACCAGATTCACAGAGATTAGGGATCAGTTATTGATAAGAGCATAAAGAGACCAGTATATAGTCCATCCAGAACATTCAGTAATCAGAAGCATAATGTCAATCAGACAGATTTGAGAGTCTGGCAATAAGAGTATCTGCTATTTGAAAGTCAAAACAGAAGAACTGATCAGTCACTTAGTTGCAGATGTGACAGTAAACGTTCAATAACATATGGCTAAGCAGACAGATCAATCTGCTTGCCAACAAAATCAAAATACAGACTAAAAGAGGGGCAGAGACAAAGTCATGCAGAGGCTGGACCTGCTGGATGCTGGATGCAGACCAGATAAAAAAAAAATGGAGGTGGAGAATATAGTGAAGGATATAAAGTCAAAAAATATTTCTCCAAACTACCCACTGCCACAGAGACAGCCCGTTTAATAATTCAACATGTATTCTTCATCTATGAACATACAGACATCATCTTTGACCAAGGTCTTTCTGTACATAGTCTTGAAGGTTTTCTGTTTAAGGTTACATGCTCCTCCATGAACCAAACTAGGACCAGATCTGTGGCCATACATCCTAATTTGTGGGAACAATCTCAAGTTGCATTGTCCTGACCTGTCCCTGTCCATGTGTTTCCCCCACAGTTGATGGCATTACTTGTGATTTTCAGCACAGCAATGTAGAAATGTAGCTTTATTGAAATCAGAAATATTGTATCAGCTTTAAAAGAGGGCTGCTGCAATGGCACACTGCTGTTGGCTGATTGTTGTCAGCTGGTATCTCCTTCTAAAGAGTATAACAGGTGGTGACACATTTCATGATAACCTACTTTTTTGCAAGATTTCCAAATGAACTGGTGAATAAGAAATGAGAAGCTAATATGTGGAAAATGTCATTGGGTTTTAGGTTAGTTTTCTTTCCATCTTCCTCAATTTTCAAAGTCAACATTGATCAACATTCATCTTTAGCAACACATCCTGTTGCTTTAGTAGGTGCTTGAACATCCTCTTTTCTCTCTTCTCAGCACCTGATAATGTAACTGTGACAGTTTACTGTTTAGTTTCTATGAATTGCCTCACAATGATTGACAGTTTGACGGGCCTTGTAATTGACTGCCTAGTATCCTCAGTCACTAAGTAAACAATGGGGATGGTGATGAGAGACTGGGGCCTTTCACGTCTATTCATTGTGAAAACACACATTTTTATTACTTGGACATTCTCTTTATTAAGGTTCATTTTAATTATTTAACCATTTTCAGATTGGCTGGGTACCAACATGGTGGGCACTGTGGGAACAGTTCATTTGTTTGTTTGCCTGGAGAATAGTATGTGACCTGCTGGCACAACTACCAACAAAACTCTGAAAACAAAATCAGTATAAGCATCATTGTCACCTGTGGTTCAAGCCAGTCAGTGTAACTCTGACAGCATTAAATTGATATGTTCTGTTTAAAAGCATTCAATACAGTAAAATATCCTGTATGTAAATGACATTAATACCAGTGGGCCATATGTAAAAAAAATAATTTCATCATGTTTTAAAACTGTAAAATTATGCCTTTAAGATCGATCTTTGAAAAACATATTACAAATCATATATTTTTATTATACTCCCATTATGCTATGTGGTATATGATAAAATGCATTTTAATTGCATGGTTAATCAAAAGCCAAATGTTTCCACCAAGGCCACTAAATGGTATGGGTTATAGCACAGGAAGTATGTGGATAATATTCAATATTAATAATGGACAGGGATGAAAGCATGAGAAGCGGATCCAATTTCATGCATGTATCACTCTAAAAATGCTGGGCCATGTCTGGCTGATCATTCTCTATTATTGGATTGCTTCTGAACTGAAGAAAAATTACTGTATTTCTAATAAAGTCAAATGTGGATTAGATACACCAGAATGGATCATATTGTGTTGGTTTTGTATGAAATAATGGAAGTGTAATCATTCAGAAAAAAACTATGTAAACAGAGAAACTGACTTTGAGAAGTGTTTCTTAGGACAAGTAGCACAACTTACAAGTTCATGTTGTGTATCCAATGTACAGTACTGTAAAAAATATTTGCCCCCTTCCTGATTTTTTATTTTCAGATAATCAAACTAATTTTAATATTACACAAAGATAACCCAAGTAAATACAAAATGCAGTTTTTAAATGGTAATTTTAATTATTATGGAAAAAAGTTATCCAAACTTGCATGGCCCTATGTGAAAAAGTAATTCCCCCCTAAATCTAATAACTGGTTATGCAACAACTGCAATCAAGCATCTGAGATAACTGACAATGAGTCTTTCACGTGGCTGTGGAGAAATTAGTCCCACTCTTCTTTGTGGACTTATTTTAATTCAGCCATATTGGAGGGGTTTCATGCTCTTTAGGGTCAAGCCACAGCATCTCAATTGGATTTAAGTCCAGACTTTGACTAGACCACTCCAAAACCTTCTGGGGTTTGTTTTTTTTTTGGTTTTTGAGCCATTCAGGCGTTTACTTACGTACTTAAGTGTGTTTGAGCTTAAGGTCACAAACTGATGGCCGAACACTCTCCTTCAGGAGGCCTTGGAACTCTCCCATGGATGCCATTTTTGCCCAGTCTCTTTCTTATTGTTGAATCATGAACAATGACCTTAACTGAGACAAGTGAGGCCTGCAGTTGTTTTGGGCAGCTTTTTTCTCTTAATAACTGAAATAATTGTTTGAAATCTTTGTATTTACTCTGTTTGTCTTTGTGGAATATTAAATTTGTTTGATGACCTCAATCATTTAAGAGTTGACTAATATGCAAAAAAAAAAAAAAAAGATCTGGAAGGGGGGAAATATTTTTTACATCACTGTAACCATCTTTCAGCACAGAACTTCACAAGGAAATGGCTAACTCTGTGCTTAAAGTCACATTGTTCAGGGTTATCAATTTGACAAGCAAAGGAGAGTACATTAACTATTATGTCAGGTAATCAAATCTTTCATCAGTTTCTGTAATGGTTCCATATCATCTTAATCAATCAAACTGCTGAGAAAATTGAAGTACGCAAGGTAATGAAACCATGAAACTTTTTTTTTTTCATCAAAGTCTGTACTTCGCAACAGCAAGTGGCACTGTGACAAATAAGGTACTGTAGGCTCAAGTGTTTCTTTGAAAGCACAGGCCTATACAAGATAATTATGTCCATGAATATATTGTATGAAACTTCTCAAAATGTCAAAAATGAGAAACCCATCTTTAGAAAAAGATGGGCTCTGTAGCTTTTCAGCTGGCTCTGTAACACAAGTGATAGTCTAATATAATATGAACTGCACCAGCAACCATTCTGCTGTTTGTAATATACCAGTAGATTATGGCACTATATATATCTGCCAGCTAGTTTGGGTTTGTTGGATTGTTTTTGTAATAAATCTTGGGGTTTTATTTTCCACAGCCAAGTAACCATCTAATGCATCCTTGATTTTTTTTCTGGCTGGCTAGTTCACTTTAACAGTGTCTTTGGCATTCATCCTTTTGGATTCCTATTTTGAAATGTTGCTTATTAGATATTTAAGATCAAGGGCTCCACTCACACACACACACACACACACGTAATTTGTCTCTAACTCACCCACATACAGTATATTACATTGTATGCATATTATACACTACCAGTCAAATGTTTGGACACACATAGGCTGTACCATCTTTTCCATGAAATGATGCATGTCTTCAGCTGTGTTACCATCATTGCAAAATGGTTTTATAATGATCAGTT
>JAUBNQ010000017.1:11775286-11789133 GCA_032353495.1 Ctenopoma kingsleyae | reverse complement strand
GGCAACAGTGGAGAGGAAAAACTCCCTTTAATGGAAGAAACCTCCAGCAGAACCAGGCTCAGGGTGGGTGGCCATCTACTTCAACTGGTTGGGGTGAGTGGAAAGAGGAGAGAGAGAAAAGAATAGCAGGCAACAGGCTACTTGGAGGCAGAAGAACAATCTCTTAACATTGGTAGCCGTTTGGACTTGTGCTTGTGTCAACCTGGCTTATCAGGTCCATCATTCACTCACTTTCGTCCTTTAGCCTTTTTGGTCTTTTGGGAAAATTTTTTTTTCTTTAGCTGCTAAATGCTACACTATTATTAATAAAATCTGCTGCAAACTGCACTAACTAACCGTTGTGGCTCTAGAAGGAAAACAATGCACTTCAAGATGCTAAAACATTACTTAGAGCATGGCTATTCAAACAGAGCACCAAGCAAGATTAGATTTTTAACAAAATCATTATATATTAATACAATTCTTGACTAGGCTTCTACATTTCATGTTATCATTTGCTTCAATTTCTCAATTGTTTAAAATATACTGTTTTCTTAGTTGAATACTTCAGCTTTTGCACTTTAAGAAACACTCAGAGATTGTACTTTAGTGCTTTTACTTAAATAGAAGAATTAAAGGAGTACTTGTAGTGGAGTATTTTACCAGACAATAAAGCTACACCAGTGTCATGATACAACCTACACAAAGTGCACTACATAAGAATGCCATCTGGTTATCTAACAACACGGCCTCTGATAATGAAACAAATTACTGTCAAATTCATCCATCAACTCAGACAGCAGGCTTCTGTTGCACCAGGAAATTACTAATGAGGACATACCAAAAAACAACAAATCTTTGAAATCACATGAAACAGTACTGGGTATACAGACACACACTCACACTCACACAATGATCCTTACATTAACAACTTCTCCTTCTTTGACTTTGCCTTTGCAAACTGGGTTATCGAGTCCTGAAAAAAAAAACAACTCTCTCAGCAGCTCTGACTCAGCGGGCATCAAAGAGAGTGCCAAAAGCAGTTTCTTACTCTTGGATGTTCTTGGTTAATATTTTATTTGTTTGATTTCAAATTGACCTCTCACACTCACATTTTGATACAGGTAAACAGACTAGTAATTGAAGCACTTCCACAGTGTCTTTGAAATTCTTTTCACTTTGTTACTCTGTTTTGGAATAGGTGCAGGGTCCCTGCAGTGCCACAATTCCTGCATGCACACTAAAGTCACACAGAATAGTGAAAGTTGGAGGATGTGTGGAAGGTGACTGGTCAAAAATTAATATTTAGAAATGGTTTTCAAAATGTGACTGATACTGGATTAATATCAGCTTGATATTTTGTTTGTTTGTCAGCAGCTTTGCTAACAAGAGGGAAAGAGCAAATAACTAATCATTCTTTAATTCCAAAGAACATCCGATTCTGAATATGCAATTTTAAAGTTAGGAGGTACAAAATTAACTGTTCCTCACTAATTAAATTCGAGTGGATATCGGCTGTTTAGGGGTAGACATAATTAAAGGAGAAAAATCTAATGAAAGTCATGCATGTTAAATAGATGCAATTAAACCAAAGAAATTAATGTATTGATCACCATTTGTTTTAAGACTCAGTATATGAGCATAAAATGCTGTAGTTCCATAGGCCCTGTTAAAACTATGATCTGTTTCATAAATCAATAATAATTTTTCTGGTGATTGATACACTATGATTATCTACTACATAAGTGTAAGTACAATACTTCAAAACAATGTTTCACTGCTCCAACATTTTGATAAACAACATGCCTTTTGTGCATGTTCTGCCTTTCCTTTTATCTAAAGTTAAGTTTCTTCTTATTCCTTCATCCCATGTGCTTTCCTCGTCACGGCTGACTCATTCAATTATCTGACTCACCAAGCCACTCAATCTCCAACTGTGTTCAGGGTTGCATGTGGGCCAATTTCTACACATAATACATACTGTATGTATATTCTGATATATCTGTCTGCATTTTTCTATTGTCCTCTATGTATGTGTATGTGAACAAAATACAGAGACATACAATATATACATTAGTCCAACACCCTCATCTTTCAGTGTCGTGTTGATTGTGTCAACAAGGCATCTGTCTCCATTTCCAAAAATAGAGCAATATCATGCTTCACATGGCCACCACACCCTGCTGTACAAAGTCATTTAAATACACACACTTGCATGTAGAATGACACAAGGACGCGCAACCTGCCATGCCATTTTTAGAACAACATCAAGCTGTCCTGCCTGTCGGCGACTCTCAGTGTTGAACTGGAGGTGAGCCATTTTGTTGAAGTCAATAGCATGGCTATCCCATTCACTAAGTGCAGTCATGACCATAGAGAGCTTCAGATGAAAATCAGATAAAAATGTCATGAAATAAAACCAATGTCAAATTCTGTCATAACAGCATCAAGCTGATGTCAGAATTTTCAAAAGCTTTTACATTTCAGTCATTATTAAAGAGCTAATATTATGCTTTTTGTGGCTTGATGTTACATATTTCTTTTTGTAAAGTTGGGGGGGACACATGTTATACAGTACATAGTGAATGTGCTTGCAGACTGGCTGGTAGAGCAACTCCAAGGTTTCAGTCAGGCCAATACATTTTTTTTTTCACAGTTTGATGATTAAATAAACAGAATAAAGACTGTGTGATGTGAGATTGGCTTGTACTCTCTCAGTACAATGGTCTAGAAGTTATAAAAGTTAGGAGTTATAAAAAATACAACTGAAAGACACTAAGAAAGCAGTATTGCTGACTTGTGCTACAGAGCTATGTTTTATGCTACTTAACCTAACATTTTATTTGAGATTTTTTAGACACACTAGTGGTCCAAGTTTAAAACAAAAAGCAAACTCATCTATTTTTTTATGAGGCACACAAAATCAAAATTAATCAATAAATAAGTCTCAGTGGTCGTGCCTTTCTATATACTTCACTTTCAAGAGTTTTAGTCTTATTCTATTAATTCTCGTTCTTTGTTGCTACCTTCATAAGGATGATATATGACCCAGGAATTGGCCCAATGAAACACGAGATTGTCTGCCACTGTGTGTAATTAACATGAGCAGGTACACACAGAAAGCCAGAAGATCTGACAGTATTCCCCTTGAATAGGCCGAGAGGGCCCTGGGACACCATTACCCTAACTGATGAGGGCTATTTCTCATTCCTGGCCAGTCACTTCACAGCCATTAGTGTGTGCATTATCGACCTGTGGAGAGGTCTTTGTGCTCATGGGGAAACACCTGCAGGTCAAATCATCCCACCTCCCCTACCCCTCCTCAGTCTTCTCTAACCCTCATCAGCAGGCATGAGATCAGGGAGAGAGAATAAGAGCTGTGTTCCCCTGTGGGAGATGGAGCAATAAGCGGGAGAGCAAGATAGTGAGTGTGTGCAATGTAATATGTGGATTGTGGATGTGAATATATGTACAGTATGCTTTCAAATATATGGCACAAATCGAATATAAAGGAAATAGCAGGAACAATAGAGGTGGTACCACAGTTTAGTCCTAATGTCTATGCAGCACAATCAGTTCAGTTATCAACTTTAAAGAATAAGTCAATACTTTATTGCTATTAACAAATACCATGAAAGAACAAAACCACATGCAATTCCTATACCTGATTCACATGATGTTTAAAAATGACTCACTAATATAATGTATATTGTATTGTACTGTATTTTATGCATTGTACAGTATTAGATTTTTAAAAAGGCTACATCATTTCTTCAAACAACTGAGCACTCTAGTGTTTAGAAAACTACTCAAACAAGAACAAATTGTAAATTTTATGGGGCAATTAATTCAAAATTAAGTCCCATGTTAGGTCTAATGTGATTACATCCCATGATCAACATTAACCTGTGGTGTTTCTGGACCATTACTTTAATATTAATTTAATCTATCTTGTCTGTTATTAACCAAATGTATCTTCTGTTTTTTTCCCCTCTTTTTTCTTTCCCATTGCTTCTGTGCCGGTGATAGCCAGAGCTGGAGGCATTATGTTTATGGGTTGTCTGTCCGAAGTCCAAAGATCAAAGGTCAAGGTCACAGGCACCCCATGTTCTTTCAGTTGTTATAGCCCATCCATTCTTGTAAATGTAATAAGTGAAGAATGCTTTGAAGGAATTTCTTCAAAGTTGATACAAATGTACAGTTGGAGTCAATAATGAACTGGTTAGATTTTGTTGGTTAAAGGTCAAATGCCAGAGTTAGCTCATGTTAATCCAATTTTAGTTGTTAATATGGTGTCTTAGCACCTTGAGGGAATTTATTCAAATCAGACAAATTGTCACTCAGGTTTATGGATGACCTGACTAGATTTTGGTCGTCAAATGTAAGGGGTCAAGTTCACTGAGACATCCTGTATGTTCCATTCCTGTCAATTCTGTCTCAGAAATGCCTGAAAGGAATTTCATTTCATCTGGGACAACCATCTTCTTGGACTCATGCATGAACTTATTAGAATATGAGTCTGGAGAGACATGCGTGTAAACTACAGATAATTCTAGTTTTTTCTCTGCACTCATCTGCAAACTGTTGAGTCTGAGAGAATGACTACCTGTCATTAAACATAAGTTGCCCTTTGTACAAACAGTCAACCAGCAATCTCTGGTGTGGCCCCATCTCCTCCTCCAGTGTTATGCCAACTGAAAAGTGACCTAAAACTCACCTTGGAACTGCTCACATTGCCCTGTTTAGACAAGTGCCAGGAAGGCCACCCCACATTCGCAAAATGCCTGACAAGAGACACTGTGCACAAGTTTCAACAGCCCTGAGCTGTTTGTCTTAACAACCCCTGGGAACCACTTCAATAGATTCAAGCTCTCTTCAGCTAAGTGGATTGGCAAAGGGCTGCAGTTAATGTCATGACTGACGTTTCTTCCCAGCAACTGACCAGAGCAGCATCAACAGTCCACACACAGATGAAAGTATTAATCTGTTCTTCCAGCTGATAAGCCACAGACCTGCAAATGTTTTCTATTCTCCGTTTTGTAGATACATGTAATATATATAAACATGAAATGAAAGTACAGCTCTTCAGCAGCAGATCTAAGTGGGCTTTACCACTGAGACCATATAATTGTTTAGCTACCATCAAAGGAACTTGTCATTGCCATGCTAAGCTGCTAAGAAAAAGCTATTGTAGCTCTAGTGTCTGTGTATGTGTCTCTGAGCAGGCGTCCAGAGAAGAAAATTGGCCTTCAGTTAACCACCACTGAACCTTAATTCAACTCTTATGCACGCGCATAATGATTATGTTCTTATACACACGAATTAACCCTAACTGTACACATTTCCACCTGTCCTCCTGTCTTGTTATACTTAGTACTGAAAGGAGCAAAGACATGTGTTAGCTCTTGTTACAGGCCTAGTATCTATTCTCTGTGTGAGCAGATCAAAGCATTAATGCTAGACAGGTAGGAGACCTGAATGAAATGCTAATGCTAATCCTATTAACATTCCAAGCATGCCAAGTGGCTATCTAATGGCTGGTGGTATGGGTTGGATGGGAGTCATCTTATTTAGTGAGATCGAACTGAAGGCATTCATCAGAGCATTGATATCATCGCACATTATATGAACAGCTGCATATATTTTTCATAGGGTTGACATTGTAGGGAGATGCAAGTGTGGCGCCACATAAATCAAACTGACAATACAATGGACCTGAAATGGATCAGAGTGAGACAAAGAGGATGCAAGAAGTAGCATGCATATTTCCTCACACTGCTAAACACACACAACACACACACACTGTCTCTTTTTGCTTTTCATAGCTAAATGCAAATGTTACGCTTCTTCCATGGTTCATTTATCCAGTATGTAATTAGTCTGTTCTATTTCATAAATCAATGAGTGAAGAATCTTCCAATGGTCTTTGACAACCTAGTACTTGTTTTAACAGAAATGAAAGTTTTATGACCTTGGAGTGTCAATAAATAACTAAATTAATTTAAGCATTACCAAGGTTAATACAAGCATACATATTCAGTTTAATGGTCATAATTGTGCTGATTGTACTGTATTAGACTTTTAAAATCATGGAATCAGCTGAAAGCCTTTTATCTGAGGCAGGCAAAGTCTACCATGCTAACATCTTAGACCAAGAAACCTTGTGATTATGAGGGATGTTTTCTAGACATAGACATACAATGATTTATTTCATCTACTTGATTCTGTTCATCTGCACAAAGTTTTTTAGTGGGAGAAATATTTCAAGACTCATCCAAGTCTCCTCCTCAGTCTTTGTTTGAAATTCCTCTGGTTTTCCTTCTGCTGAACATTCTTTTTTTGTAATTAACAATGACTGTAAGACAAAACACAGTTTTGTTACAGTGGTACCTGTCAAGGGGTGGGATATATCAGGCAAGTGAAAAGTCACTTCTCAAAGTTGATGTCTTGGTAGCAGGAAAATTGGGCAAGTTACGGTTAGGACCTTGACTTGAGTGATTTTGACAAGGGCTGAGTTGTGATGGCTAAATGACTGGGTTAGAGTATTTCCAAAATGGTAGGTCTTGCAGGGTGTTCCTGCTAAGTAGTCAATACCTACCAAAAGTGGTCCAAGGAAGGACAACTGTGAACCAGTGACAGGGTCATGAAATGTTTTGATGTGCATTGGTAGTAAAACATAGGCTGTCTAGTCTCTAGAAAAGCTAATGTAGCACAAATTTCTGAAAATATTTATGCTGGCTATAATCAAACACAGAACACACAATACAGAGCAGCTTGCTGCGTACACAACCCTGTCTCCTAAAAAATATGTTCATATACAACTAAACGCCAATCCCGATTACGTTTTCCTAAAGAACGTATATGCGACCTGATTACGTTTTTGTAGAATGTAATTATCACGTTGTACAGAAACGTATTTTTGGGAATGAATGAATGACATGCTACATTTATTAATGCAAAGTGATTTACAAGGAGGTGGTTGGGGAGGATGGAGGGCATTCACTGTGCAGGGTTGACATGCAGGAGACCCGAGTTTGACACCAAAGTCCTCACTGAGGTTGGGTTTAGGCAAGAAAAGTACTGAGGTTAGGGTTAGAAAAAAGATTGTGTTTTGGTGTAATTTTTAATGCAGACGTTGTGTTTGTGAAGTGACTGTATTAAATGACAATTTTATCGAGTAACACGCCCCCAGTCTTTCTCTGACACTAACCCACTGCTGTGATGTCTGATCCCGACCATAAAACACTTAAACATTGCTGCACTCACATGTCAACGTCAGATATTTTAGCAGACAGAAAACCGGATGCAGATCGGATATTTGGGCGGACAAAAATATGTCACCTGTGAACATATGATCATTATGTTAACAGAAAAACGTAATCAGGTCGCAATTACGTTCTCAACAAAAACGTAATCTGGAATGCAGTTTAGTTGTATACGAACGTAATCTTTATGAGACAGGGCTGGCGTACAGGGCTCCGCAGTCAGAGTGCCAATGCTGACCCCATGCTTCGCAAAAAGAAACTGCAATGGATATGTGAACATAATACCTGGGATATTCAACAATCACAGAAGGTGCTTGATTTGATGAATCATGTTTTCTCTCTCATTATGTGGTTGGCTCTGTGTGTCATTTCCTGGAGGAGAGTTGGCACTAGAATGCAGATTCAATGCATCAAGAAAAATTTAAAGAAGATGCTGCTGACATCTTGCAGACAGCAGCTTCTGGAGCTTATTCTCCAGACTGTAACCTGACCCAATTTATTGCCTGGTGTTTTCTGAACCTTCCTGCCTGACCTGATCTTCCCGACTCTAATTCTGTGACTCTGAAGTGAACTGTGGATCTGGGTCTCTAAAACTGTGTTTTTTTATCCTAAATTCTGGTTATCTGATCTCTGGCTCTGGATCTCTGGTTTCCAACTGCTTTCTCTGATAACTCAGTCTCTGGATATCTGGATTTTGATCTCTGGTTTGGCCGGGGATATTTGATAACTGAATTGGATATATGGTTTTTAGTAGGATTGTTTTAGAGGAGATTTCTGTTCTGCTGAGAAAAGGATTTCGAATTCTGGAGGTTCTTATGCAAACTGTAACCCATTATTTTCTCTGCTGAGTCTCTACACCACACAGAGACAGATAGTAACTGCTGAGGCTGGTCACCACCATCTTGTCTACCTGGTTGACTCTGCCATCTTGCCCATACTCAACTTCTGACCTTGCCATTTGTCTGCTGTTCATCATTACCAGCATTCACCTACTCAACACCCTTCTTCAACACCCTTCTTTACAATAATTTAAAACTTATCTGTTCTTATTTCTGAGTCCAAGAAAGCCAGAACTTTCACAGGCAGGTGGTTATGTTGTAGGTGCACATATCTCTACATGATAAAGTGTTGACAGGATGTGTGTTTGAACTACAAGTTGAGCTTTTACAAAAAGCCAGACAAACTACTCAGGGTACAAAGCTCTTTATGTGGTGGTATTCATGCTGGCAAGATTTTCAAAATAAAGTGCAGATCTTGAAGTACATTTCCTAAGTTCTGGTCTTTTAATTTTGAGCATTAGAATGAATTAACTTCAAAACAGAGGTAGAGCTTAGAGAAATTTAAATCAGGCATTTCAAACTAAATAAGCCTTTTTGTATAATTCATGCAAGAGAGGTAAAAGGTTATACTTAATTATTCACTTAATATTTTAAGTGTTAAAAAAGAGGAGCTGTTAAAACTGTCAAATGAGGTTTATCCCTAAATGATGTGTTACCTGCACATCTCTGCTCAAAGTGTATAAACAAGACAGGTGGTGAAGTTATTCAATTAAATAAAACTGCAATTCATTCACACCCAGCTTGTTTCAAAGGTTCTGCATATGGTGGTTAGTCCTGTCACTTCGTCATAATTATATATCAGCAGCACACATGCAAATCACTGCATTCATCAACTCAGATGCCTGCAGTATACTGTAGGATGTATCAAATATATTCCTTTCATAGGAACTTTGCCAGACCCCTAAAATTTTATCTTCTGAACCAACAAATTCTCTTCCAGGGCTCTGCTGCTGTACATTTCCAAGAACAATCTATATCATTCACTGTCTTCGGCCAGAGACCAGGGATTTATATAAAGAACAGGCAGACAGGCAGAGAGAAAATAGATGGCATTTTATTTCCTGCAGTGAGAGAGAGACAGTGAGAGGGAGAGAGTTTAAGATGGAGAGAGTATGGAGTACAGTATGTCTTCTGTCTTCTGTTCGTTGGAAAACACTTTTGGTGCAGAGGTCATTATTTAGTCTTGTGATCTGGATAGCCAGTACTGCAGAAGCCTAATGAAAAGTGCCTTAAACCCCTTCCTCATGTGTCACTTTTTGTTAGACAATATGATGGATTGTCCATTTTACAGCCTATTTCATCTGCTGTGCTGTTCTAAACTGTATTTTCAGCGTGCTTTTACTTGAAACATCCATTTTTGTTTGACATGGTTATTCATCAGAGAGGAGGCTCAAAGGCACCGATGCTTTCAGGAAGGTGGGAGAGAGGTATGAACCCCTCCACACCTCAAACCCTTCAAAACCTCAAATTTCCCTCACTCTGTCATTCTGATTATATTCTCCTAAAAACACTTAAAATATGCAGATGCTTAATACTTACAGCAGCAAGTAGTGTCCTCTATTCTTAACCTTGCTGAAAGTGCAGTGGGGAGGCATTATGAGATTGAAGAACAACAAATATTCAGCATTTGTCAATTGTTCAAAAAAAGAGAGAGAGGAAAAATTAATCTGCCATGCCACCTCTCTCCTGATTCAATCACAGCAGCCCAGACGGCCTTTCTTCCTGTTCATAAACTAGTCCCTCTCACGTGGTGACAGTCTGAAGGGAGGGCTGGGTAATGAGCAGACCTAGGGGGGATGAGGATAGCTAGTCAGCCAGTCAGTCCTCCAGGTCACAATAACACAGAGAAGGAACATTAAAAACGAGCAGAGGGACCTCGCGGGGGGTTTATGTGGTTATAAGGTCTCATCTGTGTCCGGTTGTGAAAATTATGGCTGTAATTTCCATTCTGCCTGACAAATGGCATCTACAATTTTTACTTGGGTGATTGCCTTCCATAAATCTCTTCAGATTAAACAGTGTACTCTGTACTGATAGCACTTAAAAAGCAATCTCCTTCTCTAATGGCATCCTGTGCGCTGTAGTTCATAAGGTACAGTAGACTCAAAATTGTCAAATGGGTACTCACTCACCTGACAGTATTTCCTGCTGATGAACAGACTTTGTGTCTCCAAACCATACTTGTTTTATGCATCTCATCCAGATACATCCAGAGAAATCTAATCTCAAGGTCTGCACGAGTGCTACACATGAAAAAATTCTTTGTGCTTTTAGGCTTCAATATATGACGTCTCATACATGACTGCTCTGCTGTACACAGAAACACACAATCCAAAGCCACCAGTGCATCACCCTGTACAGCAGTACACTGAACTAAACTAGTGTCCTGCCCCGAGGGTAGGTCATGCCGTCCACAACCATGGTTGGCGCATCACTCTGGGGCTTTCACACATCTGGAGCCCTTTGCCCTGCCCCCTGCTGGATCCCACAGGCTGAATAGCATAGGCCTTTTGGACATCACTGTGTTGAAGCAGCTGGGGTCTACACTTTTTTTATTCTACCCTGTCAGCAAAAGGTCATGGTCCCACAACACCAACTGGCACTCATTCACAAGGGACATACACATATTTTTCTACCATTTCTTTTTGTAGTTAAGATAAAATGTACTGTATCATTCAATATCTGCAAATGCTGTGTGTAGTAGAAGTGTGTTTTGAGAACTAATTGCAACACAGCCATGTTGGCAAGGCTTCCTTACAATGTATCTCCTTGACACACACACACACACACACACACACACTCATTTCTTTTTCTCTTTGTTTCCAGTTGGTAGCTGGACACCAAAGCACCACAGGGGAGATGTTGACCCTGTTTGAGTAGAGTAACCCCTGCATCTGTCTGCAATACTACTAAATCAGCAGAAAGCCTGGCACAAGGTATATGTCCAGCAAAGCGATTGTGTATGCAGAACTGGTTCTTCAAAGACAGCCACTGCATCACCATAGTTAACAGCCTCACAGCAGTGATTGAGGTCTTCTGTGCAAACTCAGTTTAGGGTTTTGAAAGTAAAGTGAAAAAACAAAAGTAAGTATGCAGATTCAGGGCACACTTTAAAATTAGGCTGTGTGTTAGGATTTAAGTACATGGAAGGTACAGTACATGCTAAAAAAATATATATATATAAAATATAAGATTTGTGAATGTGGTGCATACTTGCTGTGTCTGAAATATATCTGAAGAGAGATTCTAAACAGGTAACAAGAGCACTTATTGTAACGACAGCTGGATCATTTTATTCAGTTGAGCTCATCTGGCCTGATGCTCCAGAGGTATGAAGTAGAAGAATGAATGAAAGGCAGATGATAGAAAGAAAGACTTTAGTCTTCAAGCATCTTTAGATATCTCTGCCTGGTGATTTTCTGCTGGATAAGGTCATTCACTGATCCAGCACCACATTTATTAAAAGGCAGCTGGGTAAGAGTGAGAAGAAAAGCATAAGGAATTGAAAAAGTTGATAAAAATCTTTGGCAAATACTACACAGAACTTTGATACGTTTCCACCCACTTTTATCCAACTTCACACACAACTCAGGAAATGGAGTCAGTTTATGTTTTATAGTTGTTTTCAAGTGAACACAGCAATATGTTTTATTTCATGCCCGAATTTCAGGTTTGTAGTTAATTGATGTTGAGTAATAACCTGTTTCACAAATACACTGTATTTGATAATGCTTTATTGCTAAATGGTACAATGCATAACAATATAACAGAATACCCTTTACACACAAATTATTATTTATTTTGTAATTTGTTTAAAAGTTTTTGAAATAGTGAGGATAATATTAATACAGGACATTGTTTCCTCTGCCAGAATGAATTGTTCAGTCATGCCATTGCCTGTATTTAAAAGGGTGCTTTGGAAACACACATGGAGACATCAGGTCATTATACAATTCACAGAAAGCCTGCCTGTGAGCATAATAGAATCTTGTCACTCAGAGGGTGCAAAATTGGAATTAATTCAATTTGTCACACTGACATTTTGGACTTTGATTAAAAAGGACTCGCAGACAATGGCTTTGGTGCTAATGTGTATTGTTTGAGTGCAAGCTGAAAACAGACAAGTCTGCTTAGTAGCCAGTGCACTTGGGTTTGCTGACTAAAATTTAGACTCTGCAACATCTCTGCATGTCTTTTCAGTAAACAACCTCGACTACTAGTGCTAATGTCGCGCTGTGAGTTGAATATTCGTGGAACACAAACTATTAAAAATGATCTACATTTGCTTTTAGTGTGTCTAAGAAACAAAAGCTAAAAAAAAAAACTAAAAAGGAACAATTACAAATAATGAACTCACCATAAAACGAAGCTGTTACATAGCTGCTTGACTTCATTATGCTGAATGCCATTTCAGTTTGAAAATAGGCAGTGTTCATCTAATGCCACTGTTTACGTCTGAATCCAATCCACTGTAGGACTTACATTTCTTCCCTCCCCACTGCTCCCTTCTCGACTCCCTCCCTCCTGGTCCTGTGAATAACCTCCAATCATTTACAATAAGTCCTCCTCAGAGAGCTTAGTAATATGATGATGCTGTATTTCTAAAACTAGGTGGTATAAAACAATAGCACCATGTAAAAAATGGAGAAGGAGTGCCCAAACAGAGGCTCTCTTCAACAATATATCATAGTATAGATGCAGGACAGGGAAATATGCTGACATCAGGCCTCTATCTACCTTTCTTACCCTCCATGGACACTTCATAAAACAAACAGTGGGTGTAAATTTAGAGGATGCAGCCGTAAACAATAGGCCACTGGGAAAAGTTTAGAGAGTTCAGCTCGGATAACAGTTTAGCCAGGAGAACCTGCTGATGATGAATAGGTTTGTTTGTCACCTTTCTTCCCTCTCCGGGGAACAATGATATGGATCACAGAGGGAGAGAGGGGAAGGGGATGAATGGGTGAAAGAAAACCAGCATCCCAAGCAGAACCATATTATTGCTAGCACAGAAAATAGCTGGTCTATGAACCTTTAACAATCCCCCTAATGTGACATGTCAGATTTTGCTTTTAAACACTCTCAGTGGGAGCTATTTTTCTGCTCTCATGTCAAGTGAATCCATATTTTATCCATAACTCTACACAGTAAATTATTAATTGTTTTGCTTACCTGTTGAAATGATAGAGAAGACCCCCTTATAGCAGGTAGAGTATTTATGTATATTTCTGTACACTAGTACAGAAATACACACTCGAACACACAATCTTCAATCCTCATGAGCACATACGTCTAATAGCACACACAGATAACAAACAAGGTCCCTGGAGATGTGAAATGCACTTTTCATTCAGTTCAGAGTGCAGCATTGCTTTACAAATAATGCAGCACTGTTTCAGCAAAATGAATTATTGTGTGTAATGTAGGAGCATTTGAGACAGAGAGAGAGAAACCATGTCTGCAAGTGTGCTATATCTTTCAGAGTACCTCAGGAGAAATGTGGTGTTTTAGATAATGACAGGTTCCTTGTATTTGCTGATACCTGGCTCTGCATTATACCATGAACAAAACCTCATCACCATTCTCAACCTTCTGGCTGTTGTCATCTATCAGCAACACACACTCTGAATAGGTAAACACAGTCACTGAAAAGCTATTAAGCATACGAAAATCAGGTATGATGGTATATATATATATATATATATGTGTGTGTGTGTGTGTGTGTGTGTGTGTGTGTGTGTGTGTGTGTGTGTGTATAGACACC
>JAUBNQ010000017.1:11757063-11775186 GCA_032353495.1 Ctenopoma kingsleyae | reverse complement strand
TCTATGTTGTTATATATATATATATATATATATGTGTGTGTGTGTGTGTGTGTGTGTGTGTGTGTGTGTGTGTGTGTGTGTATACACACCTGGATGCCCCAAAATTGCACTGATTCAGCCTGAAGATCAGACCCTTGTAAAATAACATGTATTTTACTGTTATCTTGCACAGAACAGAGGAGAATACAGATACACTGAGCTAAAACATGAAACAAAATTATCTTTAACTCTTAATGAAAGACTATGTAGGAAGTTTTGTTTCAGTAAAACAAACCACTTATTATGTCTTTTATTGATTAAAGCCACATGTGGCACTGAATGTTCAGTATAGTCTAAAATGAGTTCCAGGATTTATGTGCAGCTGTGAAAGATTACAATCATAAAACATGTTATATCTTAGTTCAAAGCAGCGGATCTTAATGAACATTATGAAAGGTAAAATTATATAATGGGTCAAATTAAACACATTAATTTTAAGTGCAAGTATTTAAAATCTTTCTGTTGGAAGATAAACTATTTTTTTGTGACTGCTGTGATCAATTCTGTCAAAGCTCTGTGGTCTGAATGAAATGGATCACTGGTTGATAGTAGCTGAGAATCTGAATCAAAGATTTTGCAATCTTATAAGAGGGTATAGATTCACTTCAAGAGGCAATCCTCTCACGTAAAACTAAGAACTGGAGTGGAAATAAACTTGGGATGCTTGTCCTCATGATGGATGAGGGTTCTGTCATGGAAAGGGCATACTTCACTGTTGTTCCACTGACTGCTGTTTTGAGAAGCGCATCTATTGCAAAAGAGCAAATGTGCCTTGTCCTTCAAGAAGCCAAAGAGTAGATTTGGTATGTGTTATTCAGGCTATGGTCTGAGTACACACTGCACAAAAGGAGTCAACTTCTGTGGGTGGTAGAAGAGCAAGGGCAGTCTTGCTCACCCTGGCTCAGATCTGAAGGAAGCTGTTTGCACTGTCTTTCTACGTTAAGATCAAGTGCATGCTTGGAGGAAGGATAGGCAACGGGATACAGAAGTCACAACCTTGCCCTTTGTGGTTTGTGGATGGATCATGAGAAAAGGCATCTTCAGTCACTTAAAAGGACATACTGTGAGACACTTGGGAGATATGAACCTTAAAACACAGTACCCCGAAGACTCAAAGAAAAACAAAACTGTAAAAATCAGTTTCACTCACTCTTTCACACTCTCTCTGACACACACCCAAACACACACAACATTTTTGAAATGCCCAGAGCTGTCTATACTTCGGCTAAGTTACGACTGTAAGGATGTACTGTATTTAAGAGCAGGACCTCACAATGTGGACCACATATATGTATATATGTGTACACATCTCTGAATTAGATAAGAATTAGATGTTAAATCTGAACTCATTTCTGAATTTTGGGACATTTAAATGAAACTAATTGAGCAGAAAACGATGAGAAAACAGAGCCAGGAAAGAATTAAAGTAGTGAATCTACAACAGCAGCGAACCACAAGACGCTAAATAAAATGTATTCTCACAGTCCCATTAAAGGCAATTATGTTTTTGTTGCAAATGTGACCATATTAGGATTATGTTCCAACTCCAGCGGATGGTTGGGTTAGGCAAGAAATCCCTTTGGTTAAGGTCAGAGATGAAATGTTTTATTTAAATGTTAACATGTTGTGTGACCTAAGTATGAATATTTTCTCTATTACTCCAGCCCACAGTCTTTCTCCTAACCTTAATCAACCTAATCAAATGCTATGAGTACCTGAACTCAACCTCAACCATAAAAACATTTCATAACATAAAGTTGGTTGTTGTTAGCATTGGATATTTTGAACTTGTCTTAACTTGTTATTTAAGTTAATTGTACACATATGCTATTATGTTAGTAGAAAAGGTAGTCCAGTTCAATAATTTTCCATCAATAACATACATTTTGATTTCAGTTTAGCTATATAGTAATGTAAGGTTTCATATTGAATGCAGTTACAGTATGTTTAAATACAAATATGTATTGCTATTAGGAAGCAAACATAGAAAGTATGTAAACTGAAGGTAAATGAAAACACTAAATGTTCATACTTTGAGTGTCACCTCAAACAGGTTTTTTGTTTTTAAATGCTTATTTATGTTGGACTTATTTATGGACTTCCAACAACCCCTATCCCCTAACACACACATAAAACAAGAAAGGACTAAATCCATGTGTAAATATTCATCTGATATGTAAATGATCAGACATGTGAAAATTGACTGCACATTGTGTATATATTGCCATTACATTTTTCTTCCTGTTCTTTTATTTTTATTTATTAAAACATTGCTTTATTCCTCTTTTTTGGAAATGCACCGCTGCTGGGTGGAGCACCCACAATTTTGTTGTACTCCCTGTACAATAAGCAAACTTGATAACATCCACAAAAAACAGCATGAGCTGATCTACTAATCGTGTGCAATGAGCACTGTGTTTTTGAAAAGAGGAAAATAGTGCACACCGAGGATTTTATTATCAGGGGGCATTCACGGACCAACCCCCTTAAATGAGTAACTGTGCCCCCTCAACCACAGGTCGAGCTTTTGGCGCTTAACTTTTATTAATTACAGCACATCATGATGCCTTAACATTTGGTGCATGCACAGCAAAATGAACAAACAAACACACTTTTGTACTATAGACGTGCAATGCTCCAGCAAAGAAACTTTCGGATCAGCTAGTTGTTGAGAAGGACTTAACCCGAAAACCAACATAAAACTGATCTGAAGGACACAGTTTTTAGGAGGTTACAATTAAGCCATATGTTTAATTCACAGGGCAAATGAGGATTTGTACAAATGTGTGTGTGTGTGTGTTTTATGCCTCCGATATGATCTGCTGACTCCGCTTTCTGCGCAAGAGTTGTAGGAGCCATCTTACCATAAAGTGTTTCTTCCTGTAATACTGAAATTTGTTGCTGTCGCTCATCAAAGTGATTATTAGCCTCTCGCACTAACAGCTTTAATTCCTCTGAATCAAATTTCCTCTTGTGTTTACTCTGGTCATAGTCTAAACTCTCCATGACAGACAAGTGAAGTGAAACACACAAAATTCTCATTGAAATACAACCACTGTCACCATGTTTGCACCTGTTTAAATCACGCAATTTGACTTTGAAGATCAGCTGCAAAATGCCTACAATGCGCAATTTCCAAGATTGCACACACAGTTTAGTACTTGCTATTTGGGATCCTACTAAATCAGGGCCCATGCGTGGTATGTGTTGTCAAATAATCTAAAAATGGTCTTGCAGAAAAACAGAAAACAGGGTTCCTTGAATGAACCTAACTGCCGACCCCTTCCTCTGGCATTTTCATTATGAGGAATCCATTCAGTGCTGATTCTACACCTGCATGTCAACAAAGGTGCTTTGACGCACCAGATTTGTCAAACTAATGGAAACAATGTCCGGTGAAGGTCAGCGGTGTCACATGGTGATGAACATTAAAAGGAAGGAGGGTGGAGACTATGGGAGCCTGTCAGGTGACTACATTAAACAGAGACTGAGGCTGGTGGGGGGACACAGCACATGGCAGCATAATGAGGGTAAAACAGGAGGCAGCAGTGTGAGTGATGTGTGCAGGGTGTAAATACACCGTAGAGGCAGAGGGGGGACAGTGGTGAGGATTCACGAAAATTATGAGCTTTAAATTATGAGATGCCCATCTGACAGTTGACAGTTGACAAAATTAATTATTCACATGACTTTGAACGTTAGTTTTGTTTTGATAGTACTTCCTATTACTATCTTGAATGGTAGTTAAAAAGTCTGTCACTAAATAAGTTATTTACATAACAGGTGCTATGTAAAATATTTAATGTTCAGTACAGCACTACTCTGCTCAATTAGACCCTTATGATAAACTGGCTCACAAAATGGTACTGGTGGTGTAATGATGAGTGTGTGTCTGTGAAAGCAGTTTATCCTTAACTCAAGTTCATAAGCATCATTGTCTGCAATGATAAATAAAGTGTATGGATTTAGATTCTCTAGGTAGAAAAGGTAAATGTCTGGAAATTCAGATTAATGCCTTATTTTAGGCCACGTTTGTGTAGATGGACTGACAGAAGGGGAGAGTAGCTGTCGGTCAGGGCCCTGGCTAGAATTCATAATGACCCCAGGCCAGATTACTAGCCATCTGTACAGGGCTATAGATATCTGCAGACTGCTCCGGTGGCAGAGGGAGGAAACATTGGGTATGGGAGAATGGAAGAGTGACCTTTGGGTGAATGAGTAAAGAGACAAGGCTCATAGGACAGACAGAGTGGGTGAGACGGACAGAGGCGAAGAGAGAGATGTGACTGACAATGATAGATAGAGACCCTCACAATCTGGAGGAAACGGAAGGAGCATGACTTACATCCAGCCATGTCCTACAGTATATCACTTATGCCTGCTTGCCACAGCCCAAGGCTTGGAGGAAGAGGAAAGGTGAAGGAGTCTGTCAGGTCCATCTTCTCGCAGGTGCTTGGAGACAAGCCATTTGTCAAAGTTTGTCATTGGCTCTGAGGTTATCTTGCCTTTCTGATAGAAGATGATAGGAGGAACATCAGACTTGTGTGTGTATGACAGGGAGGTGTGTGGAAATAGTGGAGCGAGGGGGGATTTTCATTTGGTCTCTATATATAAAACATCCATCACCTATCAGACGTGTAGGTGTCACCTAACCAGGCAAATCTAATGATGTGATCCTGTGGAAGTGAGGAGGAGGAAATCGATCTCGAAAAGTTGTGAGTGAAGTTTAACAGTACTCGGCTTTGCAAGCCCCACAAGCCTGCATTAATCATTCAGAAATAGCATTTTCATTTTAAGTAAATAAAAGCAGTCTGCTGTTCAACTCCGCAGGAAAATAACTTAATAAAAAATGTAGTTTTACTAACAATGTTAGCTAAAATAAACATCATAAGCTAGAGAAAATAAACAGCATTATCTATCAAAGGTGATTCATCTTTTTTAAATGACATGAACATGAAAAAATAAATGAACATAATAGGCAAACAATATAGTGTCATTTTAGGTTTAATTGGTGCAGTACAGTGGCACTGTGATGCTTTTATTGCAGTCTACAGAAATATATTTCTTTTGTAAAGTGCATGTTGTTGTGCTCCATTGCATCAAGCTCAAGAGCTTCAAAGTGGCCAGTGGCAAGTTTTAGTGTAGAAAAGTGACCTGTCACTCTAAACCAGTGATGTAATTGTATGTAGATGTCAGTCTTACAAACGACCTCTTTGACTGCACTGTCTGTGCAATCATGATGTCCCCTGGAATGGTTAGCAACACCGAAACTGTCCAAACACATTTCACGGTAACACTTCAGCTTTTCTGACACAGCACGACAATAAGAGACATCTGACATCTATTCAAAATTGACTGTAACTGTCGAACATGACTAGAGTACAAGAATGTGACTGATAACTAGCACTAGTGTTGCAAGCCAATACTCAATACCACACTACTTAATTATTCAATTCAATAACAATGACCAGTATTTTGCTCATCAGAATGGGAGCAATTAGTGTCCAACTGCTGCATCTCTCATGTGTCACGCATGACTGTCTCTCTGAGGCAGCATTTGCTGTTTCCTCCCACTTTATGCTCATTACAGGATTTTATTTACACAAATTTTTAAATACAAAAGGGCCTTTGCCATCATTAATTCAGTTGGAAAACAAGCCCACCTTGTAAAATTAATGCTGAAATATTCTAGTCAACCAGCACACAGAAATGGACATATGGATAACAGACTTCTACAGACACTGGCAAAATGATTACAGAAATATAATGCAATGGCTCAGCTGTCTCTAACATGGCACAGTGCCTGGGAACAGGTTGACTTCTATTTTCCAAAATAAAATAATAAAAACCAGGATGACCTTGAATTAGCTGGGGCTGGCTCTCTGGCACAGCTGACATGAAGTCTAAAATTACTGCTGGGGGGTCAGAGAGGGCCCCTGTCGAGGGAATGGAGAACCACAGGCCGTGTTTTGCCTTGCCAGTGAGGTGGAGGAGAAACAGTCAGTGACAGATGAGTGAAAGATAAAGAGTGTGACTCTAGCAGAGAATCTGTCCTCTCCATATCTGTTTTGCTTTACTTTGTATTTTCTATCTTCAGGTTGGACATGAAAAGGCAAGGAATCCAAGGTCACACTGACTGAGAATTACAAACATTAAACCTTGAAAGCTAGAACAGTAAAATCCCAGCATGCTCTCATTTCTTTTATGGAAATGGCAAGTAATCCTCTCGACACATTACTATTAATTGGAAATGCAGAATATGAGGTCAAACTTTTATACTCTGATGTAAAAAATATTACAAGTTTTGTGGTAATTATATTAGTGGATAGATTGAAATAAAAGGAGAAAAGATTACATTTCAATTGAGTTTAGTGAATCACAAGAAATTGTGGAATTAAATTGGATTTCACCATAAAATATGAGTACTTCTACAGCAGCATCATAACCTAGTTTCTTGAATGTCTAAAAACACAACACTGAATGAGTCTGATTGTCAAAATATTAGAATAGTTCCTATGGCTATTTTAAAAAATACCATCTCTTAAACTCAGTGTGTTTTATATTTGTTCACTCCAGTCTTTACAGAGCAAAGAGTTGAGATGCATTTCACAGTCTGAAATATTCATGGACACTTAAAAAAAAAAAAAAAATCCTTGTGTAACATGCTGTACTCTTAAAAAGAGGAGTTAAGGTTAACTGATACGCTTTGGCAAAAATTCAAAGTAGCCTGCAGAAATATAGTCCAATATCTTGAAGTGCCATCCATACAACATCTTCATGGTCTCTGAACCCAACATGCCAAAGTTTGTGGTTACTCTAGATGGAAATAATAATTTAGCTGCTTTCTTCATCTGCAAAGTGAACCATTAGAGTAGTAAGTGTAGTTTAGTTCATCTGTGTATCTAAAATATGTAAATCTCGCAGTTGCTGTAGAAATCTAGACCTTTTAGCAGTTGTTGACCTTCATTATTATGCTACTGGTTACTGCTTGATTGACACACAACTGACACTTGTCAAGTTGTCAAAAGACATGGTAAATACTACATTATATATTTATTACTCTCTGCAGCTTACTACAAAGAAATACTATCAACATGAACAAACAATACAGCATGAAAAACAACCTTTTTTTGACAAGGTGAGTGCAGGCAATGATACCTGACCTTGTGATGTTTTCCACACTGTCACATGGTCTAGTCTAACATTCACTGCACATTCACTTTTCTGTTGATCCTATCTGAACGTTGCTCACTGAAAGGTGGCAAATTTAACCTATCATCGAGTCTCTAACCTTTGACCTCTGCCCGTGTTGGGCAGCTGAGGTATGGTTGAATTTCAGCACATATGAATAGAGGGCATAAGGGTATTTGGCTCTAAATGGTATCCGTCTGGAAGATCACAGGGCAAATGAGCATGACTGGCCTTTTGCCAACAATCTAATTAATTAACAGTGACAGGAAAAAAATACCCAACACACACACACACACACACACACACACACACACAAACACTGGCACATGCTAGGGATGGAGAAGCACAAAAGTTAGACAATTTAAATAAAGCCAAAGCCTCCCTAGACAATGTCTGAATATAAACAACTGGTTATGGTTGCTGAAGCTGTCATCTAGATTTTAAATGTTTCTCATCCAGTTTCTCTCAAAGGTGCAATAATTCATATCTAAGAAGAGGTGATATTGGATTGTCACAATGGCTTCAATAAAATCACAGCCCCCTGAAGCTATCTGCAGTCTATCTCCATTATAGTCAAGCACCCTTATGAACTCTGCCTCTGTTGATATCACCTTTCATGAAAGAGCCTTTCCTCATGGTCTCTTTTCATTTTTGTTTATTCGTTGTTAATAGAGGTCCCAACACTCCAGTGGTCACAGATATTCACAAAAGTAAACAAAAGCAGAGTCTGTAAGCTTGAGCAGCATCCAGATAATATGTATGATATCTGTTTCTGCTGATTATGTAAGATGAAGTTAACAATGCTTTAGGAAATATGGGAATGATAAGAGAAGCCAAAGATTTACGCTGATAACCAGGGAGACTCACTCATCAAGTAAACAGGGCTGGCCATAGGGAACAGAAGGATATTATGAGCATATTGATATCATGTCAAGTATAAGCCCCTTAAGCTGTCGTATCTGCTTGAGTGAAGCTGGATTTTTCACACCTGAACAAATTAAGTATTGGCAGGTATCTTACTTTAAGATAGGCAGGCACACACACACACACACACACACACACACACACAGACACATACCTTTACATCCATAGGTATATGTAATATTAATCAGACATATTCTCCCGTATCTCCCATTAGGTGATAGTCTTTCACGTATATGGTTTTATTTTCAGCACATCTTCAGCACAATGATTACTGCATCAAAGTGGCAGAATGAGATGTCTCAAGCACTGCAGTACATATTTTGTAAGATATTATTAGAGTTTATTCTAACTTCTTCTATACTGTAGATGTCAAGGACATGCTGCTAGAACAATCATCTACCTTGACGGTCTCTACAGCACTCTGTTAAGCTCCCCATCTGATTTGAGCTGTATCTCACACTGGACAGCAGGTTTCCCAGACCAACTGCAAATTGGTGACCCAATGGGCAGTCATCTCCCACAGTAATTTAACATCATCTGCCTTCTGTGCTTTATCAGTGGGGCTGTATAGTTCAATTCATATATAATTGCGAGGGCTGGCAGGATGTAGATATGAAGCTTTTTAATGTGTGCATGATTTTATGATGACTGCAGTTTACAGTACATTAGAAATTGTGCTGAGAACACACACAGTGAGAAGACTGAAAGAAACCTGGCCATCTCTAGCATCTGCTTTGGCATCCACAGCTTACAGCTTTGTAATGGTGATTGCAGCAGGTGCCCCAAAATGACATATGCTTATATTTGAGTGACAGAGACAAAATTACCCCAGTGACACAATACAACTTTATGCAAACATGCTGTGACAAAAATTGCAGCGACAGGCAGGTGAGAGCCAAGTGAGATCTTTATTCCAGCAGAAACTGAAGCAGGGTCAACTGAATCAATTTTAAACAAAACAGAAGAAGTTTTGATCACTTAGGCTTTCTGATTTTATAGGCTATTAAAAGTGTAAAAAAAATACTGATATATACTGTTATGTAAAGTGCAGTAAATTATCTTCTTATCAAAGAACTGTAAAAAAAAAAAAAAAACAACAACTTGTAAAATGGCAAGTGGCTGACACTGTGGGTCTGTGTGGCTGTGGTGAAAACAACCATCCACATAACATGTGCATAAACATGCTTAACACAACACACCCCCACAGCTACAGCTTTACCAGAGCTCAGCGATTTGTCGCTGGTAGTGTGAACATAGTGTTAGGGATGTTAGTTTGTGATGGATGGGTCAGTAAAACATCAAATTTAACCAGAGGAGACCACTGTTTCTTAAATCCTACCATAAGCCCGCACTGAATTATTTATATCATGACCTTGATCAATCCAGCTTTTAACCATATGTTTACTCTTGTAACCATTGTAACTAAAAGGTTCCCTAACCTTAACCAATTAGCCAAAGCATTTTATTTATATTTTTCTATACACCCAACCAAAACTAAACTAGTCAATTATAAGATTTGGAAGGTACAGATTGATACAGTTCTGCCAACTGGTATGTCAAATCAGAAAACATTTCTAATGAGCAATTACATAACAATGCAGTTTGCCATTTAACTTGGATGACTTATTGGTATACATTCCATTTACAAAACTAAGTTTGGAAAAAATCCAGTCGATTGATGTCATTTAGCCTCAATATACATAAATAATATTAGAAACATTAATGATTCACTTTGTTAGTTGCAAAGAAATAATCCAAAACGGGACCATGATTGTGCTCCTAAGTGTAACATGAAATCCAGTTTATGACCAGAAAATGCAATTGGTGATGTCTGTACAGTTGAAATAGTAGCTCACTAATATAAACTAATAAAAACTCAAAACGAAGCAACTTCATTATTGGTCGTTAAAAGTTTGATGCAGATGGCTTGCAGTGCATTTTACATGAATAGACTGTGAACAACTGTAAACAAAATAAGTAGAGTCAAAAAGATTTCAGTTTCACAAGTGCAATTTTGTATTATAATAAAGATGCCAGCTGCAACCAGATCAAGTATTAGCTGTCACAATGAACCAGTCCACACATGTGAAGTTGGCCTCTAATGCAGTCTCCTGCTGGTTAGCTTAAGAAAGGTGGAGACAGACCTGTCAGAGGGAACACTGAAATACATCGGTATGTATATTCTTGAATGACTGTTGCTGTTATTCTTAGAAAAAACATATTGATTTGTATCACATCTTAATAATGAAATTGTGTCCACTGTGTGTGTTTCACAGTAGATGCTGCTATCAACCCAGATCATGTACAATTGGGTATGTTATTGAACCAGAAAACCTATAAACAATCTCTGTTTTTTTCTAAGTACCACAACGATTAACAAAAACAGCATTTTTTATTATAATCTAGTGTGGACCGATTCATTATTGGGCAGAGAAATGGATGCATCCATACTGAAATAAAAAAGATTCAGATACGATAAAACGTTCACAAACCTTTTCTCTCGACTTACGTATTATGTTATCTTATATCCTCCAGTGTTTATCTTTTATCAGTCAACTGTATTTTTGTTTTGTCCCTCTTGTTTTGCAGGTTTCTCAGAGTACCACTGAAATAAACTGTATCTCTAAGTACCTGATTGCTGGAACTTTTGCCCATCCTGCCACCACACATGTCAATTAAAGACCTTTGTTAAGGGGCCATCTGATTCTGTGAAGCAGCAAAGATGTCAACTCACCAAGAAGTAGAGTAGCCAACCACAAGAATGCCCCATGGCTGCGGGCAACCTGCATCCATTGCATTCACTGGAGCATTATTTAGAATAGTCGGGTAAGGCATGGATAGTGTTGTTCTTATCTGAAACCTGTTGTCTTAATGTTTGAGACTGACAATTTACAACTGTCCTCACTGAAGAGTATGCCAAGATTGAAGTGATCAATGTAATAACAGAACATTTCTACATCTGCCATTTTAACTATGGTATAGTACAGCAAATAACAAAAAACTTTGGGGTTGTATACATGCTGCTTAACCATTAAAATAATACTTACAAGCTCTGAATGCTCTGTAAGTAATGCCATTAGTGAAACGTCCCCACTCTCACCCTTAAAGGTGGTCTTCCTCTGCCAGAGGCCTGGGATCTTGAGGGTCCTGTGCAGTATCTTAGCTGACAACGGATCGTTCCTGGAATCTGCTGGAGCCGCTATCCCAATTTGGGGGTCACTGTCTGTCACTTTCCACATCTTTTCCAACTCTTCTTTCAGCCTTTCGTATTTCTCAAGCCTCTCATGTTCCTTCTTCCTGTTGTTGCTATTGGTTGGTTAGCCACTAGCAATTTGTCAATATCTGTATCTAGAAGTCCCACAGAACTTAGCTTGTTTATTCTCAACCACCTTTGGAGGTGTATCCCATTTTGACCTTGGGCCTTCCAGCTCATACTCAGCACAGATGTTTGTGTACACTATGCCAACCACTTATGGTTATGGCATTCCATGTGCAAGCCTGGCCCTGCTCATCCCTGCCAGAACACCATGTTAATCTGCTGAGAGCTCCTTTGCAACTAATCATACAGCCTACTTCCTGTTTCCTAGTCACACTGCAACAATATCATATTTTACCAAAAGGTAATGCTAAAGCAAAATAAAACATTAACCAACTGTCTGACTGGCAGAATAAATTCCCTGATGTTGGAAAAACCACCTGGACATTATATGCCAACAAAACTATTACATGTATGGTACAAGAATGTAGTATTTTACCAATGGTTCTTTATTTATTTTTTGTCTGCTGTGTGTGGTGAGTTGCTGTATACAGTTACCCTCACAAAGATAAAGTTGTATTAAATGGAATCAAGTTCATAGTGGTGGCATTCATGAAATAAGCTATTAACTAATGTTGTACGTGAGAAAAGCTGACCAACTGTGGTTTGAAAAACATTGTCTTCAATCTGATCACCTAGTTAATATCTCACACATAAGACCTAATGGCCTGAGTGTTTTATCCTTTGGTGCACAGCAGGAATTGTTATATTCACTCAATGATGCTCTCAAACTGCTGCAGATTGCAGTCCAAATTGAATTAGTCAAAGGCTCGTCTTACAACTTAATCAGATACACTTTCAGACCACTAATTAAGAAGAATAATTACATATGCCTGTCCCCTCTGGGGCAGAGTACTCCTAAGCGTGTGTTTTAGGGGAACTATTATTAATTATGGTGGCTAAGGACTGAAATGATTATGGCTTTCTGCATTGTCATGTCAAGTGTGGCGTGACTGAGGAAATAATTGTTTTGATCTGCTCTGCTGCGTACAAAATCTCAAGTCATTCTGATAAACAATTCAGAAACGTCATGCTATAATTGTCTTCTTAAAGTTTTCCCTCAAAAGTGTCTCTCTTAAATTGAGCGGAAAAGTCCCCCCCACCTCCATCCCATTTGCCTTTTTTCCTGTTCATTATTTTAACTTCTTAATCCTACTCTATATTATACAGCTGTGACAGGGGCTGATCCACACTGAATCCCTAAAAAGGTTCAGTGAACCTTTGCTGGATTATGGGAGCAAGCTTGGTCAATATCAGGTATCTAGACAATATTTAGGCAAGAAAAGAGAGGCCTTTGTGAACACTAGGATTATGATTGATTGGCTGAATGAAGCAGAAGAGCTCTAGTTCGCACAAGGATTTATTAAGCAACCACAGTTGACTAATCTTGTGAAACAAGCTCATTTTAAGAATAGAAAAAAAAATCATTCACATATCTAAATAAAACCAAATTCATATTAATTTAAATATTTGGGAAATTTGATGAGATGTACCAGTATCATTAAATTAATAGATATTTACTGAAAGAAAGATTGAAGTACATAAATATTTCACACACAAATTATTTATCACACTGCACTAAACACAGTTTCAAATGTTATGTACTGTACTGACATAAACCACTTATGTGTGAATGCAACTTAGCCTTTTAGCTCAGAAATACAGGGCTCCTTGCGGAGATGTCTGATATGGTATGTGATGTACTGTATTTCCAGAGTACTAGAGCGATTGCCAGAAATGTCATTCCCAAGAGCTGCTATTATAATTCTGGCTTTTTTCTATATATATCTCCTGCAGCAATGTTAAAAACCCTGTACCGAAGATTTACTTTGCATGGTTCTCTCTGTCTCCCAAAAAACACCTGTCTTCTGTGACACTTATAAATTAACTTTTTAAACCTCTGTCTGTAAAGTGGAAGCTGTAATAACTTTAGTAACATGTCATGGCATGAGTTGACAGTAAATCTTGAACAGCAACATTTAAGAGATACATAGGTCGCAGTAAGGTCACATGTAAATGATTCGTGTGAAGAATTAGTTTCATAATGTAAGAAGACACAACACAGACATCCTTTTCTCATCATGCATAATTGCTTCGGGCATATAGTCTGTAATACGCTTATAAGATTAAGACTCACAGAATGAATGTGTCATCATCAATTCAGAAAGAGATGGACATTTTCTTTATTAAGCGTGACGATATAAGTCACAGAAGTTGAGTTGTTCTGCAAAGCATTCTCAAATGCACAAACTTACAGTGCTGAATTTCTGATTCTTCTTGTGTGTATTATATTTAAGGAAAGACTCACAGTTCTGTCTCGCTACCTGTAGGCGGTGCATAAAATGGACGTGGACACTATAACAAAAGTATGAGATAGTAAACTGATAACCATCAGCGCTTCACAGATGACACATTGGTATAGGTATTGTAGATACAAGCACCCCCTTCCTGCTTCTGAGTGCTATCCCATATACACCTCTGTTAGAGCACAGAGCGATCAATAGAGTCACACAGATAAGAGCTCTCCTCATCTGATAAGGCTCTTGAAAAATCAAGGATTTTTACCTAAAAGCTAATCACTGATTATAAGTACTCACAATGAATTTTGAGATACAGTACATCAGAGATAATACAGGGATGACATTTATTGGTGTGCTTGTAGTATTTTGTATGGCTTGAAGTTTTCCACCACTGATCAAGAACTTAAAGACCAAAAGAGGTGCAAGCAAGAAAAGGAAAGGTGCAAGAAAAGGTGCTGTCCCCAGGGCCATTTTAGACGCATAGGCTGTAACATAAAAACGTATCTTGATGAAGACAGCTAAAAGTGAGTACTGAGGAGGTGGCAAAATCTACAACATATTTCAAGAAAACAAAGACTGATAGAAACAACAGTTGATAAGTTTGTGGAGAAACACCCTCAGCAGATACAGCAAATAAAGCCTCCTTCATCATCAAGAACAGACTATGGTCAACATGTATGAACGTCTAAACCAGTGGTTCCCAACTTTTTTCCTAATGGACCGCTAATTTACCAGTGAATATGTTGACGGCCCCCACCTTCTCCCCTCTCGAACAAAAAAAAAATCCTAAGGAAAAATAAAATAGACCTAGTACTTTTGAATTGTTTTGATCTTTCATATTCAATGCATCACAGTAGCAGTACAGAAGAATTAATGGGCTACATGTTCATTGAAGCCAAACAGTGAGCATAATGTGCATACCAGTGTGTATTACTTTTCTGAACCGATTATTTCATGTGAATACTGCAATGTATCAGCCAGTCTTGTGACACATTAACTTGTTCGTTTCATATATAGGCAACCCTGTCTCCTAAAAATTACATTTGTTACATTACAAAAACCAGAGCATCATATGACTACAGTGATAAAAGTGTTTTAGTTTATTGTTAATCAGTAACAGCGCAGTATTATAAGCAAAAAATGTTTTACTTGCTTTAAGGTGACAAATGGGGCCCCAAATACTAGCAGCCTACAGCCTCATGATTTCTTAACCTGGCCCTGGCTATCCTTATCATATAAATCTGCTGATCAAGGATTTATCCTGAATCAGTCCAAAGGCACTCAAAAGACATTCATTCAAATACTAGCTAATACAAAATTAACACATATCACTAGCGTCTACGGATGACTGAAAAGAAAAGCCGTTTTATTCCATTTTTATGTCCAGGATGGCACTACTATTGTGTTCATGTAAAAGTGAGAAATAAAAAAAATTAAAAACAAAACACAAAACAAAAAATTGAAAACAAATTGAACAGAGAAACCAGAGAATCAAAACTGAGAGACAGGAAATTGTATTGCCTGTGTTTTGAGATAACTTTTTACATAGAACAGCATGTCCTGTTGTACCTGTCAGCTTTCAAATCACACATTTTCTCACTTTTCTCAAAAGATAAAGGCAGCAAACTTTGTCAGACATTGTTATAAAAACAATTTAGGCAAACTACTCCATTTATTATTGGCTGAAACATTGGCTGAAAGTCATTTATTTTTGAAATTGAATTTGCTAGTTCTTGACCAATTACACATTGTATATAATGTTATACATGTCTTTTGTACTTCTGATCCATAGCACAAGCCTAAAATGGGACATGGATGTGACATGGAAAGTATTTTTGATATCTCTGCGAAATCAACTGTGCCAGAGTATTAACTTTGATTTGCTTTATACCAGATATGTCCACTGACAAACAGTGTCTTTGTTAGCTCAATGAGTAAGGAAATGCTCCGGCATGTGGGAGTCCTGGGTTTACGACCGCTGTCGGCCATAGTGTAATTGTTTTTTGTTTTATTTGATCATTCCTGTGTGGCTTCATTTACATTTATAAACAATAATTGTCACAATGACAACAAAATGGTTTTAAAACAGTGCATCTGTATGTAACATTTGCTGTCAAATCTTTTTCTGAGAGGCCCACAGGAATCTGTCAGAATTACAAGCAAAACAGAGGACCCAAATGCAGACCAGGGCAAGAGAGGGTTCAAACAAAGGATACTTTAATAACAAAGACGTATACAAACAGGAAAATAAAACTGAACAGAAAAATCACTCCCGGAGGAAGCAAACCTACAATACTAAAATAAACACTAGAGTACGAGGAGGATGAAGAGTGGACAAAGGAATTAAATACGATAGATGGAGGAGAAGCATGTGGAGAGGAATTATTGACTGGGATAATAACATGAACTGACAAAAGAGAGGAAGAGATAGAGGATAGAACAGAAACCAAACCCAAACCAACTTACTAACATACTGAAGGGAAACCATGAGCAGGGAGTGAAGACCCTGAGAGATGATGATGAGAGGGTGTGTAACAGGACAAACTAACCAAAAGCAGTGAGGAGTGCAGGACATAAATAGTGGAGGACTGATTAGAAACAAGAGACACCTGTGAGCAATTAAGGAGTGAGAGAGGAGAGAGAGGGAGTGGCCAAGATAAGGGAGGATCCAAGAGACATGGAAAATCATCGAAGGTTTAAATTCCTCATATCAATTCAAAACAGGAGCCCCCAAAATGATCTTGCATAGGGCCCCACAAAGCTAGAAACGGCCCTGGCTGTCACCAATCTGTGTCCACCCAGAGAAGAAACTCATGTCATGTAAACCCATGTATCATAAACCCAGAAGGCAAATCTTATTATGTTCAACCTTGTCACTGGATTTAAATTTCTATACATTATAGTTAATATTTGTGGCAGCCTGTATATAATGGTGAAGTAATGTGAAGTGTAATGTGTTGTGTAATGTGAAGTCAAATTAATACACTGGCAAAAGAGTAAAGCGCATTTCATCTATCCATTTACATAGCCTAAATGTTCCATTTACACCACCTGTCTGTCAGAGAAATGAGAGAATGCCAGAGAACGATGTTAAGGTATACCTGCATGTATATGCATGTGTTTTAAATGCAATATGACAGCATGGTAATAACATTTTCACAACAATTTAAAATGCCTCTGAAACAGCCCCCACTCCCCAGTTTTTAACAGAGTCACACACTTCACCTTAGGCTATAAAATATTCCAGATTATAGACAGACAGACAAACAGATAGATAGATACTTCATTGATCCCCAAAGGGCAATTTCAGTGTTGCAGTAGCCATTAAAAAGTAATATTACAGAATAGTATAGAAATAGAAAAAATACAAGATAATAAAGATTAACACAGAAAAAATAAGATAAATACAAGAAAAAATACACATCGAAACACATCTAAACAGAAACAAGGACAGGTTGGACTTAATCTACAGAAAACCCAATATTATTGTTCACTTGAATTGAGGATCAGATGTGTAGTAATTGGGAATAGATGGAACTATAAACAATGAAGTCATTATACAATGTGATGGCTGTTGGCAGGAAGGACTTCCTGTACCTTTCCTTTTCACAGCAGAGCTGAATGAGTCTAGTACTAAAGCTGCTCCATTGTTTGACCAGCAGGCTGTGGAGAAGTTGTGAGCTGTTCTCCATGATGTTCAGCAGCTTGATAAGCAGCCTCCTCTCCACTTGGTGTCTCTGGCTCTATTAGTTTGGTGTTAACACAGTGATTTGGAATTTACCGACTACATTACTTGTTTCGTTATTTTTAGACTGTTCATTAGCAATGTGACAGTGACAGTCAGGTTAACGTTAACTGCAGCTTGAGCTGCAGCTACTCATTCCAACTTCTTTAGATGATATTTTGTCCAATCCCCTCTGATAGTGATTCTCCCATGATTAGGCTACATTCAGAAATATCAATGACGGTCATTTAATGAGAAATTAATGATTGCTCATATGTTATTGTTTAAGGACTGATGAAGATGCCTCTCTTCACCACATGAACATGGGATCCTCCTGGTTGAGTCCGAAAGTGCTACACCCTCATCTTCCCTGCATCTCAGTCAGGACAAATTGTGATAGACAACCTTCAAGGCTTGCCAAAAGCCATGTGCATTCTGTTTGGACTTTCATATACACTGCTTCTGCACTAGCCCAAGTGTATGAAGCTCACATTCAAGTTCATCTAACAGGTTCTTCTCATGATGGGTCACAGTGAACTGAAACCAAGTAATGAGTTTGTGCAATACTGTAAGACTGCAGAATGTTATTTTGCACTATTTTGGTTTAGGGGAACGGGTTTCCACGCAAA
>JAUBNQ010000017.1:11729274-11746369 GCA_032353495.1 Ctenopoma kingsleyae | reverse complement strand
AAGGCTCTGCCTCCCAGTCTACATTTAGAAACTCTAGGAACCACAAGTAGACCAGCAGTCTGAGAGCGAAGTGCTCTGCTGGGATAGTATGGTACTATAAGGTCTTTAAGATATGAAGGAGCCTGATCATTTAGTGCTTTATAAGTAAGGAGAAGAATTTTAAATTCTATTCTGAATTTAACAGGAAGCCAATGCAGAGAAGCTAATGTAGGAGATTACCTTCAGGATTTTTTGGCAGGGACCAGAGTTCATGGTTCCATCAATTATGGTAAGTCATTCGGGTCCTGAAGCTGCAAAGCAGCCCTAGACCATCACACTACCACCACCATGTTTGAATGTTGGGTTTGCTAATGACTGTCCATGTTACTAAATGAAATCTTCATTTATTTTATTTAATTATTATTCACTCAGATTATCTTGTGTACCATTAGAATTTGTTTGATGATCTTCATTTAATTGCACTTTATTTAACAGTGACAAATATGTGAAAAAAATAAAAATCAATCACAGCACCGTATAGCAGTGTCTATTTTAATTTAAAATCAATTTAAATGCATCTTTAAATTATGAGTCATTACAGAAACACTCTCCTCTGCCTTCTCCATTTCACATTGCACAGATGCACAGCCACTAGTTTTCCACATTTTAAGTTATGGTGATCAGTTCTGTCTGTGTCTCTCTCCATCCTAGTCAGGCAGGTACTTAGCATCCTACTCAGGGATGTCATTTCTCTTTCGATTTCAAACCCTTGTCCCTGGAGATAAAGAGGGGGGTGATCATCTGGCATTGCAATGCTCTCTCTAACCTTATCTGTCCTTGTTGTAGTAGTGAATTGGGTGTTTTCACATTGGCATGCTGTAGAGATATTGTTTTATTTATGTACAAAGTTCTTTTCATTCATTTCTACTTAATATTTTGCCGAAATTATACAGAGTAAAAATGTTCATAGCTTATGTGCAGTCAATTTTGAAGGTAAACCGATATGATAGTGTTTTTAAGTGTTACCGACACATATTGTGGGTATCACTTGCATGATATATTGTCCATTGCAAACAACATACTACAAAGTAGGCATTTAGTAAAAGAATAACAGTCCTGAAATGCAGCCATGTGGCACACCACACAATTTATCAAATGTTTGAACTGAGAACTGAGGTCATTTTTTTAAATTGATGGCAGCAACATGTCTCAAAAAATTGGGGACTGAGACTACAAAAGGCTGGAAAAGAATGTGGTGCTCACAAGGATGAGGTGGAAGAATATTTTGCAACTAACTAGGGTAATTGGCAACAGGCCAGTAATATCATTGGGTATAAAAAATAGCATGTTAAGTCTCTCAAATGGGCAGAGGTTCACCAATCTGTGAAAAGCCACATCTACAAAATGTCAAAGAATTTCAGAATAATATTCCTCAATGCAAAATTGCAAAGACTTATATATAGAATATATATAGAATATATCATTCTCTATAGTACATGATATCATTAAATGACTATGAATCTGGAGAAATTCAACATTGTTCAAAAGCCTGCATTTCTGATTCTATAAGTGCATCAGTTTCTATGGAATGGCCAGCTTGCACATCTGGAAAAGCACAATTATGCTGAAAGATATATCCAGGTTTTAGAGCAGTATATTCTTTCATGCAGTCTTTTTCAGGGAAGGCCTTCCATATTCCAGCAGGACCACACTTAACCACATACTGCATCTACAACTACAGCATGACTTTGTAAAAGAGTCTGGGTGCTGAATTGGCCTGCCAGTTTGAATCCTGCTAACTGCAAGAATGGGATACCGTGGTAAACATGGCCCTGTCCCAACATTTTTGAGAGGTGTTACCGCAATAAATTTCAAGATTAGTAATTTTAAAAAATGCACGAAGGAAGAAAGTTTAAACATTTTATATACACTGCTCAAAAAAATGAAAGGAACACTTTTTAATCGGAGTATAGTATCAAGTCAGTTAAACCTCTGGGATATTGATCTGGTCAGTTAAGTAGCAGGGGGGGTTGTTAATCACTGTCTGCTGTTTTGGTGTTAATGAAATTAACAACAGGTGCCCTAAAGGGGCAACAATGAGATGACCCCCAAAACAGGAATGGTTCTGCAGGTGGAGGCCACAGAGATTTTTTCCCTCCTCATCTTTTTTTGACTGTTTTCAGTAGTTTTGCATTTGACTCGGGTCAGTGTCACTACTGGCAGCATGAGGCAATACCTGGACCCTACAGAGGTTGCACAGGCAGTCCAACTCCACCAGGATGACACATCAATATGTGCCATTGCCAGAAGGTTTGCGGTGTCTCCCAGCACAGTCTCAAGAGCATGGAGGAGATTCCAGGAGACGGGTAGTTACTCTAGGAGAGCTGAACAGGGCCGTCGAAGGTCCTTAACCCATCAGCAAGGCCGGTATCTGCTCCTTTGTGCAAGGAGGATCAGGATGAGTACTGCCAGAGCCATTCACAGATGAGAGCAGGTTCACTCTGAGCTCATGTGACAGATGTGAAAGCATCTGGAGAAGTCGCGGTGAACGTTATGCTGCCTGCAACATTGTTCAGCATGATCGGTTTGGTGGTGGATAAGTGTAAGTGTAAGTGGAGGGACGCATAGACCTGTACAGGATAGACGATGGCACCCTGACTGCCATTAGGTATCGGGATGATACGCATTGTTAGACCCTTCGCTGGTGCAGTGGGTCCTGGGTTTCTCCTGGTGCATGATAATGCCTGAACTCAGGATCTGGGAGGAGATACCCCAGGACACCATCTGTCATCTCAGAAGGAGCATGTCCCGATGTTGTCAGGCATGCTTACAAGCACATGGGGCCATACAAACTACTGAGTACCATTTTGAGTTCCTGCAATGACATTTCAGTAAATTGGACTAACCTGCCGCATCAGATTTTCAGTTTAAATTTCTTGGTGACTTTGAATTAAGCCCTCTGTAGGTTGATAATATTCGTTTTCATCAAATGATGTGGCGTCCTTTTGTTCTTAACACATTACCCATTCCATATCAGTATGGATATTCAGCATGATTTTTTTCCAATTGAGATCTGATGTGTTTTCAAAGTGTTCCTATACTTTTTTGAGCAGTGCATATTGTGAATAAAATATGCCTTTCCGTCATTTTGAAAAACAGCTTCAATGCCATTGTTACTCCTTCTCAAGTACCGGTGTATTATTACAATTGAAAAACCTTTTTCAACATTTTTTAAAAACACATTTGCAAACATCTTATCAGAATTGAAGATGTTCATCTAAAACACTGAGTGTTTTTTTTTTTTCAAGTACATCTACATCATGGACCCACAGGCTTGCACTGCCTTTGTAAAGAGTGTTCCACTCTTTACTTAAACAGGGGAAAGACCAAAACTAACTTCAAAATAAGGTTTCTCTTGAAGGAAGCAGAATTGGGTATAATTTCCCTTGCAGAGATCATCACTAAGCTTTCTGAGACTGACACACCTCCCATTTCTGATTGCAAATTCTTGTTCTTTTAAAATCATATGCTTCTAGTAAAAAGAGTGCTTTTTCAGCTCTTTTCAATTATAAATTTTTGAGCTACCATTGTCTCTCATGATATATTTTATTATCAGATAGGGGTATATTACTAAGTTGATAATCCACTTCACCTCCTGCTGAATACCTCAAATGTACATAAACCTGCAGCTGTTACATGTTTAACCTAATTTCTTTGTTCTTCCTTGACCAGGGGTATTTTTAGGCTCTCAGAGGCTCCTTTCTGCTGCCCTTCCTTCTCCCTCTGTGACTGACAGAAAGGTTTTAGCACACCTTAAAACAGACTCCAGTTCAGACATGTTTTATGATCTACTTTAACCATAATATTGTTTTGAAACATTCGTACCATCTGCTTTGTTTACAGATAGTTTAGGTTAGGTATTAGCATAGTTGGTCCATTAATAATTTTTTCTTTTCTATATACCATTTTGACCCTGTGCCTGTGTTTGGAAGACATGTTGTTTATAAATGCCATGGGGCATTAGAACTCAACTCTATTTAATGTGTTGCAATTTACATATATTATAATTAATTATATGTGTATGCTTAGTCTGTATTCCTGTGCCATATGAAATATATGAAATTTCAACTGGATCTTGATTTGACTTGTATTTGCAGTGATGTGTGACACTTGCCACAGGAATATCAAAACACTGTAGAGGCATCCACAGAAAATCTTGATCTTAGTAAGAAAAAAAAAACATTATTAAGATGCAAGCCAAGTCTAGTTTTGTGGACAAATCTTTGTTTTGTAAAATAATTTCCAGTAGTCATGCCCAGGCTTTTTTTAAAAATTTACCTTACCTTTCTTTCTTACAAAGTAGGAAATGTGTAGCACTAAGATGGACCTATAAAAGTCAAACCACTGATTCAAAGGCAAGACACTGAGGATCCATTTTTACACACTATTAGAGGGATTAATATTAGATACACACTAATCATCAATGACATCGCCACAAACCATAGCTAATGGTTTGAGCGATCTAGCCTTTGTTATAAAATCTTTTCTATCACTGTTATGTATTATTAATTTAATTTTCTGATTACAAATTACAAAATGAAGAACTTCCATGTATAATGCCTTTTTTTAAATATCTTGATTTCAGACAAATGTCAAATGTCAGTCTTTTTTTTTTTTTGGAAATACTAGGTGGACATTGAAAGATGGCCTCCACATTTCCTCTTTCTTTGGCAAAGTCTAATGTGATGAAGATGAATATGATCGAATTCAATTACAATTTGCAGTCATTACTTACTGACGTCTCTGTGATATATTCCCACGAGGAGAGCTGTGGTGAACATGAAATTCTGGTAATGATCATTACTGTTCATCTTACATTTTAACCATAATGTCAGACCAAAGGAAACGAGCACTGGTGAACTTAAAAAGAGTTGGTAACCACAAATTTAAAAAAACTTTTGATGTTCAGATCCTTTTGATGTCTACATTCACATCAGTCCAAAACATGAACCCAACTTGAATGATAGCTTTAAAGTTGATAGGAAAAATCAACATTCATAGTTTTTTTTCATAAAGTATTAGTGTAATACATTTGAAAATGTAGGAATAGCTATTACGTGATCATATAAGACACAGCATGAAAGTGGCAAGTATTTCAATTCACAGTTTCTACTAGTAACATCAGATAGTAAAGCTTACCTGTACCTGTATTAAGTTTATTCCATACAATTGATCACACTCTATGCCACAAAAATGAATGCCTGTAGTTCATCAGCAGACTCTTAATATCCTGAAACTCTGCACTTCACTAGATTGTTGTTCTAAAAGGTAAATGGAATATGTATAAAATCATTTTGATGGTGTTTTAATGGCACTTATCGCTAACTTCAGCTGTCCTCTTGTGAGAAACCTTTGACAGAATGAGGTGTTTTTGAAACAGTCTAAAAGAACCCACAGTATATTTATGTGTTAAAGTTGAAAGTAATGTGGGTGGATGGGTGAACGAATATGTTGATTTAGTTGGTTTAGTACATAACACTCACATTCTTTTCTTTGCATATGGAACGTGTTAATTTGGATTGAAAGAGCATTGCAAAAAATGCTTGCTTTTGATCTTTTTTTTGACCTGACTATAACCTAATGACAACAATACTGCATTATTCATGTATCACTCCCACATAGTAAGACTTTAACGGCTGCTGTGCTTGCTTTCACTTGTCTGTATATTACAGCATTGGTGACTGTGTTCATGTTAACTGTAAATGAGTGGACGAAATAAAATGTTGGAGGTCACTACATTAAATAAAGTCATACGTAGCTTTTGACTATAAACTTTTACATCTATCATGACATTTCCTAATTACATCCAAGAATGGTAAATAAGAAGTGAATATATGCTCAACAAATGACTAGAAAGTCAGCATGTGCTCTCTGAAATTGAAATATATCAGACAAAGTGTATAAGTGTGTATGTCTGTCCTGCGTGTGTACGGCCATGTGTTTCTTGGAACGCAGGCAGTCATTAAATAATCATCTTGTGTCTGACTTTGTTTAAATCAGATATGGAGAGCTTTTTTGTCCTTCATGACATTTTGATCTCTGCTTTGTCATTAAGTTAGGGGATGTGATGAAATTTACATAGCCCTAATTCTTCAGCCTGCTGACAACATATTTTCTAGTGACAGCCATCTTTAATATTTAGAAGAGTGCTTTCCAATGCCCTTCAACTGTGCCTGCAGTATTAATGTATCCTTAATGGGAGAGGTTCCATAAATGAGCCTCAAATGGAGCTAGACATTTTAATGCTTGTGAAAATGGCTGTTATTTCCACACTTAGCCATAATAGTCTTTATTGCATATTTAATAAAGTGTAGGCTCATATTAATTGTTTAGCAGCCAAGGACTTCATTAAGTGGTTGTGATGTTCTCGATGGGCTTTCCCAGTCTCCAGCAATCTTTCTGTCCCTTCTCATCTATTCTAGTTATATACAGAAAGCTGACTAGATCTATGCATTTTACTGTATATAGTTTTATTTTATTAAGTCACACTGGAGGAATGCCTTTGTGTGTGATTGGGTAGGGGGTATGCAAGGAAAAGTTGTAGTTAAAACCCTTATTTACTAATTATAGCATTTATTAGTTTTTTTGTGGCATGATAGGAACAAAAAATGTGGTTATTCAATAATGAGAATCATGTCAGAACTAACACTTTGGTATGTGTATGTGAAATTCTTTGGTTTGTCTTCACAGGACAAACAGTAAAATTAATTACAGACAGTAGTTTTATTGATCATTATTTTTTAAAATACTGAATAGGTTAGGTTTCCATTTACATTTTGAGTCAGCATACCAGACACAATGGGCATCCCAGGAATAAAAATAGGTGATTTGTTGTTTCTCTTGAAAATGTATTGCCTACACTTACTTTATAGCTACAGCCTATTGAACACCTTATAGATTAGCTACTTTTCTACTCATAGTTGACTTTAAATATGATGATTTAAATGGCTGAAGATAATCTGTGTTTGTAATTCTGCTCTATGAATGCCTGCAGCTGGGGAAATTAATTCCAGTCAACTGACTTCTCTGTAAAGCTTTCCATCACTTTGTTTTCTTGTGTTGCTGTTGCTATTTCCCCTAGAGACTGCATAAATAACAAGCTATTCACCATTACACTGCATTACTACAGTAAACACCAGTTTTATCTAGTCTGAAATTAAATTGAATTGTTTCTATTCCCAGTTCATCCACAGAAATTGATGCAACAAAAGATTAGCTTCACAGCATAATAATCTAGTACAAATATAAGTTTACAATTAATAACAGCATTTCCATGATTATAACCCTGAAAGGTGTTTTGATGAAATGGGTTTTTAATTTAATGATTGACCAATTTTACAGCAAGTGTAGCCTTTCATGATCCATGTTTTCAAGAAATCAATCAACAAAAACTCCTCCAGACTCCAAAATATGCAAGAAGGATTTCATTATATCAGTAGAACAACTTGTCCCAAATGGTACAATTATTGGCTCAACAAAATGAAAAGACATTTTTGCGTCCAAAGGTCAAACTCACATAAGAGGGGTGACATAATTTTAGGACTCATTAGGAGTAGACTGGAAAGAGTTTTGAATTGCAGTCCTTGCCTTTTGAACTCACTTCAAAGACATTAGAGCGCTGTGGTTTGACAGCTTCACACTCATAAGGACAGGCTGATCTTTGTCCCCTTTCAGCATTTAATTCCCTGAATGGACTCAAGCTAATTGGAGATCAGTATCGTGATGTATGATGTATTAGAATGATGTTGGCTCTCTTAAAGACCTATGGAAGCATTAGGAGAAAAGTGGAAACGGTGTCTTAACAGCTTCTTGCATAAAAAAATTACTTCTTCCACAGTTCTGAATGTTAAACGATTATTAGGTGCATACAGTCGTTGCTGCATAACAATAGGGTCTTACTAACCAAATAAAAGTCATCATGGCGCTCTCTTAACCAGAATAGGTGGTTTCAGTGAGGACAAAGCCAAACTACGTCTTCCTTTGGGTGCACTAAATGCAAAGTTGATAAACACTTGAGTTAGCACCCCTGTGATTCAGCACACAGTCTAATGTACTAAGTTTGATAAGTGAAGGGCAAAACCACCCTCATGCATTTTCATCAGCAGCCTCCGGACAAGGCTCAGACACACATTTCAATACCTCAGAGGGCCCTTACACAACAGATAGGCAGACTGTAGCTGTAATGTACATCCCAGGACAGCCATTATTGGAAAGGGGTTGTGAGGATGTCGTATTGAGGAGACAGTTAAAACAGTTTAATGAGAACTTGGATACTTGCTTAAAAAATTTACGAGTAAGGATAAAGGAAGTGTCCATCGATAGAGAAGTCTCAGCAAAGACTAAACAGAACACCTAAATTTGGATTAAGGAGCAAATATACTATAGACTGTGGCTGTTCTCTGTGTGCTGCGCATATAATGTACAATGTAGTTCTTCACCACAGCTTTGTAATGAGGGTCAATATCTTGACTCTTTCCCTACGTAAGGCTTGTCTGAACCCTCCAACGCATTGTCTATCTCAGCAACCTTTCTCTGACAGCAGAGAATGCCAGCTATAAATACTGATTGCCAGGAACATGACGATATATCCCAGATCAAATATACAAATGTGTTTTATGGAAGTCAGCAACCAGCCATCCATAACTAAAGTTGAGTGAGCATAACCTTTGCTTGAAGGTTGTTTCATGGAAGCTTTTTGAGCTCAGAAAATGCTTGCCAAACTATTCACCTCCCATTCCTTTTCTGTCCTTCCTGTCTTGAACACCCCCAGACTTGTATGAAATAGTTTGGTCCACATTTAATCAATTGAATGTTGCATTCAGAAGAAATAACTCAGGTTGGGAATAACACAGGACTACAGTACTTTGTGGCATGGTACCTCATGCCACAAAAAAGGATTATCAGGCCATTATGATTTATAGTGGGCACCAGATGAAGTAGAAAGGTCATATACTGTATGTAAAAGGCAGCATGAAAAGTCAGCCCGCCTTTTGTTATAATTACTTATCATTTGACCATGCATTCATTTAAGGGATAGTTCAGGATTTTAGCATAAGCTAGTCTTATTGACGAGTGCATACTAGCTGGGAAAACCCTGTTCAAAGGAGATCAACGGAGAATATTTGGAGAAATTTCTAACGACAAGTCTCTGTTGTACAGTATGTTCATGCCTTGACATCGCTACTAGTGAATGTAGTGATATCGCTACCAGAGCTTTTTAAACCTGCAGTTATGGACCTTTAACTGCAGAAATGAGTCCTTAAATAATGAAACTAGCGATGTTTAATGACAATCAGTTCATGAACACACGGTGAGACCTCGCCCTGAGACCGTATCTGGTGCATCCCAACTACAGGGTAAAACCTCTTCAACCTTCTCCTCGTAATTGTGCAATATTCTCTCACTGATCACTGAACTTCTCAATTTACCAGGTTGCGACACCGGAAATGTAATTTAGGCTGCTTGGATCCAAGCTCTTGATTTCTGTCAGTACCCAAAAGATGTCAACATAAAAGGACTGGGGAAAATGACAAATAAAATGACTTTGCTTAATAAGTCAACTGTTTGTTTTCTTCTTATTACTAAAATCAGTGCTCCTAAAAAGGCCATCCTTGTAATAGGATAATCACTAATGCCACACAGAGGATTCTGAGATTCTGACACAGAATCATGGTCTCAGGCTTGCTCATATTCAGGCAGACCACTTCACAATTAGTTACAAAACATCTAGTATTAATAAGATATTAAGCTCCAATTGAGTCAAAAGAACAACATCATCTGCAGATGAAAAGTCACCAAACACGACACCCTACAGATGCCACGTGTTTTTATATATTGTATATCACAAACTGAAAAGGTATAAAAAGAACTCTTGTTAAGTACAATGTAAACACTTAATATGCAACACTTTATTTATATAAAACATACAAACAACATATGAAAACATGCAAAAAAACACATTGTTACGTTATCTGTCAACATGACAGATGTACTACAATACACTCACTGTACACATTAGTAGTGCTAGTAAATATCAATCAGATATTTACAGCACTGCAAAATATTGAGTTTATATAGTTTTCTTCCAATTACTCTCTGTAATGAATTTATCCTCATCATTAAGAACATAAATCAAAACATCGTAAGCAATCATAATATTGGTTGTTTTTTGGGACATTACATGACTCAAGTGAAGCACAGACATCGATTAGAAGCCTGAATGTGGTGGAAGTCACAATGTTCTGGTTTCTTTTAACACACTTAACGCATATTCAGTTTCTCAGTATAAGGCCTTACCTGCATTTGTGTAATCAGGATATGATGATTGCCTGCAACAAACACATGCGATTTCTAAACTAAATCTAGACCAGGGTACTAATCTTCCACATATTTGTCAGCAATCACTGTGCAGTTTCCTCCACAAATTCAGCAGACTATTAGTGGGTGTATGGGATTTTGCAGCAAATTATATTATAATGCAGGGACTGTGCCCATGTGCTGGACACACATACCAAGACACACACACACACATCGTGAGCATGTTACAGTCTGCAGAGCAACACTAACGGAGAGCCTGTTTGTTTCCCATCTGTTCTTGCCTTTCAGTCTACTGAGCTGTTCTCTGTCTTTTCTGCTGGTGGAATTTCACTCATTCTTAATTGATTTGTAGCTGTGCCTTTGCCATTTTGATCACCCTGGCACAAAAACACAAATATGTGTTGATGCAACTTTTCCTGTAATTATTGGACAAGCCTGTATTAAAACAGTTGGAAGCTCTTGCGACAAATAAAATTGTCCAGATCTTCTGAATATGATTGCTCCATCTTATATCATGTTGTTGGTGTGAAAATTTTCAGTGGTGTCAATTCCAAAAAGGACAGGTTTGATCTCATCTCTGATTTTTTTCAGTGATTTTAAAGCATACAGTTGAAATAGCACATGCTTCGCCTGACTATAGACATAACTTTTTTTTTTAATGTGAAATTATTTAAGTGTCACTGCAGAGAGAATATTAGGTAGATTGCTCAGCTGGTCTGTTTCCATAAGCATTTCTCAATCAAACAAATAGACACTAAAAGCCACAAACCTGCTTCCTTGCATAAGTGTGGGACAATTAACAATTCAAACCATGAGCTGGTTGAATGATAAGAGTAGATAGGAGAATAACATTTAAATTCAAAATGTCAAGCTTTGCCTTTCAGGCCAAGCTTCCGTTAGATGAACTGATTGTTATTGATCATGACTGATGTTTTTTTCATGTACAAACATAATTTCTATCTTCTGTTTAGCATTTGGGACAGAGGTATGACAAACATTCAAAACACATCTTGATTTTCTTGTTATATTATTCATGTATTTATTTCTTTACTTTACTTTGTTATTCTATTTATTGTATTCTATAAACCATTGCTGTATATACCTGTATATTCCTCAGCAACTGTACATTAGTCACCAGGCTGCTACCCCAGTTGAAGCCAATTACACCTGGTCCAGGAAATCCTCCACAAACACAGATCCATGTTATAGGCTGCTGTCTGAGGGAGGATGTATTTCAGTTGCAGCTAGGGCTTTGCGTGCACCACTCCATGAAAAGGTCAGTGTGCACCTAATTTACTGGTATGTAACTAATTTACAGTTGTAATTTTTAGTCTCATCAGATGTTCGTTGTGGATTGATAGATGAAATAAATACTCTAACCTCACTGGTAATGTTAAAGTTAATATGCTCAGTAAATCAAAGGGATGCCTGTGAAGGACTATTAAGGACATAATTCAGAGTTTGGACTTTTCATGTCCACCATTCACTATAAATATGAATGTGGAAATCATACATTACACATAAGTGATGCAGTTTAGTGGTTAATATTTTACTATAAAACAAGGCAGACGAAGAAGATTTCTGGATCACTTGACAGAATGATGTGGTGGAAAAAGATCATAACCTGGACATAGATTGATGCTGTTAGCATCTACGATACATACACACACACACACTAGTGTGAATGGTTGTACAATGCATGCAGTTTCATTTCAATTAAATCAAATGCAAAAACTACATTTGTGCAAGTATGACACAAGTTTCTCTAAAAACAAAACCAGGGAATTGTTTGGTCTGTGTGAGGGTAAAATTTTTCAAGACAAAATGAAAGGGGCTTCAGCACTAGAATAAGGGATCTTTTGGTATTAAGTGTATTGTGGAATACTGTACAGTTTGAAACAATCTTATTCTTACCAGTCAATGTTTATTATTTGTGATTATGACTGATTGTTTTTTGCCTTAAATGAGATCTTGTAAACTGCTGTTCAACAGAAGAATGTCTTTTCTGTCATGTTATCATCTTCATAAAAAAGCAGAACACTAAATGTCTTAACTTGTACAAATGCAGACATACTGCTACTAATAATATCTATTTATGTAAGAGGAAACTTTACGGCAGGTTTGTTGGGTCAGTTCAGAAGATTAACAAGTGTGATGTCTGCCAATTTCCACACAAATTGTGTTGTTAAAGAAACTAATTTTAGTATTAGCCATGTTCAGACATTTAGTTTAATATGATTTGGTTCTAAGACTTTTAATCATAATGTACTCATGAGTGTAGAAAATAAAACTGACCTACTCTGACAAAGAAGGAAAAAGTTTAAACTAATGGTTTACTGCTATTTTTCTCTTTTAACACTGGTGAATAACTTTTTGTTTGCTAGGAAAATACACAGTATTAAAATCAATGAGGTCCTCTACAGACACCAAAGAATAATAAAATAAAAGCTGTCAGTTCTTTCTCTGTTTGTCTTCCTTCACTGAAGAGCAGTATCATTTCACTGCCTTGTGTCATTTATTCTGAAGCATTTATGGTAAGTGTCATGACCTCTACCCACCCTGGGCTATCTATTTACTTTGGCTTAAAAAGTAAAGTATGTGTGAAGAAGGAAATTACTTTCAAACACGGATGTTGGATGCTTAGATCTTACAGCAAAGAGTGTGGAGGACCACACTTAAAAGGGGTATTATCTCTAAATTTTATTTTTTTTTACATTAAATGAAGCAGTTCAATTGCCCATGGTGAGTGGAGTCTGACAGCAGTAAGAGTTTCTTCTGCCAAGATTCACTTAGATATGAATGGTAATGGTGCATGCCTGTGTTCTTAAGAAAAGTACACTACTTTTCATCCTTAATGCCCTTCTTGTTGACATAAGTAATGAAACTATGGTTGGATTAATACAAAATATGTTATTCCTATTAGTTTCTGTAGAGACATTTGTCAACTGGGTCGAATAAAGGTCACAAGTCTAAACGGAGGTGTTTTATTAATACTGGTAATGTGAAGCACAGAGACAAAACTATAATAACATGCTATAATCCTTCTGTTTGTTATTCATGCATACATTCATATATTGTATGACTTTATATATCAGATAATGATGCTTAATTATATATTTAAAACAAATATTTAACTCTGTCTTCAACTTGTTATTTGATCACGAGAGATGAGACGGTCCCAAAGAGAAAAGTCACAACAACATGACACAGAGGTGACACCTGTCCTTTCTCTGAATGTCTTTAATGCTTCTGAGACTAAATCATGTTCAGTCTGGCACTTTACAGTGCAATGAGAGCAGCTACACAGATCTTGTTAAGGGCCAGTGGAACCGACAAGTACATTCACTGTGATTTAGTTCCAGTGAAGTGCACAGCAATCTTCAGGGCGAAGAACCGTGTGGGTGTATGTCTGTCTGTCTTTGTGTAGAAGCAAAGGGTCAGGGTCACACTCCAAATCACTAAGAACCCAGAGGGAACAAACCGAGCCTGTTAGAAATAGTGCAGAGACAAGCTTAACCTATTTTTAATAGTCTCTCCCTCTCCATCATTCCCTTCCAGGACCTGTCCTAATAGAAGGCTGCTGTTTTGAAGGTTAACATACTATCAGTAAACTGACACTGAATCTATTGAGTCCACATAGTATTTTAAAACTTTATACTATAGCATTTTAAATGAGCTGTGAAAAATGTCCAGGTGCTTCTGTTTATGAATTTTAAAAAAAAGTCCCTGTGAAATGATTTATAACATGTCTGAAATAACCTTGTAAAAATATAAATCATTTAACAGTTAAGCGTTAGGAACTTACATTGGATTCAGACAACTTACCTTTGCTGTAATAAAGGGTTTATGGTGACAAAACAGTGCAATACTTAACTGCTTCCAAGTAATAGAACATTTGAGAAATTAATATGCAGCGTAACTGACAGCTGCAAATTATGGCTGTTTCTTGATGCTGGAATAATAATTTTACACTACATTACAGCAGGTATTTACTATTCGGAGACTGAAGGTGCATACTTAACTACATCAATTAAGGAAATAGTTGTGGAGATGTCAGATACTCCACTGAAGCAAATCTTTCACTGGCAGGAATGTGCCATGTGTTGTATTATTACACCAGCTGCACTGGCTTCCCAATGGGAAATAGATTTGATGTTTTCCATAACTGCCACTCTTCCGCTTCATCAGGATCCCTCAAAAATGTTTTGACAGGTAAACATGTGGTGATGCACACCTCAAGTGAGGTACATTACACAAGTTGCAGAAAGACTGACAGAGTTGTCTGTATTGCTAATACCAGTAAAGAAATGGACATTATTTCACTCAAAGTTGTACTCTTCATGGCTCAGCAATCTTGTACTGGTGCGAACCAACTACTTACTTTTGCATGTTGACTTTAGTTTACTTTTAGTTTTGTTTATTTTGCACCTTACGAATATAAAGAAGAAGTTGTAGGCTTACATGGTGGCTATTTGTAGCTGTCATCGTTTTCCCATGTGTTTTTTCCTCATTAAAATATTGTAGTTACAGTTGTTAAAGAAGCATATGTTTTTTTTACTATGTTATGTTTTGTGTCACTGAAATTCCAACATTGCCAGATTTACATATAATGTCACCCAATGACCCTGTCTGCAAAGAATATGTTATAAAAAAACTAATTTGCAACCTGAGTTTTGTTTTATATCAACAAAATGATGCATGCATCTGCTCACAAAATGTTGATACTGATCGTATATGGAAAACAACACACTTCATTTGTTTTAGTACTATATACTGTATATTATATATATAATATATATTTAATGAAATATTTTTATGGTGCTTGGTTAACATTAGGGAATTGTCATCAAAGACAAGACGTGATGTGTTTACTTCCTGTGGCTCTGGGTCAGGAGGTAAAGTGCTCATCCACCAATTGTGGTATTGGTGGTTTGATTTCCAGCTCCTCCTGTCATATATCATAATTTTGATTTACTATATTAGAATTTTTTTTTAATCACAACAAACTTTTCTTCTTTTATTTCTTTTACTGGTGGATATGAGGTCATAGTTTTCAATGAAGAAATAAGCTTTATTGAATGTGTACCAGTCTATTCTGCCCTTCCTGAATGTCTTTATTTTATTCCAATGAGAGATAGGGTTAAGTTGTATATTTGTTGCCTACCATCACCTACAAAAAAAAAAATTCCATAGAGAAAATACAGCTAAATTAACTCTTGACATGGTAAGAATATTGATCAGAAATGCCTTTGCCATTAACTGATGCTGATGGAAATTAGCATTGTGACCGCTGTAAATTACTATTTTTCAGTAAAAATGTACTTCTACAACAAATATAAATGTAATTTCTAGGAGCCACAGTTGGTGCATTAGTTAATAAAACTTGATAAACTAAATATTATAAAGATAATTTATATCTTTCATAGACAACAATCTGTGAGACAGATAACAACATAACACATAGTCTTTCTTATTTAGTAGCTGATTCATTGAAGAAATGTGGCTTTATGTGACATACCTATGTGAACCTAGCAAAGGTATAATAAGCTTTACCTGTGAAGAGAGTTTGTGACAGAGGCAGGAGCTACTGTAGTAGGGATACAGTATGGTAAGGAGTTGATAGAAAAAAGCAAGACATAGAAGGCAAGTAGTGTTAAGGGGCATCATAATAAGTGAGAGGTGGATGTGAGAAAAGTGTCAGAAGGTTGAGAAGACTGTGAATGGAAACACTGGCCCTGCTTATCCTGTCATTTCAGCCTACTCTCTTAGGACAGCATTGTTTCTGGAAGCTTTAGCTTCCCCCTGCCGCCAGTACAAGACGTCTTCTCTGCGGCCGGCACTGCTAACAGACGCTATCAGTCACACTGGCTCAGAAACCACTCGCTTCCAATCTCACCACTGCTGTGAAGGCAACTGCTTGAGCTTGTCTCACAAATCTGCTCCTCCGTGTGCTCTGCAAGCAAAGAAATATATTTACACACCGTCAAAACAACACACACAGACACAAAGAGACTAATGCACAAAAAATTCTGTCATCACTTTGCCAGGTCCAAAAAGCACTCCTGCTGAATTTGTCACTGTCCTTCTTTTTATATCCCTCTCTCTATGCAGTTGGCTGCTGAATTACACTGACAGACTCCACCTCATGTCCTCCATGTTTCCTGGACTTAATGTTTTCATCTGAGCATTAAAGGCTCATCATGCCATGTATCCTCATGTAGACTACTGGATAGAAACTTCATGGACCACGTGAGAGACTTCAGTCTCATAAGAATATAAAATCAAGAACTATTTATATATATTGAACTGTACAAATGGCCTCTTTTCACTATGCACTGTTACAAACCAACACTGTCTACCAAAAATTCTGCCTGTATACAACTAAACTGCAATTGCAATTACGTTTTTGTGGCAAACTTAATAATAACTTTAATTACATGATACATTTATTAATGCGAAGCAAGTTGCAAGGAGGTGGTTGGGGTGGATGGCGGACGTACAAGCGTACAATCTTTATGTCAATTGTGAACATGTTCATTATGTTAACAGAAAAAGTAATTTGGTTGCGAACAAATGTAACTTTTAGGAGACAAGGTTGGACAAAACTGTACACAGGAAGGAAAAGCTTCAATTCAATTCAATTCAACTTTATTTATATAGCTCCAAATCACAACATAAGTCATTTCAAGGCACTTTACAGTGTAAGGTTTAAGACCTTACACATTATATAAATATATAC
>JAUBNQ010000017.1:11703641-11725216 GCA_032353495.1 Ctenopoma kingsleyae | reverse complement strand
GCACAAGCATACTCAACCATACAAAGAGAATTCACTTTGGTATTGGTTTGTAAATATAAATATTGTATGGTACCTTCATTCCATATGATAAACTGCCCACAGTCTGTTAATTCCACAGAAGCTAATCCCTTCAGTCTTTTGCTAATATATCCATTACATGAGTGATGCTCCCATAAGCCAGCCCTAGTCAGTAAATAATTCTGGTTAATTAAAGCCAAGACATCCATCTTTGCCTTGGCTTTGTGTGCAGAGTCTGTGAAAGGCATGTTCTATTAATAAAACAGTGGTTATCGCCACTGCTGATGTAGTTTCAGACCTGTTAATTAGACTGTAGGTTTCAAATGGAAATTAACAGCCAATAATTCACTGGAAAAAGGGGAAATGACACTTTATTTCCAGGATGGCACACCCATCAGGAGGCACACCAGCAGGAGATGGTTGCATAAGTTTATGGATGTAAACTGGTATTGTTATTTATATGTTCATATCAGTACACAAATTCTTTGCAAGGGATTTTAAGGAGTACAGAGTTTTAGGAGTTAATGAAGAGTTAAAATAATTGTCTAAAGCTGAAACAGCAACCACAGCAAGATAGCAACATGTCCATTTATGCTGTAAAACATAGGAAAGTCAAAAGGCATTCATTTTTGTCAAGTCCAGACAAATTTAATTGTGATGCATTTAAAGGCAACAGGCATTTACCAAAGTGCTTTACAGAGAGCAATTGAAATGCAGTTAAAAGGAGACAAGAAAATGTTAAAATAAAAAATAATTAAGTAATAAAATATGTATTAAATTTAATTGTATAAAAATAAAATACATTTCGATAACCTAGGGGGCACAAACTGTGACAGATAATCTTGAACAATTATATCATTGGGTAAATAATTAGCAGGGCTTGAACGCAACTGCGTAAACGTGAGTATTTAGCTGGAGTTAAAAGTGACAACAGATGAGGAAGATGAGAGGATAGAAAAAAGCTCCACGATCTGGAAGCAGTAATGGAAAATGCTCCATCACCTCTATTTGGACTGTGAGTGTGGAACAGAGAGGAGTAGCTGCTCAGAGGATCTGTGAGGGGTCTGGATGTAGAATGCAGGATGAGGAGATCAGAAGCTGGCGCCAAACCACTGAGTGAATTATAAACAAGTAATCTTTAAATCAAAATTGCATATAACTTGTTTCCAACAAGGAGAGGTCAGTACAGGAGAATGATAGTACCTTTTCTCATTATCAATGAGAAGTGATGCTGCTGTATTTTGGACTAGCTGCAGGCAAGCTAAAGATAACTGACTGACATAAAACGATGCAACAGTCAAGACCAGAGGCAATGAAAGACTATCTTTAAACTTCAAATAGAGAGAAGCCTTTTCATTTTTGCTGTTGACCTAATGTTGAAGAAGCTTCTGTTGACAACATTAATTTTTTTGTTGGATTTTATCACACTCAAAAATGATAGATTTCTGGCATGTGTGAAGACAGTGGACAAGAACTTTTTCTGAACAACCAGGGAGCTTTTTAGGACTGATTATAATGAACTCTGTCTCTGTCTCTTTGAGACAATTCAGAAGAGACTGTAGATCATGCATTTTCTTTTAATGTCAAAGGGAACTATATGAGCAGAGGTGGGTAATTGTCAGGGAGAAAACAGGCGAAGACCCAAAAGCAGAACTCGCAGAGGCTGAATATGATCTCCAAGAAGTTTAATTGCCAAATCAAAAGAACGATAACAGAAGGAGGCTCCCAACAGGAGTAGGTACCAAAATACTAAACAGAGCTCAAGGTGGGCAGAGCGGAGCTTCAAAAGGCAGAACATAAAGTGAGGACTCTAAGCTTGGCAGACGCAGGACTCGACTGACTGAGCATTGCATGGCAGAGGCAAACAATGATCTGACAAAGGCAGGGAGGCAATGCATGGTTTAAATGCTGAAGCAATCAGGTGAGTGGAAGCAGGTGATGAGGGCATGTCAGTAGCAGGGCCAGGCCGGGGTGAGGAAGCAGAAAGACACAAAGGGGAGGGGTAGGCAGTACCTGGGGAGAAACCAGAGGAAATACATAATGAGGAACAAATAAAAACAAAGGCAGGCAGCAAAATGCAAAACCGTGACAGTAGTAATGAGTTACATTTACTCCGTTACATTTACTTAAGTAAGTTTTTGAAAAAAAATTATTTCTAAGAGTAGTTTTACTGCATCAGACTTTTTACTTTTACTTGAGTAGATATGTCAAGAAGAAGCTTCTTACTCCGCTACATTGGACAACAGTTTTGTCTAACTTAACACCACTTTTTTTTTACCTCCTTTACCATTTCTCCCTTGTTTACTTTTTAGCGTCAAGTAGATGTACCATCCTTCCAAAATAAAACTTACATTTTAATAGGAAATTACAAAATAAAAGTGATCACCTAAATTATCAAGTTACATATTGATCATACAATGTATTGATGTCATTTACACCACTTTACTTTACTTCTTTAAAGATCTTTCACAAAATATTATTGAGTTTTTCTGTATTGTTAAAACATGTACTTTTAAACAAAGGGTAAATTCAAAATAGTGATCTCAATGTTAAAGCAGACCTTAAATGTTTGTATGAATTCAGATCAGACATTAAAATCTAGTCCACACATGTCAAATGAAATTATAATCAAAGTTTCACAATAATTCAAACTCATGGCAACTGAATTATTTTTTTGATAGGTTGAAGCCACTTGGATGAGTAGTGAAACACTTCAATCTAAAAAAAAAGAAATCCAGTTGACAGGACTCAACTTCCAGATATCTTCACACATAGTCTACGTGCTACGTGATCTAGCAGACAGTGAAAAAACACATGACAAATGTCACAGTTCAAACATACTTATGTTACCTACTGTAGGTGTTAGATTTGGAATTTGTGTTTCTTGTGCTTTAATTTGTTATTTTGTAAAGATGTTTATTTTTTCTCATTGTTTATTCTGTTATTTGGAAATACTAGAATTTGCTCATCATTTTATATTGTTGTCTGATTATATCTTTTTTTTTTTAATAAATCAGACATTACGATCATACACTTACTCATGACTTGAGTAGTCTTTTCACCAAGTACTTTTTTACTCTTCCTTGAGTAATTTTGACTACTCTACCCACCTCTGTTTTTGAGCATAGAGGTAACAAGGTGTGATTCAACTCCAGACTTCTTCTTTTACCTGTGCCTGACCCCATTCGGCACGATTGTAAGTCAGATTCTACTTCTCTAGGTTTTGGAAATCTATCTGGCTCTGGGATTTTTAATAGCTGCCTCTGGCCCCTGTCTTTGACTGCTGATGATTTTAGGATAAAGATTCTCTGGATTGTGAATTTTGATTTGTTTCTTTGTTTGGACTGCAGAGTGTTTCTTTGCCTTTGGATTTTGGAGTGAGGATTTATTGTCTCTGCTTTGCTGTTCTTCTGTCAGCAGGAGAATTAAGAAACGTGTAAAAGTGTCTGTGTGTGTCTCCGCATTTCTCTGCTCTTTCCAGAGACCATGTGACAGAGTTCAATTCTGAACTCCGCCATCTTGCACCCATCTGCGTCCTGCCTCCACCATCTTGTGAACTCCACCAACTTGTGACCTGCTGGGTGTCCTTTCTGCTCTGTTGTTCCCCTGCCACACCCAGTCTAGCTCCTCTCCAGTCAGTAGTATTTTTAGCTTTTCTTTAATAAACCTCTAAAAATCTAATCTCTAATAATCCTTGCAACAAGGGATGTTGTCTAAAATCCTGTTAGATTATGTGTAAATGCTGTGGATACAATGCATTATGTGAGGCCACCACCACATGCCAAAAAATCAAGGACGACTGAATTGTTCTTGCACATTCTCTGCAGTCCATTTACCAATTTAAAAAAGACACATTTTAAAAATACAAGATACAATTTTGTTTACAAGGGAGAGAAAGCTTGTTAGCAGGCACATGACCATTAGTGATCTCCCATTTCTTTGTTCCAAATTTCCATTTAATCTTCACAAATGGGAAATTATACCCAAGAGGAAGCTGACAGTTGATTTTCTAATAAACAGCAAATTAATTTCAAATGCGGCAAAATGGTTGATATTTTAACCAGCATTAGCTCTTTTCCAGTACCAAGAATAAATTTATAATGTCCCCGGGGCATTACTCCAAATATGATTATACTCTGCTGGTATAATTAAGTGTGGAAAACACATCAGGTCTTTCTGCCTTTCTCAACAACAAATTAAAAAATTGTATCTGTCAATCTATCTATGGTTAATTGAGTTCTTTACATTCCTTTTGAATTTGGGTTAGAAAATTATTTTTGTTACCAAATGTGTATGTATGATGGTTTAATTTGAAATTTAAAAAATATATTATCCACAGAAATGTGAATGGGATTAGAAAAACACGAGAGGGTCTTTGGGGATGCTAAGAGAGACCTATTATTGTGAGCAGTGTCTAAAAAGGCATAATAGTTCGAAAGCCAATACAGTATTAAAGGATCAGAAAGAATTGAACATAATCAAGTAATAATACTGTATTTTAGATAGTTTTAATGAGACTAAAAGCCAGTTAAATTTATATATAGTGCTAATGACATTAGGATTCATCCTCTGGGCACCATGGACAGAACTAAAGTGATGCATCACCTGTCAAGCAGGCAGACTAGCCATCACCAAACCCTAGAGCCATGACTAAAAAACTATTATTGTTCCCTACAGGTCTGCTAATCACTAATTTATTGGCATTTGATGCCATTTTTCAGATAGTGACCACAGCTATTTGCAAGTGTTGGATCTCTGATTTTCAGACTGGCAGAAGCACATTAGCTGAGCCCTCAACTGATGGTATGTCTTCATGAGGCTTATCAGTTTTATAACAGATTGGTTTAATAGCAAACAGTGGCCTGTCTGATATTGCATGCATCAGGCTGTTTTTATTACTTAAGAAAATTATTATTTGCCATTTGTCACTGCACAATATGATTTCCAGGGAATCTGTCCTACACCCTCCATAATGTATATTCAATTTCATAATGTTGAAAGCACTCAAAAAAAAACTCATAGATTTTGCATGCAGTCATTAAAAATACTTTAAAATGCAGAATCCAGAGGTCTGTTATACACAAGGAATGTGTTATTATAAAACAATCTCTCTGTGTGACAGCAATCAGCAATCAGTAGTTTGAAAATGCCAATATGTTTAAAAATTAGAATCCATTTTCTCACACTGACGACACTCTCCACAGGGAGGATGGTGCTAATGGAAGTTTGGGCAGGAAGCCTTTGTAATAGTTATGCAAAAGTCATGTAAAACAGGAAAAGTATTTTAATATGCCTAGTCTTGTCACTTAAAACATTTTTGGTTACATTTTCACTGCTTTAAATCTATTTTGCAGGTAGACATCAAGCTGTTATGTTTTAACTGAAATTTTTCATAGGTATGATAAAGATTGAGTTGAGCAGTTCTGAGAGAAAATTGAGCCATTGTGGACATTGCCACATCCAGACCCCAGTGTGGCTAGGTAACAAAAGAATTTAAAATGAGATTATGATTAAGATTAGAGAAATGGTTGTGGTTTTGATTCAATGTAAATGTTGTTTCCATGTTACTGTTTTCTGTGTTAAATGAGACAACAGTGCTGGAGTACATTTCCCCTGCAGCTCATGTGCTTTGTTCTGATCCACGTAATGAAAACACATAATAAAACTGTTCACACATTTCCCTCCTCTGTTCAGGTTCACACTGCCCATTTACAAGAAAACCAGGGCTTGTAAACACAACTTACATGGATTAGTTTACGGACAAACAGTGTGGTATTCAATAATGGTGAGTAAATCAAATGCATTTGTCTGAATATTTGCTATAATGTTCTGATCTGATCTTCACCCAAGTAAGAAAAAAGCGTGATAAACGTCAGTAGTAAGTGATTATATGGTGCATACTGGTTGTTATTGTTCTCATTTGCCAAATCAAGCTGAAATAAATGTTTTGTTTTTTTTTCTTCATTTAAGGAAAGTTCCTGTTTGGTGTAAATGTGCCATAATTCCCATTTGTCTTTTGTCTAAATAATTACATATTCATGAAAAGAACTCAACTTTGAAGTACTTACATCATTACAGCTACAAATGTGGGTCATATTAACTTGGATCTCAGTCATCAGAATGTGCCGAGCCCTTTTATGTGTCCATCACATCCATGTTTCAGCTTCTTCATCTAAGTGCAGCTTGTCTGTATTTGCCATTTGGTGGTGAAATGTTGAGACCTCCCTGATATATTAAATTATTTTTCAAAGTTTTATTTACCATTTCTACTGGTTTGGCGGCACAGATTGTCTGATACTTTCATAAGTGACAAATGGTATTAATCTGCATACGACACATATGTAGGAGAGGTGTTTTCATTATTGTCTACCCCTAGGCATTATTATACTACTCATTTTATTGCTGTGTCATTAGTAGATTATTTGGTAAACATTATAATATAATTTAACTAATGCTGGGCAGCGATTAAAACTTTTAATTGAGATTAATCACATGATTTTCTGCAATTAATAGCATTACTATGAGCAAAATTCAATAATGAATTCCAAAGTAGTGTATTGCGCACATTTATTTTTATTTTAAAACTACTGCTATATGGACAAAAGTACAATAACATTTGGTTTGCAAACACTTTAAACAAATAAGATGCCTTTTAACAGCAGTATTCCCTTTACCCTTTACGCAGTAGCAGTTAAAATATTTCTTGTAAATCTCAACTTAAATTTTAATGTAATCATATTAAATAAGCCAAAGCCGTTTGCCACTGCCAGGGAACTAACGTTTTATCTAGTTTGTTATAGAAAAACAAGTTATCCTCAGAGTCCAGAGACACCAGTGTTTACCCTACCAACAGCACCCTCCACGCCAATCCAAGCCAGTACTCATCAATATTCCACCCCTCCTGCCACCAGCAGCAATAAGCAATGTTTTTTCATCATAATAATAATAAAATTGTGTTAACGCACGTAAAAAAAATTGTCAACGTTAATTAATTAATGCATTAATGCAATAATAATGTGTTAACTTGCCCAGCCCTAAATTTAACAGAATACACCAAAATAACTGACATAAAACATACTGCACATCAGAATCAGCACTGCTCAATGACCCCTTTTTTATTTTTCTAAAATTTCATATCCTGAAGAAGAGCAGCATAGCTCACCATGGGAACAAAAATGTGTGCGTGTGTTTAACACAATGAAGGGCTAAAAGACTTACAGCATCTTTCCTAATGAGCCATGTAAGACCTCATGCTGTTTGATGTCTAGGACTGTTTCATCCAGCTCAGACACTGTCTCCATTGCCCCTTAACCTTCTCTGTCCAAGAAGGGAACTGGCAGGCTGGCACCCTTCTGGCCTGTGCCTGCCACCCTCCACGTCTGACCATGTTCTCCACTTCATTTACCTTATGCTTTGCTCCTCTGCCATACCACGGCCAGAGGCCAAAGACAGATATGCACCTGCAAGGTAGCATCCCTTGGGATTAAAGTAGGCAGTTAATTTTGTTTGCGTTTTGACAGGGTGGTTTTAATTTTACCTGGCAGCATAGGTTTACTCAGGTGTTCTCTCTGGACCTGTCTAGTGTGACCTATTATCACCATATGGTCACAGCTCCCACAGCTCACTACTGGTAGACCTGCTGACTCTAAAAGTAATTTAACCCATGTTGATGTTAGTGAAAACAGAATTGTGCTGTGTTAACGCTGTGTTGTGCTGTGTTTTGTCTGTGTTTTGTCTGTGTTTATGAACTCTTATTCACAATTGTTTCTCTTTCAAATGTAATTTCACATGTTGTAACATGACAGCTTTTGTTTATGAGGATTGTTTTTGCGCAGTTTTCTGATTTTCATCATCTTAATCACTACCGTATAAGCAAACAGAGGCAATGATAACTCAGATTACAATTTGTAACAGTCAAATCATAACAAATTGTCAACAGCTAGCTCTATCTTTTACCCATTCTAAATGAAAGCTGCTTTTCTATATAATGAAAGCTAAAATTTGTCTATTCCTTATGCCATGACCCCTTATCATAAATGCTGTTTTAACAACTGTTGAACTTGTCGATTGTTTAATGTACAGCTAATCAGAATTTTTTTTTCCCATTTAAACTTGTGTCAAATGGAAAGATGGAAAACACTGGAGAAGACTACATTAAAAAACCAGAAAAAAATATTTTGTATTAAGTAATGTAATTAAGACAAGTCCAAATCTGCTCTGAGAACAATACACAGTACATGTAGTAATTTCTACAAGTCAAATTATCTTTTTTGCAAAGTCAGTGTATTAGCCAAGCAGAGGAGCAGAGCTACTGGGACATGAACAAAGCAAAACAATTGACCTTGCTAATGTTAAATTAGTAAACACAATAATCAGACTGCTGAATTCCCAGAGCAAACAAAAAGCACAAGACTAAGTAATGCTCTTTCTCCCTCCTTTCAGTTTTTATGTCTGTATTTCTCTGAGAAATCAAAACAATCTTCACTGCCTTCTATAGGTCTAAAATAAATGCTACTGAAAGTGAAACAAAAAACAAAACAAAATTCATTCTAGAAATTAAAAATGAATGGATAATTGTAGTCCCTTCTTTAGAGCAGTTATGCTTTATAATTAATATGTTTTTAATTTACAGATGATTGCTTTAGTTTTAATGAGAGACGCATCATTTTGCGGTGCATTACCACCATGACTGTCAGTCAGTGCAGTGGAATAGCAACAACACATGTCACATGGCCCACACAGTCATGTGTTAGCATCTGCAATGGGATACAAACAAAACAGTGCCATTTGCTTCCTGGTTCCTAATTTCTGGCCATAGGTCAAGTGTCTCTGGACAAGACACTGAACTCAGAACCACCTCAAAGGAGCAGCCTGTCCAAAAAGAATAAAAGTAAAGTAAAAGTAAAGAATAAAAATTATCATTTTTAATCATCATTATCATTATTATTGAGGCCAAAAGCTCCCTGGGGTGCCTTTAAGTGAAGGATAGCCATAGATGCCATGCAAATATGTCTTTTGACAATAAACAGGTTTGTTTTTGTGTGTACTATATTTTCTGTCTCATTGCAAGTTATGCACTACGCACACATGAGCCCTGAGTCTTCAGGAATCCCTTTAGCCTGTTTTGATTTGTTAAAGAGATGAGTGGGGTAAACTTGGAACAGTAAAACACCCTTGAACACACTTATAAAGTTGGCTATACCTTAAAATCATGCCACACTAGCATCTTTTCAAAATTCCCTGCAAGGTCACCAGTGAAATAGTATTCATCCATATTCCTACAGAAAAGCATTTTCATCTTGGCATAAGGCATAAACTGTTTGCGACATCAAGCACATTTCATCCTGTGCTGAGCATAAAAATGAGCTTTCCACATATCACATCACTACTTTCTGTAAATCTGCACTGACAATTCAAAAACACATAAACATATGCACACACACCCACACTTCATCAAAGTATAATGCATTCACACACACTCAAACACAGACACTAGCCTCCCCCTCACCTGCTCACACACACAAGAACGATTGAAAAGACACTACTGATGGCACACCTACTGCACAAAAACACAGCTCAAATTCAATTCACTGACTTCCCCACAGTGACCCACTGGCTCCAAATGCAAATCACAAATCTGTGTTAATTTACTACATGTTGCGAAATATGCTCATCAACTTACGGTGTGTTATCTTCAACATCCACAGCTCACAACAATAAAACTGATTTAATTTTAATATTATTTATCCATTTTGATTGGTGAAATAGTTTTCATAGTAAATGTGGTCTTCTCACTTCATCTCTGCACATATATAAGAGGTAGTCTTAGTAAAACCAACATCAGTATCTTGGATGGTCTTTTTTGGTCAATCACTAAAGTTTTAAGCATTCGTACTGTTCTGTGATAAAAATAGTTTTTTGATATACATTTCTTGCCCTTTTGGGCAAACTGGAGGTTTTAATGCAGTGTGTTCTTCAAGCTCTGAGGAAGTCACACTGTAAAAACTGCTAACTTGTGATTCATTGCAAACTGCAAATTCTGTTAAATTGTGTTCCTACGTTTTATTTCTTTCACAAGTTAAAATCATTGAGTTCTTCTGAATAATATCCTTACTCCGCTAGGCTCTTCCACCGTCTGCTACACTCACCTGTCAAATCATCAAACTCAAAATTTTGCTAATGTTTGTTGCCTTGAAATTTTGAGTTTTCTAAATGTTTCCTTTTTACAGTGCAAGGTGATGCCATGCGTCTGTGTTGCAGAACTCCTGCTTCTTTGCAAATACTTCAGTTGCCTGCTGTTTAAGTTTATATTGATGTCTTCTTTCTATAGTTTCAGTGCAATAGCGACAGCTTACTATTCATATTAGATTTTACAAAGAAAATACTGTGCTGTGATACATATTTACACAAGAGGGAGGGTATTTCTCTTTTTAAAACTGCTATGATCAATACTGTTATCTAAAAGGTCACTCATAGTGATGAATCCACAGATACTATCAACTATCATCTGATTGCAGTTTTCATCACTGCAACACAGAGTGTCAGCATCTCCCACTTCACTGGATTAGTTTTAACGCTTGTCTGTGTCCTTTAATGTTTCAAGTCACTCTTACCACATTTATAAACCTTATGCCCAAAGGAAGAGAAAGTTAGCAACCAGCTATTGCATATAGTACAGTATTGAGCAGCTAACAAGCCAGAAGTTGGAGATCAAAAGAGAAAGTGAATTGACTTACATTCAAGCCTTCAGGTGGTCACAATCTGCTGATGTTAGTCTCTTACATATCTAAATAAGCAATTGTCTGCACACAAGTGTTCATCTTAAAAAAAGGCTGAACAAATCCGTCTCTGTTATGTTTACATCTTGTTTCTGCTGACCCCAGGTGGTCAGAAATTTCCTGGTGCACCTCTAAACAAGCAGTTACTGTAATCTGCATTCAGACTTTTAATGCTGCCACCATCAGATTATCTTTTATTTGAAAGGGAACAGAGCCACCTGTTTCAAGTTTTTCTTGTGAATCAGACATCGTGGTGCAGCTCCTTTAGCAGCCAGGTAGAAAAAGCAGCATGAGTTAGTATGCAGTTCAACAACTTGAATATCAGACATGGATGGGTGCTCAAGTGGTGAATCCTGTTAGCAAAGCCTTTAAGTGATACTTCTTACAGCAATTGGATGAACAATAAGCTTTAATCTGTTGTCCCTTGATATAGCCAGCTTTATTTGTTACCTAATATTTAAACACTCAAATGGAAAACAGGACAGTCTTCTAAAAAGTGAATATAAGCAGTGACACATTCTGAAAAAAACATTCTGGCTGCAATAAAATAGTTGCAAATTGATAGATGGTGACAGCGAGAGTTATGTAAGCTACTGTGGCAGATCTGAGTCAGTTAATGTGATTTTCCCTACCTGACCCAGTCGCTTAGACAACAGACCTTTCTTGATGTGGAATAACAAAAATTTGCATGAAATCCATGCGGATGCAGGAGAGAATGAGATTCATGGAGTGTTGGAGGCTCACAATAACACTGAGAGACTGGGAGAGATGCTCACTCACCAGCCTCAGACTGTACTTCAGCAAGTACAGTCTGAGGCTGGTGAGAAATGATGTAAATTCAACTACGTATACTTACTTATATAATTCATTAGAATCTATATCTTGCAGATATAGATTGCAGATACAAAAATATTTATAGAATACATATAATATATCTTTTATCACATCATGTTATCCACTATCAGGAAATCCACCCACCCGTATATGATAAGTAAATTCTTTTGGGTTTTAAACAACACAGTTTCACCCACTACACCCTCTTCTCTGTGTTGCAAGGTGAATGCTCCAACAAGGTGAGAGGCTGAGGAAATGCTGTACGAGCATCAAACATCATCAAGGGCACATCTCAGTGTTGTGATGGAAACAACCACACATACAGAAAGATTGCCCTCCAGGCTGCAAGTGATTCATAGACTGCACAGAACTGACAGATGACTTTAAACCTGGCATCCTCTGTTGCTTCAGATGGCTTTAGCTGTGGCACTTTGCTGGCTCTCAAGAGGCAGGCTACATAATGTCAACATCTTTGATGGTACGTTTAGCATTTTTCTGAATATGTTAAAAGCATGATTCTTCAGCCACATTCAACCAGATCAAAAACGTGATAACAGGTAAGGTAGAAAATGATTGTGGATATATTCTCTATTACTGCAGTGTTGCTGTTCGTACTTATACTTTTTAAGTAATAAATAAGCAAAACACAGAATTTTAATATGAAATAGAATGAAACTAAAACTTACAGTACATCAACTAACAGCAGAAGACTGTGAGGTCTATTATATCACACAGAACCACAGAACCCGGGTTAATTGTCACTGAGTAAATTACTTTCCTCTCATTGTACACTGCAACAGTGAACAATTAACATGCATGTCACAATCTGTTTCATTAAAAGAACTATGGCTCATAAAAATATTATGCAAGAACCACTTCCCAGTGTCAGCTGAGACTCTTTCATATCCCTCTCTGTTCTCTGTTTCAGTGTCCTACATGCATGTGACAGAACTGTAACAGAGACCTTGGGAGCAGTTGAATAGGGCTGTCTGAGCATGTGTCAGTGGAATATTTAATGGAAACACCATGCTCCTAATATACATTCCATCTGTAGCCTGCACAATGAATAACAACAGCTCTTGCAATATTGACTCCTCCCTGCTCCCCCGTTTTAATGATTATGCCTTTGTCCTTTGTGTTAAAAAGTCCTGTAGGAAACATTCCATTACTACGTTACAGGAGGAGTAGCTGCGCAGTGCAACGCTGGCTCTCTTGTCACATCAGCTCTTTATTATTCATTAGGATCTCCTTCTTTTCCCTACCTAAAAGGACCTTGATAAGCTATGTTTATTCATACACTAACCTTTTTAAATATTTCCAAGAGCTCTCCAACAAAGTCCTACCTGGCATACCTAATATCTAATCTTTGTTGCATTATTCAGTACTCATGCTCTCACTTCTCATTTAAGATGCAATACATGAATTTTACCTCCATACTTCTTCTTTGTCTTTCTATTTTGCCATCTCATTTGGTCTTTGTACTTCTCCCTTTCCCTCATTTACACTATCATTTCATTATTGAGATTATTGTGCAGGCGCGAAAATAATTTTTCATTATTTTGTTTGTCTATTTTAAACATATTATTGAAGTTATATTGTCTTTCCTTCCCTAACCCCTCCACCTTTTACCTCTGGATCATTCAAAAGTCCTTCACTGTGATGGCAGCTTACTGATCAGTGCAGTTATCTCCCTACAACCACCTCTACTCACCTGCCCACAATTGAATTTTTTCTTTACTTAGTATTTATTAGAATATAAGGTAGAACCTTTACCATTCTATTATGCAATTATAGGAAATAACACACTATAGATAATTCAGGCCTGTGAAATGAAATATTTGACTGAAATAATGCAACAACAGCACCACTGCGCTCTGAAATCCATCATTTCCAGCAGCTTGCACTGTGTCGCCGTCAGTAGAAAAGAGGCATCCAGTCAGGCATGGAAGCCAAAATGAGGAACATCTACTTGTATGTGTCTGAGTTCCCTCAGTTATATGACACAACTTCATGTTTATATAGAGACATTTTGAGGAAAGCTGCATCATGCAAAGAGCTTCCCATTCAAAGAGGCATATCAGGCATGTCAGGTAGTTTCTGCTCAATGTAGGTAGGCAATATGTGTAAATATATATTAGCTTAGACATACATCTTCGTTGCTGACCACGAGCTGGGGCAAAAAACAAACAACGTAGAAGACATAGTGATGTAGTCCTTCTAGAAATTTAGAAAACTCAGCCTATGTTGCTCTGACCCCAGTGGTCAAGTTTCTTTGTCTCTGGAAAAGTCCATTACTTCTGACACAAGTAACTCTTTTATAACCACCTTTATTGACGTTTTTCCCCAAAAACATTTTAATTTAAAGTCATTCTTTGACATTTCATGAAATAAATGTATTCACTGTTTTAATGAAAGATAGATGATAAGATGGATGTCATTATAATGTCACAGGTTACATACTGTACGTATGAAGTTACAGCTATAGTCTGTTGTGTGCAAAAGAAATTCACCTACCACCATCACCAAAGCTAAGTTATTAATATTGTATATGTTGTTTGTCCAATTAGTACAAAACAAATATTAAAAATACCCACTGAATTGCTATGTGGGGTGTATGTGCCATTAACGCCCTGTGATGACAAGACGTCAGAAAGTTCCTGCTGGAAACGCTAATTAAACAAAGAATATGCAACATAGTATAATTTTATTATATCAGCATAAGAAACATCACAATTTTTCCTTTAGCAACATAACAAAAATGTTTCAGGTATGTTAGACACCTTCAGAACTCGTATCTATTCAAGTGTGAATTTTGTATGATTAAAATACGTAATTACAATCTTTCTTTTACAATATGAGAAAATAAAACAAGACTAAAAATAGCTTTTTCAATATAAATTAAAAAACGTCTCTCTCAAAAAATCTCAAAAAATGAAACTATTGAAAAAATTTAAGAAATTAAACTATCAGCAAAAAACAAAGATACAAACAAATCTATATCAAATGTAAATACAACAAAATGAGTAAAATGTAATTGTAATGTAATAACATGTTACTATAACCCATAGCCAAGTTCTCTAAAAGTTCCTCTTGAACTACAGTTTTTTATTCAAGCTTTAATTATTAAACATTAACTTTAAAAACAATAAGTATGTTTCAATACATCCTTCAGGAATTCGATGTGGTGAAATTCAATGTGAGTTTAACATTTAACATCTTAATTAAGGTACCTGTCTGAGTTCTACTGAGCCTGAAGCTCCTTTATTCCCATTTCTAGAGGTTCTAAATCATTAGCACATAAAATCATGTTCCTGTCCAGCTCCATTTGTCTTGTATAAGTGGCTCAGCAAACCATACTCTGCTCCTCTATTATACCTGCACTGCTTGGATAGATACAGTAGTTAGCATGAGCAGACAGGTTTTCTTTCTTTGTGCCCCCATCTGCCAGTCTGCCAGCCACCCATGATACTTGGCATGGCTACAGTGAGCACTGTAGCAGCACCATTGGCCCTGTCAGTACACTGCTAAGAGATGGGCCAGCTGTAAGCCCAGATACTGATGTACCGACACAAGCCCTGGTCCCAGTCAACACAGGTAATCTGCAAAAACTCTGGAGCAACAACGTTCCAGCATGAACAAGACTCACATCCAAACAAAAATTACTTATGTGCTGCATAAGTAATTTTTTCTCAACAAAACAATTAGCCTGTACTTTTCATTACTGCTGTTTCAATCTTGTATTACCATAATGTTTTGTCCAATAACAGCTGTTAATGTCTAAAATACAAATAATTCCCTGATGCATTCATCTTGTTTGTAACCAGACTTTTGCCATCAATATTTTTCACTGGTCATCTACATCAATACCGGCCTCTGGAACACAAACAAATAAGAAAATTAAGCCATAAAAATCTTCACTGTTTACACTCTGTGCTTTAATTGTTGGATTGATTTCTGACTGACCATGACTTTTATTTATGCCTGCAGTCTTTCTTGTGGGACCTTCATATTTCTTTTGCATCACCAAAGATAACCAAAGCACTGTAACTAAGCTCTGACCTCATTATGAGTTTGTTTGGACTGAGAAAGACAGACACAGACTACACTTCTGCAAAACAGTAGAACACGATGGTGAACAGGAAGGGGTTCAAGTGCAGCGGTAATATCTGTTTTAGCTGACAGCTATTGAGTACATCTGGAAATGTTTATTAGTAAAATTAATTACAAATTTAGCAGCTGTGCTAGTTTCCAATTACTCTAGGTTACTTTATTTTCCATTTCTACTTCCCTGTGTACTCATGCTGTCCTCCTCATGGCGCTGTCAATCTCTATATAGATCTGCCTGTTTGTTTTCACTTCTCACTCTCATTCTTCCCTCAGATGAACTGTCACATGCCCTCCACTGAGCATCAATCCACTCTCTGCAATCTGCCCCAAAGTTAGTGATGCCAAATCCATGACGGCCTCACTCAATCCACATTTTCCACCCAATGGAATTTGAGGACACATAAACCGAACCTTGCTTGGATATGCACATTCCCACTCAGACCCATCAATCAGGCCTTGTGGGAGCTGCCGTGCTCCAGATTGGTTTTTAGCTTTCCAGTGAATTGATTGAGAAAAAGAAACTTAAAGTAATGTGTTTGCCAATAAGTTGCCACACCGGCTCGATTGAAATGACACCAGACATCGTGACTGCCTCTACCTACGATTACTAAGGGTTTTTGATGCTATCTTGGAGCCGTGCTGCCTTCTCTACTGGCCGCACAAACTATCAAACTATGTTAACGCTGGATATTACCTGCTACCTATCATGAGAAATAGCAGTTTGTGTGAAGCAGGCAAATGAGTGAATGTGAGGGTAAGAGAATGAGCGGTGAGAGTGAAATCTCTGCTGTGAAAGTAGAAATCAGAAGGGGAGAGACAAAAAAGCTGCAATTCAAATGCTGCAATCTGACAGAATAATTTATTGAGTTTCTGCAGCTTGGTAAAGAGTTTCTGATAAATGGGGCAAGTCATACTGAACTGTTATCAAAAATGAGAAGGAGGTCAAACCAATTGAGAAAATATATTGCAGTACAACTGAGCAACACCCTTCAATTTGCTGTTTAATGTTGACACATTTTGAATTGGTGGGACATTGTTGTCTCTTCGTGTGGTGTTTGAAACAGCTGTGGTGAACAACTTAATAACATTTGCAATCTCTAAATAATGACGCAGTCCTTCACTGAAATTTGTAAATCTAAATCAAGCAAAAAATAATTTAATGAACTCGGTGAATAATAACAAGTGCAAAAATTAAGCATGAAGCTCAAGCACACTTCATTCATACAGCACACCATACTGTATGTGTTGCTGTATACACATCAATAAAATTATATTATATCAACCTATCCACATATTTATGTATTTGTCCATATAGTCTGTGTTTACATCCAGTTATTGTTTTATTTCATAAGCCTAAAGAATTAGCACAGTTGAAAAATGTGATCCAGTGTGATTCAGCCAGTCTGGTGAGAGCTGATTCAGACATAAAGTTTCTCCATGTATTGTCCATATGAACCTTCAGCTTATAGATGGTATGAAAAAGGAAGTAGTGGTCTTGTAGTTTGAACTTATAAAGAAAAATCAATTGGCAGACTCAATAAAAACCTGTCTGTTCTTGGTCTTGTTAATATTTAAATAGGTTTGGTCTGTGAGTTGGCTGCTTTGTCGTTGGACTACTTTGCACACTCTTTAATGTTGCTATAAAAGTATTTAGCGTTCATGTTTATATTGGCCAGATATATTATATTATACAAGGCATTTAAGGTCCAGTAAAATGCACAATGTTTAATGTATATTTTCAAATATCTCCAATTACAAAAAGGTTTCTTATAATCCACATATAGTACTCCACACAATAAATACATAACATTTACAGTATACTAATACCTATTGTTGTTCCAACACCAATGCAATGACTCTACTAAAACTTTAACATTGACAGTAAAGGAAATACTAGTTTTTAATGTTCTAAATATTTTTAAACCACACAGTCATTCACAGAATGTGATGAAATACCATGATATTCAGACTTGAACTGAACTTCAGTGTTTCCAGGCTCCTGCTAACTTAATTTCAGGACTTTAAATTGAGGAAGAAAGTCACTCCAGGCGAATTTAAAAAACATCTTAACTTCTAAAGAACTAAAATTTTACTGCATTTTATTTTACTGAACCATATTTATTTTATTCAGTGCCACTTAATCAAGGTGAATGCGTGGCTGCATTTCATACTCTTGTGTAACAGTATTGTTGATCTTGCTGTCTTGGCCAAATCTCTCTTGAAAATGAGACTTGGAATCTCAGTGAGGTAACCTATCTGGTTAAATAAAGGAAACTTAAAACTTAGAACTAACGCATAGAAGTTTTTGGAGCTCGTGCTATCAACTATATATAGAAAAGACTAGAAGAACAGCGAATCCCTTTATTAGGTCTCCATTCCAGGAACATGACATTTTGAGCCTGGTTTCAACTCAGACACTTTTTGATTTAGCAAACCACGAATCCTCCACTGCAGCAGCAAGATTAGATCAGAATGTCATCTGCTGCCGAATCCTTATGTGAATGCCAAATATTAAAATATCTACAATGGGGTTCATCATTACAAGACTGTCTGACAGGTCTTTGTCGTACAGTGTCCTCTGAGATTTTGCTGCTGACACGGAGAAAATATGTTCATAAAAGGTCTGTTGTGAGGGTAGCGTTGTTACAATGAACCAGCCTCACCCTAGTGAAAACTTACAGTGTGTTGTAAGGTCAATTACTGCATTAGCAAATGCATATTATGCCACCAGCTTGATAGCTTGGGAGGGGTGAAGGTAAGGTTATATGACAGCAAATAAAACAGTGATTTGCAAAAGTGATTGCTTGCTTCGTAAACACTTTCAGTGGCCAAAGCATGCAGAGATGAGTTCCCTGATTGCTTATTGATCATGAATGAGTACCTCAGTGAGAGGAGATCAACTCAAGGTTACAAGGGTCAGTTAAACAGCTCGCCAGGCCTGGCACAAATCTGTTATTAATGCTTTACTATGTTCATCAGTAACGCTATTGATTCCTTGTAAAACATTTTAACTTAATCCTTTATCAAGCGAAATATTACTTTTGCTGCTACACTATTGCATCAAATTACTAGCTTTAACTGAAAGTGGTTGCTCGTACTGATGAATCAACAGAGAAATATCACTCAACTCTGCATTTCGTTTTAGCATCTTTCAGCTCATTGCTTCGTTTTCCAATGTTGAACATTGTTGTTTTAATTCACTGCCACCGCTCTCACACTCAGCTTTTTTTAACAACACTTAACAAACCCACTATCTGCTCGCTTTAACACCAAATAACAAATAGACAAAATTAGGGAATAACAGAGTGGAACGCTTAGCAGCTAAGGAACCAGATATTTTCCACAGAAATTGTTAGTGAGCAGAACAGTGCCAGGAGGAGAATCAGTACGGGACTTGGAGTCAGCAGATTGTTCGTACAGTCAACACTTTGTCCATTGTGTTTACTTGCCTTATGTCGAGTTAGCAACATTCTCATCTCTTCACAATGTCTTCTGAAGCTCGATCAAAATATGTATTTTCTGAATCAATGCTGTTAATTACATAAAGCATCAAACTATCAAAACTGTATCAGAACCCCATCAAATCATGGGCAGAATATTGCTTGATATTTCTGTTATTGTTTTGGTTAATTATTTAATTGTAAGCTGACAAACAAATTGCTACAGGTTTCATTAATAAAATCCCTGTTTTAAATCCATCTGTGACTCCTCATAGCTGCCAGCTTGGCCTTTACAGTAATCATGGCATATTTTTCATTATTTAATTTCCATACAGATACCATATTGTTTTAAAAAGCTATTTAGCAGAAAGCGACACAAGGGAAAGTAATGGCACTATGGGGGACGTCTCTGTAAAAGCTAACACGATATAGCTACTGATTTAATTAGACAGAGACACATAGATGCAGAAAGTGTATGAAAGAAACAGCATGTCTGTGTCATTTTGGGGACGAGGTTCAGAGTAGTTGTAGAATTGTGTGGATATCATGTAGCTTTTCATGCGAATTAGGGGAGACATTTGGCAGGTCTGTGTTATAATCTATAGGTTCTTAGAGGAATGGGGGATGAGCAGAGGATTGTAAACCATATTTCAAAGGAACTGAGTAAGATAAAAACTCCTCAACATTCCTTTGCGCTCCTCTGTTCCCCAGCTGTGTGTATCAATCATTCTCTAATATTCCCAGCATGTCTTCAGGGTCTCTGTTCAGGCCCGAGAGCCCAGCTTATGGCATCCTTCAGATCTTTCTCTCTTTTATGTGAATGCACATTCTAACTTCAACATTTCCATCCAGCATTAAGATTTGGGTTATCTTCAGCGTGCAGATAGGTTTCTTTTGTGTGTGATGAAAAAGCCCCACAAATTTCAGAGGTCAGTGGCCAAAATCAACTGTGCAGGGAGCAGCAAAGGACTTCAGTTTAAGATTGCATGCAAATAAAGGGCGCGTCTGAAATATTTTTGAAGAAAACGTGGCAGAGTCTCTATATGCTATATGCTATAGGCCTTATATAACAATTGTCCTGATTCCCAACTCAACAACTGTACCTTGTCAACTGCTGATGCTTTATAAACACCACTGGAATCCTACAGTGTAGCAACCCTGTCTCCCAAAAATTACGTTTGTATACGACGAAACTGCATTCTGAATTACGTTTCGCAGTAAAATGTATTTTGTTTGTCATTACGTTTGTTGGCCACGTATTTAATACTTCTGTGATCAACATAACTTCTCAGTCTGTTTCCTAGTATTTCTTCAATGTGATTGATGACATTATATTCTAAAACGATAATGAATGATCTTTTAATTCTGATTTGTTGTACCTGTTGTTTATGTTATTTTCAGATCAGAAGCTTTCTTGTGATTTCACTATTCATCATTAACCCGCCGTTTACCAGTTAATTGCATTCACCTTTATCGCAGATTTGTATCGTCCAGTTTTACTCTGTGGTAACAGAATTCATTTATTTAAAATTTCATTGCTGAAAGCTGGTGTTTTTAGTTATCATTGATATTGCTATTAGAGAGATTTGTTACTATCCCCTTCTTTCATTTTTCTAATGCATGTACAGACTGAATGGCTCATATATTGAACCTGTAATGAAGATTACTGAGGATTCTCTCTTTATAAGTTTTATTCCCCAAAAACAATAGCAATAATACAGGATTTTCCTGGTTTACTTGCGGGTTAAATGCATGGTTGATATAATCAAATGCAAGTTTGAACGCTGCCGTATGCAGTACAATGACAACATCTTTTAGATGGGAGTAATGCAAGGGACTGTTTTGCCAAGATAACTGGCAGTCCCTCAGCTTCACCTGAAATATTTTATTTCTGATAGATCTGATTGGACTTGGCCAGCTACAATCAGGTTAACTAAATTTCGCCATGGACTATTTACGTTAGTTGTTCAGTTGGCGATCAGCACCCTTTTGTGTAAAATAGCTAGCCAAAAGGTAGTAGCTGTTAACCATGTTGTTATACATTCTAGTTAGGGATGGGCGTATTGATACTCTGGTATCAATACTTCGATACCCACTGGTCGATGCTTTGGAATCAATACTTTTTTAAATATTGCGATACCACTGTGCTAATACAAAATGTGCAATTTGTTTTCTCCGATGATAGTTTTAGGCATTTAAAACCAGCATAGACGTATTTTAGACAGGCTTCCGTGTCACATGATTATGGCAGCCTATCAGAAGCGTTCAGACGCTGCAGCTCAGAGTGAGCTCAGACAGCAGCACCGCGGCAGCACGGAAGTCAGAGAGAGAAAAAGAAGTGTAGTGTGTGGTGCTATTTTTCACCCATGACCAAAGTTAATGCCATGTGCTCAGTCTG
>JAUBNQ010000017.1:11687895-11703541 GCA_032353495.1 Ctenopoma kingsleyae | reverse complement strand
ATGTGCATTTAGAGAAATGTATCTACATATAAATCATTTTATAATTTTTATGATGTGTGTGTGACAAAGAGTCTCTTTGAGTCTCAAAGAGTCAGTCTGTTGTTTGCTGGGCGGGTAACAGGATGTTGTGGACTCTAAAAGCCCTAACAGCTTGTGGTAGATGCATGGGAGAGGGGCCCCTCTAAGGTGCTCAGCAGTTCTTATAACCCTCTCGACAGCTGTGTGATCGACACATGTGCTTGACCTGAGCTATATGGATATGCAGCTCAAAACAAACCAGGTTGGCTTGCTTCAGTGACAAAGGAAGTAGAGATGTCATTGCTTTCTTTTTTGTGGATGCCATATGACTGTAAGCAAACATGCTGACCTATATATATATATCTTTTCCTGATTTTCTGTTTGTCAGATGTTTAAAATTACAGTTGTACATATAAATACACTGAGCGTAGCCTTGATACATAATCTAACAAATATAATAAATGTTCCTCAAAAGTTAGACAAAAGTTTTTGCTCTGAAATTTTAAACCAATTATGCAGACATACAGTACTTTCTCAGAATTAATTCTTGAAATATAAATAAAATGTTGAAAAGTAAATATCTTCAAAGCTTGAAAAAAAGATAATCAAAGAGCTTCTCTGCCTAATGAAATAATGGCAGTCAAAAGACCAGAAAAAGCACATCTTCTGGAGTCAAATCACAGGATCTCGCTTTATATGGAGAGTCAAATATTGACACTTCTTTTCCTACTGTATTAAAAGTCTATGATGTGACTTTCTGTTTGATTAATTTCAGAGGCTACGCATAATTGTGTGAAAAGTAGGCTTTACCTAGTCTTTGTATGGATTGTGGTTATGGTAGAGATCATTTCATAGCTTTTAAATATTTATTCTATCTTTTTTGATCCGAGTATGTTCAGTGTCATAGAAAAATAGTTTCCAAAGTCAGTTTATACAGTGATATCATGAACATAAACAAGATGCAAGATTACTTTACAACTTAATTGTGCACACAAGACTCCCATGGAGAAAGCCTGTATCTTAGCAGTCTGCTATTTTTAACTTGTTTTTCATGCAGGGAAATCCAGACATGAGGACCTAAATCTTTCAACACCACAGGCAAGCATGAAAAACTGAACAAGATTAAGAGGTGTGAGAGTAATTTGCTGCATCAGCCGTCTTCCTTTGTTTGTTTGTTTGTTTAGATTTCAGCTACCTTGCTCAATTGCATATTGTATTCACACCCCTCACTTTGTTGGAGCTGCATGGCCACCAGAGGAGGTGTAAGTTGACAAATGAGGAAGGAAGACACAGCATGAGGTCATGGCGAGGTAGTGAGCTACCTCTTGCTGTGTAAATAAATAAGCCATGGTGCTGTCAGCCGTGCCAAATATTCATCACAATAATAGCCACCTTGGGGTTGGTTAAATGTTCCAAGGAAACATCAAGGTCAGTCTGTGTGCCCTAATAACATAATAAACTTAAGAAAATGTCTGATTTGCTTCTCTGTGCGCTGAAAAGCACTTGAAGAAGCAGTGGAGGCTTAGTGAGAAAAGGTGTTAGGGATAAATAAGATCAGTGGAATAATTAATATATTTTATCAGCAGCTTATCCTTGAACATTTTATGTCTGTTGTAAGAAAATACAGTCGTTTTCTATGCTCATACAGTATGTGCATCACGTTTTATGTATATAGAAAGCAGTGAATCCACAGTGTCATTAAAATGATTGATCCTATCATATACCTTTCCTGTCAATGCATCTTACATAATAACAACAAAGAGGGAGTGTCGAGAGAATCTGAAAAGTGAAAATCTTTTTTACCAGATATTCATATTGCTCTTGACACACAACCTATCATTCAAAGCTTGCAAGTACATTTAAAACAATTCCCTTGTGTCATGTTTTCTGTGTCCTTGGTTGCCCCACTGTTTGAATGGCATACGGAGACTCAGGCACAGGTACTATCCTCAGGTAGAGAATGGTATTGACTTAGACTTTTTAAATTTATATGCACCTGAAGCACAGACCATAGTAAAGAGATATTACTGACCTGAAGCAATGTCTCGATAATATAATACTGTATAATAATGGATGTTTATATACTGCATATAGTTAAAACCCTTTGACTCTAATTTATTTCGTGATTGCAAGGGTTATTTTACACATCTGACTGGAAGCTCTATCATAAAAGATTTATAATGACACTTATTTTTTAAAAGATTTTCTAATATAAATATCCAAAGAAACACAACAAATGTGCATTTTTCATATTTTCTTATGTGAATTTAATTCAAAGATTTTTAAAAGATGAGAATAAACATTAATCACTTGTCCATGACCCCAGGGATCGTTCTGAAATCTATTCCTGGAGATGTGCTTATAAAAGAACATGAAACAACTATTATGTTCAGTGGATGTAATGCTTTTACCACTATTGACCTGAAAGAGCTGTTATCAGTCCAGCTTTTCTGTAATACCTGAAATACCCTGATTCCTACTGAGATGGTCTGTCCAGGTGGAAAAACAACTCAAGTAATTCATCACGTTTTTAATAGATTGAATTTTAAAGATGGAAATGCAGTGGAAGCCTTGAGTTACAGCAGCAAGGGCAGTTATTAATACATCAAGTAATTAGTGTGGTTCTGAAGTATTATGAATGAAAGTAATTACGCTGAACCTATTTTGCACCTTGCCTCTCTCTTAAATTTTATAGAAATGGAAATTCCATCATGACCTTTTAACCTTGTGCATTATTCAGGTGAGCAGGATACCCACTATTTTGCTCACAGTATAGCCCAGGGCCCCGGTTTTTAGCATGTGTTGAAACCTCTGCAAAGCTCTGGAGAGTCGAGTGGTGGATTTATTACCCTTCACACACCCTTTTGGCTTCTTGAAAAATACCTCCCTTTGGATTAAATGTTAAAGACTGAGGCGCTCCCATTTTGTAAGGAAACTAAATTAACCTGCATACCCTAAAGCTTTCTTCTTTTACCTCACACTAAAAGCCAAAAAGTGCATAAAGCATAATGTTAATGTCGATGATACAGATGGAGAACAGAGAGACTTTGAAACACAAACACACCAGCAACTGTTTTACATGAATCTATAGAAAATTAAAGATGCATACAGTTTGCATAATGAATGCTCTGTACATTATATACATTATACACTCCTAAGGGAAAAGCATGCATGTTTATGTGTGGATGTTTTATTAAGGTCTGTGGGGTTATCTATATGTAGATGTGCAGTGTGGCTTCAATTTCCTTGTCTTTATTAATGCTATTACAAAAGACAGAGAATCGATGATGCTGTGTCATTGTCACGCAACAGCAAGCCATTTTGTAGTACACAGTCGTTCCCCATGATTTTATAAATTGTATATGCTCTGAAATAAGGAAAGTATCAGAGTGTTACGCATCAGGCTTGACAAATAAATTATTTATTGGTCCTTAAGCATAACATCAAAATGTTGCTATTCAGTCCCAGCCTTTACAGCTCAGGTTATCTAATGAGCTATGTCAGGTTTGACTTATAGCTTGCAGTAACCACACAAATTTCCCAAAGGGGATTAATAAACTATCTATTAATATCATTAATTATTATTATTATTATTATTAGCCTGCCATAGAAAATAGGACTCAATTAAAGGTGACCTCTGGGGTGTATAGACGGACAAGCAGGTTGTGTCAATTGTCAGGAGCTTTAAGGTGATTTTGTTTGTGAAATTCACCTCAACAACATTTGCTTTAATCACTGTGTGCTGCAGCAGCATGATTCTTAAAGTGAGAGGATATAAAGCATATGCAATGTTTTGTTTTTAAGTCATGTACGAACATAATATGTTTCTTATTCAGGAAACAAGTGCTGTTAATGTAAAACATCAAAGCATTAGCAGCATGCAGCTGTAGAGATGGGGGTGAGAAACCTGGTGTAATGTTTGCAGCCACAGTAGGGTGTGATTCCAGCAGTGCTCTGTTCATGGCTACTGAGGCTCATGCCTGCAGTTTTGCCAGGGGTGACTGACGGTTTTAAGAGAAGATAGAAAGAAAACTATCATTCAAAGCACAGACTCCAATAAAAGAACTTGATGGGCAGATACAACATTTGTGCAATCTACCAAGCTACCAGCAAATGCAACTTGTTTAGATTCTGTTTCATATGTTTGTATCCATCTTTGATGTTGTCTCAATGCAAAGCTGCTCATGGCTTTAATGTATGAATAAAACATCTCACGGAGTGTTTGCTCCTGTGTTTTATTGTGGTTTTCCCTCATTGGTTACTCAAAAAAGGCAGTTTGGGGAGCAGCTATATTTACCATATCTTACGTTTTGAAGTTATTGGTACACAAGCCTAGGGACAAACACAAAGCAGTCCCATTTTTCATTCAGACAAGAACTCCTTGTTTGGCCTTTGTTCTGGCTTTATGAGATCCTCTCAGTGCTCAATTGCATTGAACGCCTTCGTTCACACAAAGCAGGCTGGCATCCTGGACCTAATTATTAACTTTGATAACAAGCTAGAAGTCTTGTATGTTCACTTATTCATGCTGACTGTTCAGACACATAGATATTGGCGACCCTCTGACAGGAATTTGCAGTTAAAAATACAGAACAGGCTGCAAAAAGATGACTCCTGACAAGACAGATGCCATTTTAATCCTAATTCTCTAAAATGCAATAGTGCTCTGCTAATAGTTGAAGCTAATGTATGTGTTAACACTAAGGTCTCACTTTTGAGTCCCAGAGGCAATTTAGCAACAGTGCTTTGACAAGAATACACTACTTGATTTAACGTCAGCTGTTTGGTTAAGCAGTCAAAGCAGTGTGGAAGCTGGGGGGTTGTCTACAAGACAGCGGACCTGTCTTAGTGTATTCCATTGAGTGCAACAATTTTTTTTCCATTAAAGAACAGATGTTACAATGGCACAGGTGTAAATGTGCAAATAAACATATTCTAATTTCGTTCTCTGACAATATAGTAAAATCAAATATTCCAGTTCAGGATTTGAGCTTTAAATTAGCACATACAGTAAGTAGACTACACATACTGTTTGATTATGACACAGTATGTCATCATAATATGGAGAGCACATTTTAATTATTTTAATGAACACACAGGATTCGATTAGCATAGTTTGCTCCTGTTTCCAGAGGGGAGTGCAAGCTATTCATTTTTTATCTGTTAATTAATTAATTTATTTGTTGTCAGTCTGGGCCTGTGGAATCAGTGTATTGTTAAAATAAATTTGATGGGTGTTTTTTTGAGAGAAAATAATGGTGAAATAATAGATGCAATTATTTCGGTCTCCGTGCTTGGTGTGAATAGATGAATAATGTTTTTACAGTTAACTCTTCATAATAAACATTACAAAAACATTGTGCTTTTCAATATTAGAATGGAACATGAAGTTCAAGTATGTCTTATGATAAATGCCAGTTCAGTTCTTAATCTGGAAAAGCAGAAGTTAGCAGACTGCTCAACGTGCATGTGCATGTGCATGCGTGAAATATAATGAAACAATACTGTCAAAGAGCTGAGAAACACCGGTCCATGTCATAAGTTCAGGCTTCATTGCTTTTTGTTAGTTTTAGCAATTCTGTAAATCCAATTTGAATTCGTAGTGCACCTAATGCTGACTGGTTACCTGACTTCTGCTCCACAGAGAGTGAGTGGAGAGGTGTGGGTGGTGCTCATGGTGGCAATGACAGAATTTGATGAATTTTATATGTTGAAAGCAGGTAATATTAGATCACAGGACATAAAGTATGTGAGTGGTGTTTTTCTCTTGTGTTTCAATCCAGTAATGTAAAGCTGTTTCTTGTCTGCAGAATGTATGTGAGGATGTTTAACTATGGAGTCTGGATTACCATACATGATATCTGATAAGGTGTTTTTGTCTAAAGTGTGGGAGTGTGCTCCCAGCAGTGATATGCATTACCATGGCAGACAGCAGGGCTGGGGGTGGATGGGCCAGAGATACAGAGATGACAGGAAGTGAATGATGTGAGGCTGCTGCTTACCTGTGGAATCTGAATGCATGATACCTGATGAGATGATTTGGTCTCAAGTGGGAACACAGCTGCAATCTGCTTTTCAGGTTTTTTGGAGAACATGCTCACATCATTACCTTGAAATCAACAAAGAAGTTAATAATTCTCTAATTGACTAGGTGGGAATGCTTTTAACAGGAAAGGTCACGTATCTAATATGTCTGTATGCTAAGTGTATAAAAAGAATAACAACATACAGTGACAGGGTGTTGTAGTGCTTGGTACATAACAAAAACAGATTTTGTTGACTGGAGAGAAAAATCTGAGAAAATTAGATGTTAATTGCTTAGTGGAAGGAAATCCTGAGCCAAAACTTGAATGAACATCTGCATCGCCTTTCCAAGATGAAAAAGCACTCTGAAACAAGAAGGGAGAAGATACAGATGTGGCTCATTTTCCTTTAAGTGTTTTCATTGCCAACAGTTTAATCATCTGACTTTAGATCGAGAAGATTATATTTCTGTTAAACTTACACTGAGATGCAGTTTTACTGGGTAAACCTGTTTAATCTAGTGCAATACAATAACACTCCTTAAATCCTTCCTTGTGAAGCTTATAATTTTCCATTTTTAGCCATGTTCTTAAAGATTATACAACATAAAGCTGATACATTTATGTAAATAAGATTGCTCCAAGAGCTCCGTCAGTGTAAATTACCACAAACACACACCTGCCACTTGAGGCCAAAGTGTGTCTTCACAAAACAGAAAGAATAAGGAGATGTGTACTCAAAATAAAGTTACTCTGATTTTACAAATTCTTAAACTGTGTGGTGTGTGTTTGTTGTGCACTGCTGGTTAGAGAGCTTTGTGTCTTTTGTGCCACAGTCTCTGTAAGGTTTTGGGCAGATTGAGTAGCCAAAACATTTGGCTCTGAGGGTACCATGGAAAAGAAGAACTGCAAAATAAAAACTATTTTATTTATCAGCGCATAACAACATAATTTAATGCAAAGAGTAGTTTAAACTTAACCTTGGCCCATGTGGGAGATTCTGTGTAGTAAACACAGCACCTACCAAAGAGCACAGATCTACACGGCACCTCCGTAAGTGTTAATAAAACCATACAGCACAAAAACAAATGAGTGTAGTGCTATTCAGATCTGCTGAGTAATTTCTTCACTAACTGAGAGACCTTCAAAAACATCACGCATACACGCACACCTGCACACCCGCACACATATTTGGACAAACAAATGAACTAACAAATGAATGACCACAGCTCTTGTTGAGTGTTCAATTGAGCAGTAATAACATTTCAATTTGTACTTGTACTCGCTTTCTCAAGAAGGCCAGGGAGGGCATACAGGTTCTAGTCAACACCTTCAATCAGCCAGTCGCACAATGCAAGGGTGCAGAGTCAGTGCACAGAGGATGGACTGCACTAATTGCACAACAAGGAGAATAAAGAATAATGAGGTTTTGTTTTTTCTGTGCAATCAATTTGAGCCGAGTAGTTTAAACAGGTGACAGACAGCTAGAGGAAAACAAAAGTAACATTTGGTTGTTGCAATATCCATGACAATTCACCCAAAAACATTTTCCAAATTGCTTGTATTGGTATCCAGCCGGCATGTTTGACTTTGCTGAGGAAACACTTCCCAATGACAACAATGTCAGGCAAGGTCTGTGGTTTACTCCTCCATCAGCAGGACTGTGTTTCTGTAAAGACATGTTGAGCTTTCCAGAGATCTTTTTTTTTATGTTTTCAATTCACAACCATTTCTCATTCACCCTTGTTGCACTGGAACAGCAGCTCAAGTTTCAGTCGAGATCAGCAAATAAAAGTATCAGCATTAAATACGAGTTTTCCTTCTTTTAAATTGTAGGCAGTGATATCCAGAAGTAATTATACAGAATATATGTAGCCCATGTAGAAACTAATAATAGTTATTTTATCCTCTTATTCAATATGGTTAGAAAGCTGGTTTGCAGACAAATAATTTTGGAGAGTAACAAAATCTCAGAAGATAAGTGTCGATTACACCCACGCTGATGTTTGACAGGAAGGTTAGAGTTGTGAGAACTCTGCTGGCAGGGTTTTATCTCTCCAACTTATTGATATTCAGCAAGAGTACTGTTGTTTTTTAGGACTGTTGTTTTCCTAATCCATACTTGACAGCACTTAAAGGACAAAACAAAAATATTAGAAATATGTTGCATGTTAATCTCATCTGGAACAGGCAGCAGAAATAAGGCCCATCTTGTAGAGCCGTATAAAATGTCCATTATCAGAATTTGGAATAAACACTATCATATAATGTCTAATAAGTGCCACAGTTTAAAAATCAATTATCCACAACAATGAAAATCACATCCATTTTAGCTTTAAGAGACACAGTCAAAGGATATGATGTAAAAAATTAGCATGTCTCTGTTGTGTGGCAGGAGTGGGGGACATAATTTAGGCAGTTGAGTTGATTCATTTTTGAAAGATGACTCTAGGCCCCTCAAGAGGAATGCAGCCAGGGTGTATGAGTGATATCTGCTCCATGGTTAATTCAGTGCGATTTTCCAAGCACAAGGTCACTCATTGTCAGTATCTGACAGAGGCCCATTCAGAAGAATGAGATGAGCTCAGAGAGTGTTCTCATTCTGAGGCCGCAGCTCTCGACTCATAATTATCTGGATGGCGCAGGCCTGCATGACATTGTCAAGGAATACAAAGCTGTAATCTCTGCCTGGTTCTTCTGTAATGAATTAACGCCAATGGCGGTGAAAAAGCAATGCATCACAGGCGCAGATAGATTTCATTTTAGAGTTATCAGCGGTTCTATCATGGGAATGGTTCCAGCAACACTGACTATTTAGAGTGGAATGACCTTTTCACTGCTAAGGTCTATGTGCCTGGTGGATAGTCAACCTTTCATTCAAAACTGCACAAGCACTGTCAAATTCTCCCCAACATGTTTAAAGGTTTTTGCATTCATGGAATTATGATGAGTTTACTGCAGATCCAATTGATATGCAAAATGAGAGTGTGAGCAAACAATAGTTTCACTTGCAATGCAGAAATGCCCTGTCAATTTTAAGTGAAAACATTTTACATGTGAGCTTTCTTTTGGTTGAAACAAGCACAATCATCTGCCACTGCAATAAGTGATTTCCACTTGATAAGATTTCTTAAAGTAAGTCATATTGTCCATCTACCAAAGCCTTAAATATACATCAGTCTCAGAAATCAGATTAATTGTGTCCTTGTACCTATACAACAACACAGGAAACCTGTACAGAATCACACTACACTACACTACAATCAATGTTGACCACTGAACCACACAACAAGTGACTTCAGATGCTGTTGCTCAGTGCAATTTCAATCAGTGTGTCCACCACTGAGGTCCAGACTAAAATGTCTCATCAGCTATTTGATGGACTGCCATGACATTTTGTATAGACATTCATATTCCCCTGATTAGATCTCCGAATGATTCTGTGCCTTTCCTTCTAGCACCACCATAAGGTTGCCATTGTCATGACTCATCTGTTTGTCATATTCTCTATTTTTGTCTCCATGAGCTTCCATACTCTCAGTGCTGTCCTGCTGTTTAATTCCAGCTCTTCTACCTCTCCCACCGCGTGCTCCGCCTTGCCTTTGCTCCATTTTGGTGCCACTTTACTAACCACGCCCGTTTCCTCCTCTACTCGTCTGATAACTGCATACATATATACACCCCCTCTGCCACTCAGTCACTGCCAGACTGATGTTATTCTCTGTGCTACAGACTCCCCAGCCTCTCTTCTTTCTCTCCTCATCACATCTTGAACTGCTCCTGCCCCCTGAGCTGGTGACTGTATGCTTTGCTTTTCTCTGCATTTTTGACCCTCGATGTATTTGTGTGATCAGCCATTTTGTGAAGTCTGTCTCAGCCTCCTTGTCAAGCAGTGCTCTACCTCAATCCTCAAGATCTTAATGCCATTGCCAACACTAATCCTACTGTGTCATGTCTGGAAGGAAGTTATTTTAACTGTGTTTTTGAATCCACTGTATATTTTTTTAAAATCTTTTTTGCATTGTGGAAAGTGTATTCACGTGGCCACATGTTTTTTGTGATCTCACCACTCTGGAGTTAAGGCTCTGTTTTTACTCTCTTCATCATTATAAGCCTTAACGCACTTTACAAACTGGATGCAAACTTCAAAGGTTGATAGACATTTTTCACCATGTTTAGAATACAGATATTTCTGATTATTAGTAGATGTTCTCCAATGATTTGAGTGGTTCTTTATACCACTAGTAATTTGTTAGGCAACCTCTTGCAGCCATAGTAAATATGAAGAGAAAGTTAAGTGACAGTGTAAACAGTCCACATTAAGAGCCACAGTAAACTGATATTATATTAGTGCATCCTTTTCAGGCTATTCTGAACCTATTGCTAACCTATATCACGCACAAGGAGAAATTATGTATTGTTCAATGAGTCACTTCAGCTGTTAAGCTTCAAAGCTAAGACACTCGTGAGCATTCTGCAGGAAATTGACAATTTGCATTTATTTCCCATGTGCTGCAGAATAGGGCCAAACAACTGACAAGCAGTGAGGCTTTTCTCAAGGTGTATTTTCAGATCATCCTCTAGTTACGATTTTTGATCATTCTAATATTGTCATCTTGAAAAGTGTAGTGAGCAACAGGAGAACTGCAGGTAGGCCGAAGCACTGCAGCTTTGCACAAACAAACAATAAATGTAACAGTCTTTCATTACTGTACAACTCTGTGGTATTGACAGGTTTCCCAGCAGCGCCGTTTTAAGAAGGAGACGCAGAAATCACACAATGGTCACGTTAAAAGGTGAGTTTCTGAGCAGTTAACTGCATGAAATACAAAAGTGGTTTGTGAAAAATGTTCAATATCTCTGTAGGTGTGGAAAATTTTAATAGAAAAAAAATGCTTTTAAAAAATAATAAAGCTGTTCATTTTCCACTTCACTTTGGTGTGTGTGTGTGTTGGGGGATAACAGAGTCTCACAGCATATTAGTAGCCCCTGTGATTACTGAATAAAACACAGACCCTTTTAATTCTTTCCAGGGATTACTGTTCAGTTAGAGCTCATTAAAAGAACATATTGGCTCCAGCTTTTCCTCCATTATTTTAAACATTTAAGTCAGGTCATTTCATTATTCAAAGAAAAACATGAGACCTTGGGTTTAAGAATGTGACAGCACTCAAGAATATAAAAAGCATTGTACGTTATGCTGTTATGCTAAACAGTTTTATTAAATGCTATTATTATACTGTTGAGTGCATGGCAGCTGATTCCGCCACTGAAAAGTTCTTGTTCTGTGTTGTTCCTGAGAGTCACATATGACTTCTTATTGTGATATTATTACAGTGTAACAGCATCATAAATTACTGCACTGGTAAACGTGTTAAGTAAACAAATGGTTGTTTGACACCAGTCAATGTAAAACAATCACAAATGATAGGATAATTACTGAGATAAAGATGCCGTCACACATACTGTAGTAGAATCACAGCTTTGTCTCAGTGATGACAGCAGTGGTAAACATCAGGTTTTCATACAACAAAATGTCTTTAGCATTTAAACTTTTATTTCAAAAACTATTGTTGGTTAGTAGTTGTCATATTGCAGAGTAGGTGCTAAAACAGAATAAAATATTTGAAGCATATTTGAAGATATAATAATTTTTAAGTTACACAAAACACAAAATATCTTGTACTTTCCCTCAGCAAAGCCATTAAAGTCAAGCTTTTGCTTTGATCACACTCAAACACAGGGCAAAAAGCTTGCCATTAGGAGAGATGCAGTGAATCATACAAATTGTGATGACAGCACAGGTCAAAGGCATTCATAGTGTTACAAAGTTGAACATACAAAAATGAAAACTAAAAAAGACAGCTTAAGTAAGAAGTTCAAACCCATCTTCAAAAGCTGCATGAAGTGTGTGTGCTTGTTGGATTGTCAGTTTCAGAAATGAATAAAAGTTTCTAGATGCAGCCTTCACAATTATTTTGATCAATCAAGCAAGACGATAATGCGACTACATCTTCTTCACATTATCCATACTTAAACTTTTACAACATAAAACCTACTCAACACAATCTTCGGTTCTCTGACAGGAATTGAGGAATTTCGACAAAATGCTTTTGGGTGTTTTCTTAAATAAATATAAATAATTAGTAAACGTTTTCCTGTATATCTACAACCAAGCTGCTTTTTGATTTTATAATAAATACAGTAGATACCACACACCCACCTAAAACTGTTGTTCCCGATTGACTATTTATTTATTTTGCTTATGTAGTAGACACATGAGACTTCCTCAGACTGAGGCATTGAGCTGGCATAACTTTACCAAACCCCTCCAGCTCCTCATCTGAAACCTTCCTGATGTATAATTCATATGGGAAGATGTTCAGGGAACACAACTCTGGTAATTAAGTTGTGTAAATGACAAGGTCATTAACAAAGTTTATATGGTAATGCCGTGCCCCCAAAAGGAGATGGGCAGCAGGACCTGTCGTGTTGTGGATGCTGACCTCAGCAGGTTGCCCAACAGGGGCTGACGAGGCTTTCAGCATTGCATTAGTCAGGGAAATGTTAAACAGCAGTACAAAGATATTTACATAGACACCGCCTAGTCACAGAGACTTACACTATGATCTTGAATATATAATATTTATTTAACATTGTGTATGCAGGCTGAAATGACAGTGTTAAGTGTAGTGCTGTGATTGTTTTTTGCTTCCCGTACTCATTTTCAAACATCTGTTTTTCTTACCATTTTATCAAATACATTGAACCAGGTGACAACCGAATAACGTCTGGAGGTTACAAAAATGTTCAAACAAGAAAAGTGTTATTTAATGTCAGTCTTGGTCAGAAAGACATCAGGGTCTGCCACCTGGCAAACAATGGCTTGTTAAAAACTAAATTCATTAGACAGAAGGCATTATACTGTAGCAGTGCAGCTCAGGGTGAAACCATGCCCCTGGATATTGATGATTAAACCCCTAATTTACAGATCCTGTTCCCTCATTCCTTTCCTTCTCCCTGGCACTGATGGCCTTGCTTTGACAAATCTAAGGCAACAGAGGGGCGACAGAAGAGCAGATACTGCAGTTAAGTGGATGTAAGTCAACCTGCCAATGAAGGGCGTCTCTTAATTGCAGCACTTGTGCGACAAATCAACATCAATGGCCCTGGAAATGTGGCCTTGAAAATCAAAGTGGCGTCACTGAATCACACCTCTAAACACAGCATTAACAAATGAGGGTTTTGAGACAGGAATTGATACATTTATCTTGATGCAGTTTTGTTGCTAATGCTGTGAAACACACACTAGAGCTCATTTGATGCAAAATATGAAGAGCTTAAGATGCATCTGACGTACTGTAAATCCATAATTCCTCTGCTAATTCCTTCCATTTAGGCATGCTTTCTTGTGTGCATTTCAAATAAATCATCAGACAAACACATCATTTATTTGTAACTAACATGGGTCACTTTGGCCTTAATGAAAATATATGTTGCCAGACAATCATGCTAAAATTTAGTTTTCAGTTAATCTAACGAAATCAGATGATAATTAGCACTAATGACTTGAATATGAAATTCGTTTAGATTTGCTCCTGCTTTGCAAAGATAATCTCTTCAATTAGCCATCACCTATTATATAGTAATATTTCTAATAATGAAAATATCCACACCTTTGCTGGGTTACGTATTAACGCCTTTTAAACTCTTTCACATGGTGGAAAAACATTAGATGTTCTCAAGCTGGTTTCATTTTCCTCGCCTCTTTTTACACAATAACATGAGGTCTTTTGAATGTTTTCAAACTTCACAGACTTACGAATACATTCATCGGCATAAAATTCTTTGGCACAGTCTTTGATCATGTCCATCTCTTCGCAGTCTTCTACTGAATGCTAATTACTGCTATTACCTTTGGCGGATTTGATGCTAAAGCCTCCCTAATCCCAGCATCCATTCTGACAAGCTCTACACAAGTAACAGAGAGAATGCCAGAGAGATAGACTGAGATGTATGCAGAGAGAGATGGAAAGAGAAGCTTGTAAATGTGTCCATCACACACACACACACACACACACATACACAAACACACACAGGTGTATGCCATATGCTTAAAGACATGTTTGGTGGGTTACCTACCTTTGACACTGCTATGTGGAGTGTGTGGTGGGGGAGATCTTACAGCAGTAATTCATTGATATATTTGTTGACATGACTGTTGCAGTAATGTCATATTTCATTTTCAAATCCTGCGATTGAGAAGTAGAATATTTACACATTTTAACAATTTCCCACCAATTATCTGCAATTTTTTAAAAAGTGTTCACTGTTTGGTTCAGCTCATCTTTGAGCATCGTTCATCACCCAACAGTTCAGTGTGTGACCAAAATGGCTGCAGTTTTTCGCTACAGTGAATGTACGGTCAATATTAGATTAAAAAAGCACATAACACTTGGAATTATTAGTTTTATTGTATTTGAAATGCACTGTTCCAAATAGACTGACAGGGCTATCATTGTTCTGTGTGTAATAATCCATTTAGGTAAATGTATTTATTCCTAACAATGGTAATATTTGGAAAAAATAACTTTAATATCTGTTAGCATAGAGATATAATCAATAACAATGTTCTATATTTTTTCTTGGTTACATTTTTGGCATAACTTTAAGGCACTGTACATTGTTACTGTTTGTCAGACAAATAAATATGTTGCCAGCATGTGCATCTAGAATATAGTAGTCTATAACAAGTTATCAAATGTACTGATCATGTGTTACCTACAGTATAACAAAATTAATTAATCTGATACACTGAGTTAAATACATTGTTATACACAAATAATCAACTTAATAATTAATAAATCAATTTAGTACAATGAAGTAAATTTATGTCACAGTGCCATCCATATATGTAGACACTTGTATAAAACATTAAGAGTAAAGCACACCGGGAATTATTAGAAACTTTACTTTATTAGGATATTACTGTCAGGGCAACAGGAGATGTAAAATAACAACAGTGACACGTAAGATGAGGGTTTAAAGGATAATGAGACAGCAGGTGAAGCAGGAGAACATGAGAGCTCATGAAAGAAACTGACGTTATGTCGTAGACTGAGGAGGATTTGCTCGACCTGGCTGTGTGATACAGATGCAGAGGCTTTGTTTTGATGTCTGTTCATTCACTAGTCACTGTGTAAAGGATTTGGGAGATGTTTGTGGGATTATATATCCATCAAATAAAACCAGGACAAACTTGCTTTTAACATGTGGTCTGAGCAGGAAGAAATTACAGCACAGTTTCATGCCAAACCAGTAGAAAATTGCCTTGTGCCTTCAAATGTATTAAAACACTGCCAGCTGCTGATGGTATAAATGGACTCAGCCACATGTTAAGTTAATTTATATTCGCTGTCAGTAATTAAAACCCGATGTCAGGCTCTATAACATTTGTCTTTCACAACATGTCCTTCTGAAAAATAGGTCAAAAATTGGTAATTTCTTGTCATAAAAAACTGTGTTTTCCAATTTGGAGCTCAATTTGGAGCTCAATTTAGAAAACAAACAGCACAGATACAGCAACCTCCAGTATCAAAGTCACA
>JAUBNQ010000017.1:11612545-11625474 GCA_032353495.1 Ctenopoma kingsleyae | reverse complement strand
GAGAAGGACAATCCATTATGTCAACTCTATGGACAGCATCCATGAAAAAATCTATTGCTTACCAAATGACACAAAACTACACAATTAGACATAAAACTTGAAACTTAATAGGAAAGCTGATGAATACTGGCATTACATTCTTTGGTTGGATTGACCCAACATAAATTTGTTGGTAACCTTGTCAAGACCACTACAGTGATTGCAAAGTGGCAACTGTGAAAGATGGAGGTGGAAGTGTGGTGATATGGGGCTGAGTGGAAAATGAGTGATGAGTGGAAAAGCTACATATAAGATGACATTTATTGGTGCAAACTCAGTTAAAGTTTGTAAACCTAAATCCTGAATGAAAATATGACTCTAGGTCTCAACAACCTTGGAAGTAAAGGGGTTTTACATAATGATCCCAAATCACAGAGGTTTATTTTGTTGTTTTTTTAAAACATCTGTAAGATCCTCAGTCTAACCTCCTTCTCATTATTCTGGTTTGTTTTTATAAAAATGTCCAGATTGTACAGGATGGCCCTAACCACTGGCGGTCCAAGAAGATTTGCTGCTGTCCTGTGTGGTTTGTCGTACTGTGCGTATGTTTGGTACCAGTTGCCATCCTGGTATTCCTGTTAACATTTGATCTTCTTAAACCTGAGGTGAAACCAGATGAGGAGTTGAATAAGCCAAATGCCCAGGTGGGTGTGCTGGAGGGCCTGGCCATCAGTGTGTTAGGAGTCCCTGCACTGAGTGCATTGAGATTTGCTTTTCTGATCATTAAGAACCTCATATTTAATGAGGATCTGAACATTAAGAGGAGGATGGACAACGAACGGGTTAGCAGCCGCCTGGGCTTCATGAATGAGGTGAGGAAGGAAATGTGGTTCTTGTCTAGCTTCACACAGTTTATGGAGGTGTTTGAAAGGAGAAGAATTCGAGTGGTGCTGCAGATCACCAATCTGGACCGGTGCTGCCCCAAGAAAATTGTTGCAGTTCTGGATGCCATCAATATTCTGCTTTCAGATGAGGAGAGTCCTTTTATCTCAATTCTGGCAGTAAATCCAGATGTTCTTGTACAGAAGGTGAACTTTGCAGATGGCTGCTTCAGCAAAGAGGACAGAGCTTATGCTTTGCTTAATCGCGTAGTAACTCTTGCATTTACAGTTCCACCATTGTGCGATGAGTCAAAGCGTAGTTTATTTAACAGCCTTGCTAGCAATTCAAAAATCCCTGAGGATAAAATTATTAGAAGCTTTGAAATGCCATCTTCCTCAGACGCACTCTCTGTAGTAGAAATTGCAGAGGACAATGCATTTGAAATGAAAGAGGTGGATCCACTGATCAATACGACAACAGTAATACTGGATGTAAATGAGGAGGAAGTAGACATGCTGGTCAGGAGCATCCTAACTACAAATGAAAGAAAACTAAACAAGTACATGTTCGATGATGCAATGTCTATAAGGAGGGTGATCAACTCCATTCGAGTGACTGTGATAATCATGAAGGTCTTAAAGCAAGAGCTTCCCCCACCAGAGTACATTGCAGCGTGGGTGGTCTTAGCCACACAGTGGCCCTGCCGACTCAGCTGGATCATCCAGTGTGCAGAGGATGCTCAGCAGAGAGCAGATATTGATGATAACAATGTGGCCAACACTGACGATTCAAAGACCTTATGGAAAGTCTTCAGTGAGGCGAGGGCAGAGCTGTACGTGATGCGTGCACAGATTGAGGAACTCCTCGAGCTGGATGGAGATCCTGAGATGTTTGAAAGATTTCTCACAGTAGACTTCAAATTCACCATAAAGGACTTGAAGTCATTTGAAGTGGCTACGGTGAACCTGGATCATTCAATTAGGAAGGAGTTAGCACAGATCAGAGGGACATCCAGGCTGAAAGATTCTGGTTGGATGAGAAACATAGCTCCTCTGCCTATCACAGCTATCATCAACATGGATGCAGAAGACGTATGTGAAGAGGTAAGAAATTCTTTTAAGATATATAATTGTTAAGATTCCTGCACTGCTACATGTAACACTACAGCAACAAAAGAGGTTGTGTAGCTGTTTGTACTGCAGCCAAACAAACCAATGTTTTAATGAAGAAGTTAGTCATTGCTCGATCATGAGCAACCACAACCACCACAAACACGTCAGGTCATAAGCAACCACAATCAGATGTTCACACAATGTGATTAGTTTTCCTGCATTAAGTGCATAGTCAAGAGATGTTTACCTTACTGGGATGTTAAGAGTTATGCAGACTGCAGTCTGGATCTCTTCATCTAACAGCTCACTGTGGCAGCTCCTTCTTGGGTTATTACAACCTGCAATATTTAAATTTCATCTGCTCATGTCTCATTTTGTAGATGCATTTCTGTTGCTGTTAGTTTTCATGATAAATGTGTTGTATTTCCCGTGGCTGCTACACAATAAAAGCCTTCATTTGTCCAACTGATTACTTTTCACTCTGTGAAGAAGTAGGAGAAGAATATGTTCATTTTCCCTTATGTAGCAGTAAATTATTACAGTCTTATACTATGTAAATGGAGTCATTAGCGAAGATGATATCAAACTGTTAAACATACAACTGTAGCAGGTCTTCAGTTTACCTTTTTTGGGTTTACACTCATGTAAATTGAGGATCATAACTTTGCCACAGTACAAATAAGCATTTATTTATTAAAAATGTGTTTATTTGCCTTAAACTAGTGCAAAGCAAATATGTTTGCCACAGAAGACTATTTTTAGATCAATTTAGTCATATCAGAAAGGAGTAGTAAGTGAATTGTTACTTATTTCTGTGCGTTTATACTCTGTGTTTTCCCTTTTCCTAGTTGAAGAGGATGAAATACTCCAGCAAGTATATCGACATTGTGAAAAGCAATGACCTCAATGGTTCAGCACTGGTCTTTGGAAATGTGGATGACCTTAAAGGCCTCCTTGGTATGACCTTTGGTGAATGGACAACTTTCCGACTGCACTTCCTGGGTTTACGATCACATCTCCAACCACAATACAAGAACACACCATGGGTGCTTTCTCATTCTCAGACGCAGCCATCAAGGCTTCCCCTACATGTTGCTCATCATTACTCATCTAATCCCAATCTGGTTAACAGCTAAATGTAGGACTTCAACCCTGATATGCCTTAAATGAGAAACTCATAACACTCTGATGTCTGTATGCTAATATGAAGCTTAAGTGATCAAGTAATTGAAGTGTGAAAAGATTCCAGTTTACCACTGTTGTAGACATTTTAAAATGGAGCAGCACGTCAATTCCATATGTTACTGCTGTATCTGGAGAAATTCAGTATATTTAACAAACACTGTAACCCCCATACATTTCAAATTTCATAAACTTTAAGCAAGTTGTTCTTTCTTTTTCATAAGGAATTGTGTAACACCACTAAAATGCTGGCTCCCACCACACATACAGCACCACTGTGCTTAACTTCTCAATCTGCTAATGCCAGTGTCTCTCCCCCCTTGTTAAACCACTGCTCAAATGTCTACATTTATTAATTAATCTTAATCAAACTTTTAGTTGCAGGGGCTTGTGATTTATTATGTATCAATTCATGTTTTATGTTGTAATTAGGAAAACATTAGTAGTAACAGTTACACGTGATCACTGCAATTTATTAACCATGAACTCTTCTTGTAAAAATTTAACGCACTGCTGAGAAATAAAATAATCTAATATCCTGCAACAGATCACACAAAATAACTTAAAGGGACACTAGCCCAGCAATAATGGCTGTAGTGTTCCCAATATCTCCTATCATTCATGTTTCAAACATTTTCATCAATAAGCAAAACCACAGGTGTAAAGTGGGATTTATAAAGGTTTATCTTATCTTAAAGACATCATGTTGAATCACTGTGATGAGTTACTGAAATGTGAACAGAACCCATGTTATTAATAACACGTGTGCTTCGATTGACAAGTCGAATTGGCTGCTCTAAAACAGGTCTCTTTTTGAGTTACAGAAAGAAGAGGCAAACAGGAAAACGGCCTGGAAAGTTAAAAAAGCTGTGATTATATAATTCAATTATTCAAATTACACACTTTGTGAGAAAAATACGCTCAAGTCTATTTTTGGTTTATTCATTCTGCTTTTGCTATTCTATCACACTAATTCTGAATGAACTATAACTTTTACTGTAATTTTATTCTGAATATCTGAATATTAATTTAAAAATGTGTTCTGTGCTTATGCTTTGTATCATGAATGTATTTTACAAGACTAAAAGCCTCTAATAATATCAAACTCGGAGAATATTATAAGTTTAAGAAGGCAGAATTCATTATACGTTTAGGAATATTTTATTAAACTTTATTCAACAAAAAGCCAAATACACTGTATGTGCTCCAGAAGGCTGTAATTCTTCATTTCATGCAAATAAAATGGAAACTCTGACAAATGACATGTGTATGTAACATATAAGCGAGTGTCCATAATATAATTCTCACCCAAGCAATTTTATTTTTCCATTATAGGCACAGACAGCCTATATATATAAGTTTACAAATAGCCCAAGAAATGTCCTGACTCAGTTTTAAATTAAATAAAAATTTAAATCACTGTGTTGAAAAGAACCTTTGGCTGATTATTTATCTTGTTTCATCTGGAAACTTTTTTTCTCTGAAAACTGCACATAGTATAATAAATTACACTACCATCAGTCTTCACACCAATAAGTTCTTTTTTAAAAAAACGTTTTGTCTTTCTAATCTTAATATCTCCCTCAAATCTAAAATATATTGATGTTTTAAAATGAAAGTGGCCAATTTCATACCCAGACACAGCATAATTCAGTGAATAAAGTATGTACCGTTGGAAAATACAACTTCATGCAAACGTAAGGTATCCCTTCACTTTTGTCTGCATTGTAATTTTTAGCTGCATCTGGCAGTGGTGGCGGCAGCAACATGTTATGGGAGTGCATTCAGAAGGAAAAGGATGAATCTGAGATCAAGAGGTGCCAAAAACAACATTTTTTCAATTTCAAATTAAATTTACAACAAAAAAGTGACGGGTTAATCAAACATTTGCATAAAACTGTATAAACTGACAGAAATGTGACTGGGGCACCAGAGACGTTGTGAACATTACATAGAAACTTCTAAAATATATTTAATGGCACTGTTTATTATGAATTAGAGGAACAGAACCAAATGTGTTGTTAATGCTAATAATAGTCTGCAGATGAGCCTTGCTCCCAGTAATAGCTAATTTGAAGATTAGCTTCAATTTGAAAAATACTTGAAACACATTCTTTTTTTTGTCCATGCTGGCAAAAAGACGCATTACAATACAGATATAAAATTCTGCTTTTAGCAGATATTTTGTCTATTTAAGATAGATATAAGGAGGCATAATTGTATGTAAAGTATTAGTACTGTGTGTAAGTTACATTTTAACAAGCAGTTGCATTTTAAGACACATATATATTCAAGGCACAAGAGTCATTCACAACAATAGCAATCTGTGTAAGTTTTAGAAATAGCACTTGGTAATTATAGCCATGGGGTCAAAATAAACTCAGGTACCATGTTTCTTGGCTTGGACTAAATAATAAACTTAAACAATTTAGGAATGTATTAAAAACAAAACATAACATTTATGTATTAAAAAATACAGCAAGTACATATGCTAACAGGCACCTTTATAAAAAGACCACAGTGGTATATTTATGTTCATGAATAGATTCCAAATTAACATTTGTAATATTAATGTACTAGTATAAAGCAATTAACCCCTCATGCTGTAATGCACCAATTCTCCTGGGTATTTAACTATCGCAGCAATAGCAGAAATACAGTACTTCTAGGTTGTTTGGACTGAAGCAGTTCACTTGCGTCCCAAAGATTCGGCTAGCTTTTTGAGCCTCTTCTTCAGCTCCAGAGGAAACTTTTCGTAGCATTTTTTACAAACAGGCTTCATGTCAAACTCAACAAACTTGTTTCTGCAAAGAAGGAAAAAAAAGACTAAATGAATCATCTCTTGAACACATTAACCTTTCAGATTTCCCTTCCACCTAGATATTCATCTGAATATTACTGTCTCTGCAGGATGATTTTTATTACTTAGTATTATTATTATTATTACCAATAGCAAAATCTCAGCACTGTAAATTATATTAACATTAGGTACATTCTTCTGTTACTACTACTACTACTACTACTACTACTACTACTACTACTACTACTACTACTACTACTACTACTACTACTACTACTACGAGACAACATCCTATCTTCTGATGCAGAATTATCATGTAAAATGGCAAAATTATGGGTATCAATGTCGTATCACATGACGTGAAAAAAGGCTAATCTTGGTGGAAGTTTAGGTTTCAGATAAAATGTGATAAAAGAAGTAAACTAATAACAATACAGACAAGAAGAAGAAGGCAGAGATAGCACCAACCAACGGGTGGAGTGGTGAGTTGCAACTTTAAAGACAGAGAGCAGGTTTTTTCTTGTGGTCTTTGGCATCACGCTCGCGTCGTGCCAGGCGGCGTTTCAGCTCCTCAGGCATGTGCTCATAGCAGTGCTTGCACACTGGCCTCAGGTCAATCTCAACAAACTTATCTCTGAGTTACCACAGATGCAGCAAGCATACAAGACAAATCGGTGGAAAAGGGTGAAAAGCAAAGGAGCCAAATAGGGACGAGTCGTAGGTGAGTGAAACACAAATACAACAGTGTTAAGACTGGACACATAAGTAGAAGTAGGGCTGGGCGATATGGACAAAAATTCATATCCCACTACATTTTGGCTCTGTCACGATATACCTTTTATATCCCGTTATTTCTTTGTACAAAACATTTCAGGTTCAATTCAAAGTCTAATGTGAAAGGAATGTGTGATATTATAAGAATGTTATTACAGCAGACTGTCATCTGAATTTATAACAAAGATGTTTTTGACTGAAGTAAAGAAAGTCACTATTATATAAATTTAAAAAATTTAATAAATTGCCTGATATTGAGGGAAATAGCTCGTTTGGAGATGCACTGTTTTTACCAGTCTAATATATAATATTCATTGTCATGTAAAGTTCACACATCGGACTTGACCAAATGTCCTTAGTCAAAAAATGTTTCACATTAGTGAGTCGGTCTCTGAGAACCTTCATGACATTCATGAACATTTCTGGCAGCACTTGTCCTGCAAACTACTAGCGAGTGGGCAACTGGTACCGATCAAGCGTTTTTAGCAGTTTTTTAAAGCCATCTTTGCCCTGTTTGTATTGGACCATGAGTGCTATGACAGCACTGTGCTTGTTATCTAGCACCACTTGGCACTTCCCTTTTTATAAGACACACCACAGGTAAACGGTGCAGGTTTTGTGGCTGACATATTAGCGACAGACTGAAGTTTAACAAACATTTCGGACTGGAGTTTGTGGCACAGTTTTAAACGGAGATAAAGCTTTGACATACTTTCAGATTTGGATGCGAGCTCTCTGTGGCATAATCTACAAAGTATGTTTTTCTGCTGGAAATCTGAACCACCTCAAACTATTAAACTGCTGGTTTTCTTTTTACCAACCAGATCATCGTTCTCATTAGTTCTAACTGAAGCCTGTCGTTCTTCTATGCCTGGCTGTGGGAGAGGGGGGTGGGTCTAGGTCTGTTTGTGTGTGTGAGAGAGTGGGAGACAGAGAGAGCCTGATGAAAGACACTGCTCTCGGTTGTAAAGATCTAAATGCGAGCACGGTATAAACGGTATTATAAAATCCTATACCGCGTGTAAAAATACATCAGTATAAACAGGTATTCTGTTATACCGCCCAGCCCTGAGTAGAAATATTACAGAAAAGGGACAACAATCAGCTAGTAGTACTGCACGTGATTAGTTGATGAAATAAGATATTTAAGGAGCACCATCACTTACTTGAGAGTGAGTTTTGTGTTGCAGGTGGAGCACGAGAAACAACTGACACACCAGGCCTTGTTGAGAGCAGATACAACTGAGAGAGGGGCACGGAAGAAAAAAAAAAAAAAAGGAAATCATGAATACTAAACTGTTGTATCGTCACGCAACATTTTGTCTAAATTACTAAAAACACTGTAGCATTATCATATTAATACTCACCATCGCCTTCAATCACACGGTTGCAGTGATAACACACATCACCGAAGAGCTTGATAACAGAGAAACAAGGAAACTTGATGTTTACACAGCAAACACACATTTGTTTACTGGATGAAGCAATAAGAGGATAGAAGACTTTAATAGCAAGCCCCCAATTTTACTTGGCTTTACATTTTTTTCTTACCTGGTTATAATGAGTCTCACAGTAAGCCAAACCTTTCCTCTCATAATGGCGATGACCGAGGAAAGGCTTCTCACACTTGGCACACACAAAATGCTGTAAACAAAAACAAACGTTGCTGAGGGAAAGGAAGGAAAATCTCTGATGAAGGAATGTGAAACTGACAAGATGAGCAGTCACCAACCATTAAAATCAGAGCTCTGGAGAAACCAATGTAATGTTTTTTCTACAAGTTTTACTTTTCTACTGCCTGGCAGATAAAGTTCCTGAAGTGATCAGACACAAAATTAATTCTAGCTAATGACCATCTTCAGCATTAAATTGATCTCCATATAGTGCTGAGATTTTTGAAGAGCTTAAAATGTTGCAGCCTTCCAACAAAAAAAATGAGTCTGCCTCAGGAGAAAATCTTTTTAATAAGGGCTCACCTTTCTCTTACTGCTTCAGATTAGCTCATTTACAATGTTTTGGTTCTAAAGAAGTTCATTTAGTGAATGAAATGTTCCCATGCATAAGTAATGTAACTAAATGTGAAATTAATTATAGATTTCTTCTGCAACATGACACTTGCTCCCTATTATTATTAACCTGTCAGGAGTCTTTAAGAAGCCTGCTTCAGGTAGTTCAACTTGTAATGTGGAAAACAAAAACACTCATTTAAGTTATATTAGTTTGTTACTTACACTTAATGATTTCATTAGTTTTTGTGTTTATAACTCATTATCTGTAACTCTATGGGACCTTTGTCACTTCATGATCACAACTCAATGCAAACATGATTTCCACATCAATTTCAACAGTTTTCTTTGATATCAGCCTATTAAAAAAAGCTTAAAATGTTTCTCCTCACTTCTCCTGAAATACCAAACCATACATGGTTAAACAGGTCATGATATTCTGAAGTTCCAGCTTTAAAAGGAGCAAACACCTAAAGTAAACTAAACCTCACAACAACAAACAACATGTTACAGGCTCATTTCTTGCTCACTAACCTCCACATGCCACTGCTTGCCCATGGCATTGACAACACGCCCCTCGATGGGTCTCCTGCAGGCACCACAGATTGGTACACCCATCTTATCATGACAGGGCAAACAGTAAAGCTCTCCCTTCAGTTCTCTGGCTTCAGCTGTCAATTCCTTCCTGTGGATAAAGGAACATTAGAACACATAGAAAAAATAGCTTTAAGCTCACTGTTATATATTATTTTCATGTGGACCTGAAAGGTAAGAGTGTACTGTGAGATGGAGTGGCAAGACTGACCCACAGTTGCTGCAGTTAAAGTGGTCTGGGTGGTATGGGTCATTCTTAAAAATCAGTGGCTGCTCTTCAATGATGGCATGGCATTTCTGGCAGATATACTTGCCCAAGCCACGAGCTTTCTCACGGTTGTGACATGGGCGACACAGGTGCCTGAGTGAAATAGAGAGCAAAAATTAGGAGTGTGTCACAGGTCTGACAAACTCTGTCACAGCTGCTCAAAATTCCAATAGTTGTTAGAAAGCAAGTGACTGATTCACCAACTTGATGGGTGAGTAACCAGCTATTTTACAGGCTGTCACCGTATTATATTGAGACTGTAATAAGATGGGATACTTGCCTGCCAGCATTTTTGACAAACCCCACATCAGCAAGCACAGCCTGGCAAATGTCACAGCAGAAGCAGTCAGGGTGCCAACTATTGTTCATGGCCTTAATGACACGACCAATGATGAACTCCCCTGTGGGAAACCATAAGTGAGAGATCAGTTTGAAAGAAGTCAAAGTTTGACTTTTCTGATATTTGATGGGACTAGATAAATAATCACTCGATGCAGACATGACATGCATTCTGGTGCCATGTCTAAAATGTAGTCCATCTCAGTTAAACATAACATTTGAATACAAGAAAAATACATGTATTTATTTATTTACTTACTTACACAAAGGCAAACAGATATGAAGATGCCCTAAATGAATGAGTAATACTGTAATATTCACCACACTGATGACAGCAAGGAGCAAACAGCATCTGGAAGTCATGTTCACAATATTTTCTTCCTTCAAACTGTAAGTAGAAGAGGGGAGAGAAGTACAGAATCATTCAAAAGATTAGACATATAAAAAGAAAGCCAGACAAAAAAATGACCAAAAATGCACAAGTGTGACTGATCACACTGTTTGTCTGTGCGATCAATTAAGAGGACTAGTATGTCTGTGAGCATTACCTCATAAAAGAGTCCCTCTGGAAACTGCTGGAAACACTGGGCACACACAAAGCACTGCTCATGGTACAGCTCTCCATTACTATTGACAATCTTCTCAGTTGGAGCAAATCCACTCTTACACCGTTCACAGGCCGCACTGGCCAGGGCATTAGCAATGCTGTTGCATGAGACAAAAATATTACATATTATTACATTACCTCCCCAGAGTCCGTGTGACTTGTTAGGCTGACAAATAACTGGGATGCAAGGCAAAGACCAATGTTTAACATTTCTCACATAGCTCTTAGATTAAGTGCTGGGCTTGTTTCAGCAGCTGTCACAGAGAATGGAAATAAGACGTGAATGAGCAGAGGAACTCACAAACACTATTACTCACTGCACAGTCATCACCTAATTTGGTAAGGAAATAGAGGTACTGAAACCCAGCTGAGAGAGTGTACACTATCCTGCATACAAATCCATACATATAATTTATGAACATATACACAAATAATTACTAATGTTTTTTAATAAAGAGCAATGTAGTTACAGCTCAATACTATCCCACAACTTTGTTGGCAGCCCAGTAATGTCGAAGGCCAAAGCCAACTGAGGCTACGTGCTGATCATAAATAGCCTAAATTAAGTTACAAACTAAAATTAGCTAGTTAACAACCCTAATGTATTTTAGCATTAGTCATTTGAGTAGTGGGATAGTTAGTCTATGTTAACGTTAGTATCTATATTTAACTAACTTCATATCAGCGATGCTTTTAGCTGAATAAAAGCAAAAGGACATTAAAGTTGAGAGATTGGAAATGGAAAATAATTGCATAATGCTGAGATTTAAAAAGTAAAGATAGTGTTCACTGAACTGCTAAGGAGCTAACTAACTAGCATGCTAACCACTTGGCTCTAATGTGTGAAAGAACATTCATGCTAACGTTGGTTAACTACTAATAAAGTATCAGCCTTTAAACTTTTGCCCTGTAGCGAAATATTTACTGACATGTATTACCAGTGTTACTAGTCTTTTAAAAGGTTCCGTGTATCTATGTAGCCTAGCCGCTAGCTGCCTGCTGGCCTCCAGCGAGCTGAAGTTAGCGTTAGTCTGTTAGCAGAGCTGAGGACAGATCTTACCTGCCCGTCATCCCAACCACCCCCAGCATCACCTCACAGCACAGCGGTACCAGGGACGTGGCAGATAAATTTTCATAAACAGCTGAGTAACTCCTTTCGTTCGGTAGCCAAAGTTTTGAGGAAGACACACGCTCGTCTTACACCGTGTCGCCCCCTCCCAGCTGAGCCGTGTGTGAGCTGGCAGCCTCGGTCAGTCCCCCACACTGGGAGGGTTCAGCTTTCTAACTTAAGGTACCGGTACTTCAACACACTGTGTGTCTCACACACTGCTGTATACACTGCACTGTCGCCCACCTCCCTTTTTAAACCTTTTTTTTTTTTTAACTTACCTCTTAATATGTTTGACTGAAAGCAGTGCTGTACAATTGAACTGCTGGACTCTTGCACAAATAATAATAATAATAATAATAACAAACGTATAGATTATAAGTAGGTTTACTGCAATGTGTGTCTCACCTTAGTGATGAACAAAGTGTTGAGAGGTCAGTTTACACGATCGGTTTATTAATTTAAGTAATGTTAAGCAGAAATATCAAATATTCACTGATACACAGTTTTCACAATTGGCTGATTATTATAAACAAATGACTGTAAGATGTATGTGATAATGAAAGCAATTATTTGAATTATAATAATGGAATGATATCATGTTTCCTGAGGTGCGTGTGTTAATTACACAACTAATTAGTGATAAATCAAATAATTTATGTAAAAATTATATGGCGCTTAAATTAGGCATCTAGGGAACTGAACCTGTTTTGCCTGGTTGGTCCAGCCTTGCAGAAAAGTTGCTTCAAAATTCTTCAAGAAAAATATTACATTATACATTTTCACATCTTATAAACTTTTCCAACACAAACATAATGTTTCAGAGCATACTGTATATAGTAAGGATGATCCTTTAATAATTCCATCCATTCACCCAGCCTGATGATGGATTAGAACCTTAGTCTTGGCTCTATGACGGAAAAGTAAACTCACTGTCCAGAGAAACCTAATCTTGTTAAGTAATTCACTGACATATGGCATCACAGCAATGCATCATTGGTGTGAAGCCATTATCCAAAACAGGGAGGTGCCAATCAAGCACAGACTGTGTGTGCCTTCATATGAAGAGGTTTAATTAATCACAGCAAGTGGAAACATGTGTTTGTAAGTGGGGTGGGGTGTGGGGGCTAGTTGCAGCAGAACAAAGTTTATTTTATGATTTAAATTATGTTTTTTATCTGATTTTACTGGATGGAGTTATTTGATTATGATTGATCGTGCATCCTCTGCTTACTTTATTTCTCCTGTTGTTGCATAAGCTCTCTTAGAAACACTCTG
>JAUBNQ010000017.1:11590214-11603319 GCA_032353495.1 Ctenopoma kingsleyae | reverse complement strand
CAAAATGTATAACTGAGACTTCATGAGTTGATATTTCATGTTTATTAAAATGGGACAAATTTACAGTTTGTACACTCCATCCACATTGTTGTTGATTTAGAAAGCAGCAAACAAGTACAAATGAAGTATATACATACCAGTATACATTTATTTATAAAATACAATAGAATTTTTTCCACACAAATGTACTGTATTTTTTTATTTATGGAAATCGATGGTTAGGAGCAATCTACACTTAAACTGTTCAGACAGAAAGGTGCTGTTCATAAGCTGTGAGTTTCTGCCATGGGAAATGAGTCAAATCTACATTAGCTACACTATTCAGATGTTACAAAAACAGTCTCATCTTTGCACAAAGTTCCCTACAAAAATGGGCTGCAATTACAGAAGCCTAGCATCAACAGCACGGGCACCAGAGAAGCAAGCGAAACCCACAACACTGATGTGTTTCAGTGGGTTGATAGAGAATATTTTAAAAATAAATGACTAGGGTGAGACACACTTGTCTGCTTTTTTGTTTGTTTATTGTGTTCCTCAGAGTTAAACTGGTTAAACATTAGTTTTTTGTCTTTCAGAGCTTGTTCAGAGGGAATGTCTTGAATGAAGTTTGTCAGGTGTGAAGTGTAGGGAATCATTTTTCTTTCTTTTGACAGTCATGGCACATCTCTAGGACTCATTTAAATATAAAAAACAGGGAAGTACACAGTGGTTTAACTTTAATTTATAATGTGTACAGCAGCTTTATATTCAGTTTTCATTAGGGCTTTTTCCATTCCTCCCTCATGAAACTCCCACATCCTCTGCCACCTTGAAAAACTTTTTTAGCAAAGCACCATCTCCTGCAAACATTTAGGAATTTATCCCTGATTTGGAAATGTTCACAGAATTTATAGCAACACATTATGAACCTTCCATTAGTTACGTCAGAATAGGAGAAATACTTATAAGGTTCAAACTGCACTTTATTACTGTGTGACACATACACAACGTTTGGAAAACACTAAAGGACAAAGCAGTACTGTGTGACAGCAAACCTGTAAAGAATTGTAAGGCTTCATTATGATAGAAAAGAGCAGACCTCCATTTCTTTCTGTTTTTGTGAGAGGTGTCATGAGTAAAAGGTTAAAGCCATAACTCCAGCACTCTGGGGTGGGCAGTTATGAAAGCTGCGATGTATCAAGCCAAATGTTCTTGGGCCATCAAAGTCGTAGATGATAAAGATTTTGTTCTCTCGCAATTTTCAATCGTTAAATGTTCAAGGGTTGTGTGTAGTGCAGTATCACGCATTATGAGATGCTTTTGTTGGAACGCAGTAAAAATGAATCCTCGCCCACATGAAGCATTTAATATGGAGTTTCCAAGCCACAGCTTTTCCTTTTAACGAGGATCAGGGTATGTGTTAACGCAAAAGATGAAAAAAATGGTTTGAAAGATTTGTTCCAAATATCAATACACATATACATACTGCAACACATTTTCCCCCTTAACTTAAAAGTATATTCAAAGTACTGAGGAACATAACGCCAAAGAATACCATGAAGTACAGTGCTGTAAAAAAGTACCTGCCTCCTTCCTGATTTTATTTAGTTTTTTTTAAATGTAAAGATAAATTGGGTTATCTTTAAATGAAATATAAAAAATATATAATTGTTTGACGATCTGAATAATTTAAGTGTGACAAATATGCAAAACAAAAATCAGGAAGGTCATTTCTATAATGTTTAACTTGTGTTACATTTGATTTGTTGTAAATGTTTTACACATTACAGTCATCTTGTGGTCAGACAGCTTAAATAAAAATAGACACTACAGGTCTTGTATTAAATTATTTAAGCTGTGAAAAAATAACTAACATACAGTAATAATAGAGATGAATTACACTATCATTTTAGCAGATGTTTGTTTTGTGGTGACAGGAGCAGGATTCAAATTAACTTTATCTAAATCACTGTATTTACTTTACTTTACCTGGTAGACGCTTTTATCCAAAGTGACTTACAAGGAGAAGACACAAGCAATTACCAATTACCTGTATGTTCAAACAAACAAAATGGATCCATGACCGCAGGTGGGCAATGAAAACGCCTTGATTTATTTCATTACTCAAAATCAGATATTTTACATAATTGTCACTGTAACTGTGCCATAAGAATTTCTGTCATGTGTCTACTGACATATAATCAGTAAAGAAGAAGAGAGTTTTAGAGCATCAATCAGTTGGTCATGGATGCAGTTAAAGTATTCAATTCACTTATATTTCACTTACTGATGATAAGTGGAGCAAAGATGTTATGTAGTGTTTTGCAATGTTATTGTGCTGCAGACAATAACCGCAATACAACAGCCATTTCCTTTAAGGGTAAGATGAAAACTAAGCAGCAGTGAGATGAGACCTTAGAGTAAATGACAAACAGAAAGTCTTTGTAGTATTTCACATTAAAACCCTAACTTTGCAAAGTGCACGTCAGGGCAATATTAATAAATTATCCATGAGTTGATTAGACCAGAACCATAAAGTTGGTGATACTATTCATGCTTCAGAAGGTATCGCAAACATCGTCAAGCAGTTTCTCAAACTCAGGTTTAAAACTGTACGAGCAAAGACAAGGACAGGCACAGTACTGAACCCACATATAAGCAGAGGAGCCTGTCTTTAATTCTCTGTGTAAAAGAATTAAAAATACAGAATGACTTAGCTGTTGTTTTTTTCCCCCCTTCTATAAAAACTTGCAGCTAAAAGTGTGGTATAATAGCAGCACAGTAATCAATAGCTGAAATGTGTTTCTCCCTCACGCACATACACATTTGTGAGGCTTTCACTGTGTTTCTCATCAACTCCATAGAAAATCTCCTCCTGTGCTTCTTCTTGTCCCACAGTCCTCAGACATCCACAATCGCAGCACACCCTGCTTTAGTTTGGTGCGTCTGATCACAGATCACGTGACAGTCTGAAAGATCAAGTCTCACGTATGATTACTGCTATTAGTTAACTGTCTCTTTGTGGGAGAGTCTCTAACTCTCTGAGCAACACAGTGGGTGTGGACAGGCACTCCACCTGGCAGGCACACCACGTCAGGCTCACTGAAGGTGTTGTGGCACAGGTGGCATCCCTTCTTTTCAGACACAAAGATTGGTTTCTTCCTCTCTTTCAACTAGAAAAAAAAATTACTACATGTAAAATAAATTCAGCAATATTCATGACAAAAAATGCAGATGTTATCCGATCTCACTTAATGGAGCAATTGTGCCAATTCAAATGTAAAATTTCAAGCATTAAGGTAAACAAAAGGTTTTAAGATTTACACCGATTAGTTTATATAAAAGTTTGAATTTTATGTAAAAATTTGGAAGATAAAAACATTTTTGCTTGTAAAAATGACAACTAAACAACTAATCTGTACAGTTCTGTTTCAGATGTTCAGAGTTTTAACTGGTTTATTCAGGATTGCTCTAGTGGAGAAATGTAACTTTGCAATCAAATAGTTCTGTCACTACTGTTGATGTTAATCTTAATGCTGTTTTGCTCTGTAATAAACTTCTAATAATCAGTCTGGTGATATTCTCCAGACTCCAATCTGCAAAACAACACGTTAAACAAGTACAGCAGCTTTAGTTAGAACCATTTCTTTATATAAATCGTTTGTACATTTTTGTAATATGTTAAGTGTTTCTCACCCGGTCATGAAGCAGTTGAAGGTTTTCAGAGTGGGCTAACCCTACAGTGATCTCTGAAGTGCGGCGAGCATGCATACTGGCCCTGACAGCTCGACCCAGAAAGGGCCGCAGCAGCTGCAGTGACCAGCCTTCGGGGAGCATGCGCAGGACACGGACTGCATCGAACACCTCGCCGTGGCGATTTAGGAGATCCACAGCCGCCATCTCCAGGTCTCCGCTGCCACCTCCTGCTGCTGTCTGGGATTCTCCAGGAAGGTTCTCGTCTAGATACACCCCCAGCAGCAGGTGAAACAGCTGCTGTCGATAAGCAGAATCCCGAGAAGATGAGGCCCATAAACAGAACGCCTCAGCAGAGGAGAAGTCTCTCAGCTTGTGCACCAATATGTGCAGGGCTTTATCATGCTCCTCAAGTTTTCCATATAGTGTTGCATGCTCTAGCAGCAGTTGTTCATATTTCTCCACTTTACCTACACAGAGAAGAAGAACATGACACACTACCTCCATAGTCATTGAACAAGTGTTCAGTCTAAGCCGACACAGTTATTGTTTGTAATATGACTCACTAATCATCAATTTATCTGGAAAATATATTACTTCATTAAAACTGTCAAAGTGCTGGTTAAATTGCTTCAAAACACCATTCATCTAAGTTTACACAGAAACAGAAATAACAGCATACAGTGCTTTGCCTTCTTCCTAATTATTGTCCCACTTCAATGATTCAGATCAAACTAATTTTAATATTATGCAAAGATAAGCCGAGTAAATACAAAATGCAAAATGATGACTTTACTTATTGAGAGAAAAAAAAGCTGCCCTAGTCAAAGTCTGGACTTAAATCCCACTGAGATGCTGTGGAATGACCTTAAACTCGAAAACTCATGCTCGAAAATCCTCCAACGTGATTGAATTAAAACAATTCTGCAATGCGATGTGAAAGACTCACTGCCAGTTATCGCAAACGCTTGATTGCAGTTGTTGTCGCCAACGGTGGCACAACCAGTTATTAGATTTAGGGGACAATTACTTTTTTCACATAGGGCCAGGCAGGTTGCGACAGTTTCTTTCCCTTAATAAATAAAATCATAATTTAAGAATTGCATTTACTCTGGTTATCTTTGTGTAATATTAAAATTTGTCTGATGATTTCAATCAATTAAGTGTGACAAATATGCAAAAAAAAAAAAGAAAAGAAAAAGAAAATCAGGAAGAAGGCAAATACTTCTTCACAGCATTGTAAAATATTCAAGTGTAGTCATTGTCAGACATCTCACCTAAAAGGAACTGTGCGCGGTAAAGGTTGGACTCCCTAAGCAGGGCTTGGAGCCTTTCTCGAGCTCTGGTGAGCTGTTCGTCATTTGTTGGCGACTGTGACAGCAAAGACAAAACTCTCTCCAGGTACAACACAGCCAGATTTGTGTGGAACTTCTCTTTCTGCATCCACAAGAATGGAAGACAGATAAGCTTTTGTTTAGGAGGGTGCTTGGGAGAAAAATCCTCCTAAACAATTATCCTGAAATGACTACGGTACAAATCCTAAAATGACTATGGTAACAGTGACTATGTTTACAGTGAATGCAAACTGCAGTATTTGGATAATGACATGATTCAGATACACAACATAGCAAAGGAAAGACAATATTTAAGGTTAGATGTCAAAAAGAAACTATAACATAATTACCCCACAACTACGCCTGAGACAGATCAGACTGTGGTTCTTAAGACCTAAGACTGGCATCATTACACAACACACACTTTTTCTCAGCCAACTGGCAGCAGAGACTGAGCTGGGTCCAACCAGTCGTCACAACCAAATCCCACTCATAATTGGCCGCACAGGCATTAGGTGTGAACAGGCCTTTACTTAAGAGGCAGAAAGTGAGTGTACATACCGTTTTAAGGTAACTAATTCTTAACTCATACTAGGACTGTAGGGGGAAGTCAATGGGCAGTGCTAACCATTGAGCCTCATGAAACCAACTACATTAAACTACTTCCATTTTTAGAATGTGGTCAGTAGCGAGACTGACTGACTGATAATGCAATTCACTGCTTTGAAGAAGTGATACTGCAGGAAGGTCTCTTATAATCAAATGATGATCATATTAAGGACACTTCAGAGTCCAGACCTGCCGACACTAAAGCTGTTTTCACATATGAGGAATCAGGTCTGTTGTGTGCTGCTCTTTCACACATGTAGTATATTCACACATGGGCTCAATCAGAAATTACTCAGACTTTGTACTAAGGAGCTGGCAGGTTAATGTCTATTTAATGAAAATGGCTTAAAACCTAAAACAGGGTTTTCCAGTTCTGTCACCACTGAGTCACATTTGTCACCAACAACTGATCATCCTATTACTTTACCTGTATCCTTCTCTCCAGCACTAGGTGTTCCAAGTAGAGAAGCAGGGCCTGGCTATGTTTTCCCAGGTAAGTGATGACATCATCAGGTTTCAGTTCTGGCCGATCTTTACCGGCAGGCCTCTTAGTAAAGATGTGGACGCCTATCTATAACAAAATGAAAAACTAGGTTACCACTATAGAGCTACCACTTCATGATAAATAGAAGATGATGCTGTAAAATGATGTTAAAACTAGTACAAATAATCTGTTAGGAAAGAGAAAGAATGCAAAATATAAGATACATGAGAAGCCACAGTGTCACAAGAACAGACAAGTAGTATTGCAAGAAAAGACATAGTTCTGCAAAAAAGTACATTTAGTCTGACTTTTCAAATCAAGCCACATATAAGGGGAGCTGTATGTCGGTACATACTGTACAAGGAAGTCTAAAAAGAACTCAGAAGCTTAATAGGGAACTGAAGAAATGGCTTCTGAGTACTGAAAAGTTACAAATCGGCCATCCAGACTTGATGAAAAACACCCCTTTTGGCCAATTCTAGACCACTTGCAGTTTTTCGTGTTACTAAATAGGCTTTGTGCTTTAATTAGTCATCAGCATTTAGAAATAAAAGAAAAAAATCTACAACTAGTTTATACTGTTGTTAAATTGATCTGAATATCATCTTTACATCAAGTTAACCAGCACTAATCTTTGACAGCACAGTTTCATTTTTCCTGGTAACTTACAGCAGGATCCTTCTGTAATGCCCAGTCTGCATACTTCCATACAAGGTCCACACTGGAACAGGAGTAAAGAAAGTCCACAATGTATTCGTAAAGGTCAGACCTTGTAGAATCCTGCAGATCGCCGTCTACCACGCGAATCCACAACTGATAGAAAAACAGAGAGGAAATATGATAAAATTTTCTAAATATTTTATTGACTCTTCTGTGAGACCTGAAAATGGACATATTTTAGGTGAACATACCTGAAGTGCTGCTGAATCCTGACCATTACAGTGATAGAGCAGCCCAAGTGCAAAATATCTATGGGAAATAAAAAAATAAAAAGTAAATTCTCTGTCTTAAGATTATATTTTTGTACCAAGTAATTAAATTAAAAACAAACTAAGGTGGTAATTAAGAGTGAGGGGCAAGGAAAAGTATTTACTCAACAAATCCTCATCTCAGTCAGTTCCTGTAGGAATTTATAAATTTAATGCTGCAGTAATTAGTGAAAATGCTACTGATCCAAAGTGTTGTAAAGAAACTGGTAATGAGCAGAAAGCTCCACTCATTACCACAGTTTTAAGTGTGATATGACATGAACAAGTTGAAACTACTAATTTACTCTAATCAGTCTTCATTAAATCAGCCAAACCGTACATACATTATAAGATAACATTTAGCAAATCCAGAGTGCACCCACAGCATCAAAATGTGTGGGTGTAGTTTAATTTGTGCAGCTATCTACACATGTCAAACAGAGACAAGTGTGATAAATGATATTAAGTTATTCTTGAAAGAAAAAAGTCAAAAGTAAAAATGATAGTTATACACACTTGTGATATTTTTCTAGCCATGGGACACTGTCTGCTAGCAGGCAGGCATTGTCTGAAGCTAGCAGGTCTAGAAGGCTCTCATGATCCTGTTCAGCATAGAGCTTTAACAGTGCTGTGTCCACATCCTCTCTGCAGCCATTGGCTACCTCTGTGCTTCGAACCTGTGAAAGACATGTAGTAAACAAACAGAATTACAAGACGTTTTGGCAAGTGTAACTCATTGTTAAATTATGTGTCACTTTTTCAATTTACCTCTCCCAAGTAACTGATAAGAAATTTCTTGCATCGCAGCACTTTTTCCTGGTCACCCTGTGCCAGATGGTTGAGATCTGCAAACTCGTGGAGAGGAGGGTGGCAACGTGTGAATGATGAGGAAGCTGGCAGCAGTAACGGGTAGAGAGATATCAGCTCCCGCACATCCAGTTGACCCTTGCTGCAAATATAATAGAAGCATCACAAAAAACAGGGGCAGAGGCAATCAAGAAGTACAGGTCAGAAACCAGAGGAATAAGGGAGCAGACAGAGAGCGCACACCACATAACTGTGAAAACCTTAACATTTGTTGTGATTCTTAATTTGCATTGGTTTGGTAGGAAAATACAGTGATATATAATTTAAACTACATTTTATATTTGATAAAGCAGATTGACACCAAAAACAAATGAGACAAAGGCCAAGTTCCTTTGCCCATGGCCAAACTTTAAAACAGGAAACACACAGGACGGGAAACATAACCTCCTTTATAAATTATGAATGTTACAAAGATTGAGAAATAAAGATGCACTAAAGTGCAGTTAGTGCAGAAACAGTTAGTACGTCAAGAAACCAAAATTGTGTTTTTCTGTGAAATGAGGGGGAAACAACTCTTACCTGAAATGTTCTTTTGCTTCTTGAAACTGAAGTTGACCAAACTGTATGAAACCTGCCTGCTGGAGAATTCTTCTGTGCAACATCTGTGCATGCAGATGGTGACAAAAACAGACATATTATGTTTGTTAGTTTAATACAATTGTGTAAATAACGTGATTCAGGTCAGGTTAATATTTTATATTAAAAATTTTAGGCCTTTTTAGAAATTAATCTTTCTTATGATTATATGGCTTATGACTCGCACAGGTCATCTTTTCAATATACTTATTAAGCCATAAAAATCTAAACAACACACTGTTACCTGGAACTTGTCTTTGGGAATATTTCTCTGTGCTCCCTCTGTGAGGGTGAGAGCTTCCTCCACTCTGTGGCTGGCCAGTAAGTCTTGGATCTGTCTCTCCAGTGGCAGTGGAACCAGGACATACACTGCCTTAGTGGAAGCCAGAATGACCTTCCCTAAAATCCACAACATGCACAGGTAAGAATGTCAAAAAACAAGAAGAAATTGTTGAATGTGATGTATTCATAGAACTGCACTTGTATGAGCCAGAGTATTTAGAAGACAAAATAAAACAGAGACGTGTTGGCAGGGGGAGACTGGGGGACAACACCAACATTACCCCAGTGACTGACAGAAAAGCACCACTAAAAGAAATACAGAAGACTGGTGGTGCAGCTGCTGTCAGTGCTCAGCAATGCCAACCAAGGTTGAATGTCTGCTACAATACATACATTGACAGGATGACACGAAAGCAAAGGATAAAGTTTTGTGTGAATACAATCAGTATGCCACATCTACAGTAGTGCCTCTGTCTTACAGGAACTACTCTCCAAAGAAAAGTGATCACTGATAACAGCTGCGGGGAGCTGTTTATGATAAACTACAGTGTCCATATTTTTCAAAACAAATAAACATGTCACACAGTGTGGCAGTGCAACTCACTGATGAGTTTTTAACTGTTTTTGGACAACAATGAAGCTCTGTGGCAATGATGAATAAGCTAAATCAGGCTCAATCATTAGCAAATACATGATTTAATTAGGCAACATTGAAAGAAGAAAGAAAAAAAAACGCTGAAGAAAACCCATCTCTGATGATCATACCTTCAAAATCTTGCAGAATGTGTCCATCCCTGAATGAAAGGGTCTGTTTAAGCTGTTGGTCCAGCATGCTGTGGATGGTGATGAAGCTCTCATCTAAAGCGACCACATATGGAAAACACACAGTGGCACCAATCACGTTCTCTGACCAGTTGACTGGAGCTCGCTGAGATACCCCTTCTGCATTGGCAAACATTCCTAGAGGGGGGATATTTTGAAAATAATCTGAGATATGCCAACAAATTTTCTCTTACTGTAAATCAAGAAATACTCATAACGTAAATGTGCCACTAAAAATAGTAAGACAGAACATATTAAAACAATATAAATTTAATAATTAATTCATATAAAAATACATAAAACATTAATGCAGATATTTGTTAGATGTAGCCACTCCATTCATGTACAGTGCAACACTACATAATTATTGATAAGGCTATGTTTTTCAGTGACTGAAGAAGATAAACAAAGCTCTGCCCCCTTCTGGCATGCACAGTCCACTCTTATGGCAGTCTCTGTTGTAGTTGTAGTCCATTATAACTAATGTTACTGTCCATGCCAGGCAAGAAAGAATATTCAAGACTATTTTAAATACATTTTGAGACCTTTAAAGACCTGTAGATACATTGTTTTTGTATTGACTTACCGAGACCACCAGGTGCTGCTAAGAGGAACTCCTCTCTGCCAATCCTCTTCACAATGGGTCTCTTCTCTTCACTGTTGTAAGGGAAGAGATCTTGGGAGGCTCCTGTGTTGTAGTTCAGGATCATGTACTGTGTAAGGAGGGCCAGGCACAAAAAGTAGCCATCAACACTGACAGCACAGGGCTGCTCAGGGGTGGCCACCTCTTTGACCAACTGCACTCTATCCTCATACACCATGTAAATCTGCACAGTTCTCCGTTTAGAGGAGAGTACGCCTATTTCCACGCAGAATGGATCACCATTCACTGGGTTCTCGTTAATACAGAAAGCTGTGACACCTCTGATCTTGGCTCCACCTCCTGCCGCTGAGGGCACAGTCTCCAGAGTCACCATGTCAACAAGGAACACTATCCCATCGCAAAGCACTATCAGTCGCTCCAGAGCAGAAGCAGCTCGCAGCTCAGCAACTGGTTTCTTGAGACCCAGGTATTTGTGCAGAAGCTTCTGAGCAGAGTAACTCAGTTTCCCTTTGGAGGAAGTGACCTCATCCAGGAGGAAGTGGTGAATGAAACAGTCATTGGTTCCCACGTACAGGTGCTTTCCACAGCATTCAATGCACTCAATGTTGATGCGAGCTTTGTCGCCCATGAGGAGATCTCGCTCCACAGCGGGAACCAGCTCAAAAGCCTTCACACTCATCTCAGCCAAGGCATCTACACTAGATGACACCAAACAGACAGGCATCAATAAAACCGCAGACAAATTATAGAAATCAATATGACAGTAACCTGCAAAACATTTCCTCATCATATATTATTAGTCTGGTAAGTCATAAGATATAGCAACACATGGGTGCTTCTGCATAAGTAATATGTAGACATTGGCCACTTGGTTCAATGAATAGCTGCTGTATAAATAGTGAATGACAAAGTAGTAATAGACAGTTCTAATAATTTCAAAATATGTCTTTTTAGGAGAAATTACTTACTGCCAAATGTTGAGCAAGCTAAAGCAAGTGTCCTTAAATGTGCTGAATAATAGTGTCATATATGTCATGTATTAAATGTTTATATGGTGCTAATGAATATCAAATTAAAGTTTAAATTAATGGTTTGATTTTGTGAAACAATAGTGAAAACCACAACTTGTTAGCTAACAAGTGGCTAACCTTGGTCAAGTGTTAACAGCTAATGATGTTAACGCTAACATGCTAGCCAAATCCACACAGGCTAACCACAATACCAAAACAACGTTTTTTAGTTTACACTGGCTGTCTGTGTGAGAAATAAATTGCTCGTATGCTGTCGTACATTAACAATAAGAAGAAGTTACTGTCACAGTTTAATTGATTAGGCTGCGTTAACTTCTGTTCGAGCTAGCTAAACTACCGTAGCTAACGCTAGCTTACACAGGGTGTTCTCCAATGATGCCAATGCTAGCAAGCTAATTAACGCTAAGCTAGCTATTCAATGTCGCTAATGGAGGATTATCTAATAATTAAACAAGTCGTCTTGTTATAACATCCATATATTATCTGTCCGAAGATATGGCACCTATTTTCCTACCGGTCACCCTCCCTTGAGATGATGCTCTACGCACCAACTCCCAGCCTAATTTCTCCAGGAGCTGTTAGCATGCTTACCGCTGCAGACAGCACTGAGGACGGCAGAGCGGATCACCACGAACAGGCGAGCCCTACAACTCCAAAAACTGCAGCCACTACATATATTTACAGTTAAACATAAATATAGCCATGGCACTCGGGTCAGCACGGCACTGACAACAGAAAATACGGTTTGACTGGTAGCATAAGGTCTTCCTAGTCTCGGATAAAACACCGCCCATTTGGTCTGAACTGCTGCTGCTTGCAGGTGGTACAGGGTTGCGTTTAAGACTCTCCAGCAAGGAGAGGAGTGTTGCCATTTCGCAACACATTTCAAACTGACTCCTTATGTGATATGTGTGTAGCTACAGTCTGTCATTGTCCAAAAGTTAAGGTAGCCTACTGTTGTTTATAGTGTGCCATAAATATTTTTTTTATATTTGGATAGTATCTCATAAGGTGGGTTCAGCAAAACCGGGACAAAAGTGGAACATTTAAGCTTTCCTCCCTTCTCTCTCTTCATTTTCCACTCATCCCAACCAGTTGAGCATATAAAGTTGTATTTGCTTTCCACATAATTCTGTAAGGTCATAGTTATGTATTAACGTCAGGTTATGTATTAAATGTAATGTAGTATTACGCAGAGGAATTGTATTATACATAACAACTCAGTGATGGGTTTCTGGTAAGTGGCTCAAGAGAAGCTGTAGTGCTGTAATGTAGTGGTGAGTAGTTCACATTCTTGATCAGATGTGAACTATTCTTTTATTATGTCTATATCAGACAATTAGCTGTTCCACTAAACTTTATAAATGTTGCATACGCAGAGCAATCTCCATCATCAGCGACCCCCACCAGCCCTCTCATGGCTTGTTCTCCCTCCTGCCGTCTGGCAAGAGGTACAGGGGCATCAGCTGCAGAACCACCAGGATGCTGGAAGGGTTCTTTGCACAAGCTATGAGACTGATAAATGGAATGAGCCCCCTCCCCATCCACACAGCCACCCACAGTTACACTGTAAGACCCACAAATGGCCCACACAATCATATAACATACTCCTCAGATACACGCACTTAGGTGATCAAATTGAATCCCTCTCTGTGAGAAGACTGCTGCTACCTGAATGAGTGTGACTGTTTACAACTGAGCCTGCTGAGTGCCTCGGCAAGCTGCTGCTTTACTGTTATTTACCTTCATTCTATTACTGCATTTTTATACTTTTTTATAATTTGTATTCTTATTGATTATTGCACTGTAGAGGCTGGTGAGAAACAGCATTTCATTTCAGCCTGTGTATTTCTGTA
>JAUBNQ010000017.1:11571950-11585444 GCA_032353495.1 Ctenopoma kingsleyae | reverse complement strand
AGCTTATCGAAACAATGCCACAGTGAATGCGTGCCGTAATCAAAGCTAAAGGCGGTCCAACGAAATATTAGTGTGTGGCCTTTTTTTGTGGCGACTTTTTTTTTTTGGCCAGGCAGTGTATGTGACATGTAGAACACCTTTATCAGAAAAAAATTAACATTTCATTAGTTTCACCCTTCATCAACTCAAAGCTGGATTACCATCTTTGCAGCTGGTTCATTTATTTTACAAAAACCTCCCTGAATTTGACTGTTTTAAAATTTCCCCATATGATTGAAAACTCAGGAGCTCTTCACAGTTGATTTTTAACATTTAGAAATCTTGATACAATTGTGTAAAAAATTAATACTTGGAATAACATGGATACACTTTCTCATTATTTTCTCCTCATTATTTCACAGGAAGCCACTTATTAGCTGTGTTGAGAAGCAACTTCTAGGAGAACACATGACTGCTATACTGCAAAAGGGTAAGTCTGTGTTTAATTAGCATGTGTTTCTGTGTATGCAATTCAATAAATTTATGGAGCTTGTGGTGTTCTTCATAAAGTCTTCTCGATAAAGTTTTAAAAAAAAATCAAAATCTTACTCAAGCATCATCTGTTTACTCAAATTACTACATCACAATCTACGACTAAAGCAAAAAAAAGTTATGTTCTTTTTTTTGTAGGGCTGTTTCCATTGATTTAATAGTTTAATTTGTGAATTTAATAGACCTATGCATACATGCAATAATGTGTAATATGTATGTATATGTGTCATCTCTTTAAGCTGGCTTACTCTCTCTAGACACTGATTTTAATTGTTTAATTAACTGGTATTTCTTTTCATTGTATTTTTATTTTTATGTATTGTTTTTATGCTTATGTTTATTGATGTTAGAATTTTTACAATGAATAATGTGTTTATAATGTTTTATGCTCTGTAAGGTGTCCTTGGGTTCTAGAAAGGCGCCCACAAATAAAATCTATTAGTATTATTATTATTATTAATATATTTGTGTCAGGTCTGAGCACCCTGCTGGATGAGAATCGTGTGACTGAGTTAGCTGTCCTCTACCAGCTCTTCAGCAAGGTGAAGGGAGGACTTCCCACACTGCTGCAGTTCTGGAGGGATTACATCAAGGTGCATACACACTATATTCATAAATCCACAACGCAAAGCATTATCCTCAAAAAAACATGTCCAGGTGTTCACTGTTGTAAACTTTGTCTGGTCTCAGTCCTTTGGTGGAGAGATTGTATGTACACCAGAGAAAGACAAGGACATGGTGCAAGACCTGCTGGACTTCAAGGACAAGATGGACAACGTGGCTCAGAGCTGCTTCACACGGAATGAGGGATTCATCAACGCTATGAAGGAAGCTTTTGAGGCATTTATCAACAAGAGGCCCAACAAACCAGCTGAACTTATTGGTAGGTCAGATGAAGAAGTGAGATGGAATAGGAGCTGTTACTCTAACTAATAACTTTAAAAACCCATCACCGTATTTTTTTCTGTGCAGCTAAGTATGTGGATTCTAAGTTAAGAGCAGGAAACAAAGAGGCTACAGAGGAGGAGCTGGAGAGAATCCTGGACAAGATCATGATAATCTTCCGTTTTATACATGGTGAGTTACGATGCTCTGTGTGGTGAAAACATATGTCTTTGTTTGCTTTCTTACATAATTAGTGTTACTACCCACGATGATGCTTTTTAAACTCTGATAACTTGAGCTGTGTTCTCCTTCCAGGAAAAGATGTGTTTGAAGCTTTTTATAAGAAGGACTTGGCCAAGCGTCTGCTGGTTGGCAAGAGTGCTTCTGTTGATGCTGAGAAGTCCATGCTCTCAAAGCTCAAACATGGTGAATCTTGTTGGTATTAATCATTAATAGCTGTCAGTAACTGTTAACAAGTAGTAAGTGTGACTCCTTGTCTGACCCAGAGATGTATACTGTTTTTGAGAGTTTTGGGTCACAAACATAATCTGTGATTTATATTATTTAAGTAGTTGTATAAGTTTTAATTGACTTTACAGACCAGGCTCTGTAGAGTTATGAGTTGTTAGTATTGCAGCAGTTGAAGCTCTAAAGTAAATATTAATACAGTTTTATATAGTCAGATGGTTGAATGTGTTGATATGAGGTGTAAAAATAAGTCACTTGTGATATTTGTGGTTTTAACTTCCTCCAGAATGTGGAGCAGCATTTACCAGTAAGCTTGAGGGTATGTTCAAGGACATGGAGCTGTCCAAAGACATCATGATCCAATTCAAACAGGTACTTACAGTCTCACATTTACAAACATGTACATGTTTTGTGTGCATTCTTTGTACATAGCTGCTGTACATTATGATATTTCTACTCAGTATATGCAGAACCAGAGTGAGCCAAGCAACATAGAACTTACTGTCAACATCCTCACTATGGGCTACTGGCCTTCTTACACACCCATGGAGGTCCACTTGCCCCCAGAGGTAAGAATTTCCATTTACTTTCTGTTCTTTGTGCACAGTATGCTTTTAAACTACTAAACATATATTTATTTATAGAGCATGTAGATATTTATAGTGTTAAGAAAGTAAGTAATTGAATCTTTATGTTGTGGTAGATGGTAAAACTCCAGGAGGTGTTCAAGCTTTTCTACCTGGGGAAGCACAGTGGGAGGAAGCTACAGTGGCAGCCAACACTGGGCCATGCTGTACTAAAATCAGAGTTTAAGGAGGTAAAAGGTGGCACATCTTGAAAGAGACAAATTGGACCGAGAAAGTCTGCACTGTACCTATCATGGCTACTTTCTCCTGCAGGGTAAGAAGGAGCTGCAGGTCTCTCTGTTCCAGACACTGGTGCTGCTGATGTTTAATGAGGGAGAGGAATTCAGCATAGAGGAGATCCGCACTGCCACCGGCATAGGTTCCACATATATTTAAATATGTCGGACTTCTGTTCTGTTGCTGCAAACATACCTGCTATATCACTCTCTCTTGTCCTACACAGAGGAGGGTGAGCTCAGGCGTACGCTGCAGTCCCTGGCCTGTGGAAAAGCACGTGTACTCAACAAGAATCCCAGGGGGAAAGAAGTGGAGGATGGAGACCGTTTCAATTTCAATAATGATTTTAAACACAAACTGTTCCGGATCAAGATCAACCAGATCCAAATGAAGGAAACGGTAAAAATACTGAATCAGACATTTCCAAGGTTAACTTGGCTGCTTCTTATCTGCCAGTACCATGTTTTCCTATGCTATGTTTCTTAACAATTTAAAATAATTTTTTTACAGGTAGAGGAGCAGGTAAGCACCACAGAGCGTGTGTTCCAAGACAGGCAGTATCAGATTGATGCAGCTGTGGTGCGCATTATGAAGATGAGGAAGACCCTCAGTCACAACCTACTAGTTTCAGAGCTCTACAACCAGCTCAAGTTTCCTGTCAAGGTGACATGTCTTGAACTTCTCATTCTCATGTTTTTTGGTCAGTACATATACATGCACACAAAGTTGATACATGTCTGACATACTTTCCTTTCTGCAGCCTGGCGACCTGAAGAAGCGTATTGAGTCGCTCATAGACCGAGACTACATGGAACGTGACAAGGAGACTCCTAATCAGTACCACTATGTTGCCTGAGGGGCTACAACTGTCACTGCACTGCTCACCTCACAGCAAGCGAACAGCAGGCCCTGCAAATCAACATTATAGCCCCTCAGCCATCTGACTCTCCTCTGGTGCCCCTCTTTCCCTCCATCCACAATCCTGGATGCAGCGTCCAGATCACGCAGAGCTCCAGAGAGACTAGAGACTTGGCTGCAGTGTTCGCACCCTGCGACATCTTTAGTGGGTCGACAAGATTGGGCTGAAGGAGTTTTTGATGGTTGGTTTATGTGACTTACAAATTTGCTAATGCAAAACTCACCTGAAAATAACTAGCACTTTCCTCTGTTCCTGTTTTTTCTTTTGCTCCTTGGGAGTGGGATTTTTTTTCCTCCATTATGTTGTTTTAAAATCTATTATTTTCTATTATAGTTGGTTTGTCTTGAGTTTTAAGGTTTTTTTTTTTAGTTTATTTTTGTTCAAGGCATTCTCCTTATGAATGGCTGCATAAAGTGCTGCGTGTAAGCCCGATTGGTCAGTTGCTTGATTTGGCAGAGAAACGGTTGACAAAGAGAAGAGTGAAATGGGCTATGTGAACTGGTTCAGATGTGTTTTGGTCAGAGGGAGGAGTCATTGCTTGTAACACAGATGCTAAATGACATGCAGGCAAGACACTTGGATGTTTCTTTGGGTATCTCTTTGGTTGTATGCTTAGACCAAAATGTTCAAATGTTCTGATGTTTTTGTAGATCAGATTGTTCTATGTAAGAGTGAGAAAAGTGAATCTGAATAAATGGATATTTAATAATTCAAATATTGATTTGTGCATTCATGGTTTTTATGCATAAATAAGTCATGAAATGTGAGCTGGTCTTTACCAAACTTACAAATATACACAAACAGAACATATATAAGCTGACAAAACATTCATGATCTTTCATGTCTTTGTTGAACACAGCAAAAGTGATGGTAGAAAAAGTGAAACGGTGTTTTAATAACTGGTTGACACCTTTGCCAGCAATAACCTAAAGCAAGCACCTCTTGTAGCTGTGGATTAAAGCTGCACAACATTCAGGAGGAATTTTGGACTGTTCTTCCTCAAAAAACTGCTTCACCTCAGCCATATCATGAATGTCTCTCCACCAGACTTCACCTTCAGATGAGGGTTTTCATGTTGGTTTGCAGTTGTTACGCAGCAGGTAGTGCTGTCAACCATTCAGCCTTACTTTCATCTGTCAGAAAACCATTTTTCCTAGCAGCACTGTGCAGTGCCAAGGTGCTTTTGTCAAACTGCAATGTTTTTTGGGAGAGAGCATTACATATGGTGTAAAAAGATAAAGAATGGTGAAGGGAACACCACGATGTTTGTGTTTTATCATCTTAAAAATATTGTGTTTATTTATATTTGTGACTTTGGTGAGGATTAAGTAACATTTCATAACCAATTAATGCAGAAAACCAATAAGTTTTCTTGCCACATATTTTTTAAATAATAATAATCTGTGAGGGATTTGTGTCTTTCAGCTCTTCTAGGTGACCAGCTCCTGTGGTCTAATCTGATTTCATCAATTGAATCTTTTTTAGTAGTTGTGGAATAAGCGTAACTTGGGGCAAGTAAGTAACAAGCAGGATTCATGTCTTGTACGCAGCTGAAATGTGCAGTTCAAACATTTCTTTAACACTTCAAGTCACTGGAAGATGGAAGTGAAAATAAAATCGTACATCTTGAAACTTTCACTATCACAGCAGGGAATGTACAGCATTTGTATGATTGAGAAATAAGTCACATGCAGACCTGCAATGTCTAAAGCTTTTAACTTCAGACACGAAAACTGCATGTCTGTTATTAAAAAGCATGTTTGTTTGCAGGGGAAATGTAGCAGAGTCTTGATAAGTTTTGGACAGCAGCATTAAAGCAGCCTCTGCGTTCCTTCAAGGGTTTTGCACACACTCGTGAATTGGTGGTGTCAGCTGACTAACTACCCACAACACATCCACTTAGCAGCTTGCACAGCACATGGTGTGTGCATGGACTCTCACATGCTGCCTCCACATGTAGCAAACTACAAGCTCCAGATGCATCCATTACACCTTCAGGATTTTACTGAGAAGTTAGTATAGTTATATGTTTGATATTTAATATTAATTACAATGAAAATTATCAAACAGAGTTGGCCAGTCTAAGTCAGTGTATTCTGGCATTTGACTTGATGTTTACTCCCCCGAGTATTCAATAATCAAGTAAAAGAGAAATTACTTAAAAATAAAAACTACTTAAAAGAACTCTGTTCTAATTATCATTTCTAATTATTTACTCAAGTACATGTCTAAGTACAAAAGTAAAAGAATTCATCTAAGAAAATTATGTATTTTAAAGAGTAGTGATGCATTTGTAGTCTGTTTAACAAACTCTCGTGAAAATAATAACAGAATTTCTAGTTCTTAACCATAATAAAGAAAAAGATTTCTGTTAATAGAAAGACTTGGTTTGGAAAGAAAATGACACGGGTGGTAAATGAGGAGCTGATTTTAACCGTATTGTTATGGTTAATTATACTATATCATAATGTATTAATATAATGATTGCAAAAGTAACTGGTCCAGATGTCAATGTGGTGGACTACAATATGTGGAGTAGTTGGCCCTAAGGTGTAAAGTCATGTGTGAGTTCCCCGAAAAAGTCATTTCATCATCATTATTCCAAGAAACGCAGTTTTTTTTGGATTAGATTAGATGTTTTCTCACCTGGTTGGTGTCACCTCAGTTACATCACGTATAGTTATGCAAATGCGAAAAATGACTCATATTTAATAACAAACATATCCTATCGTGATGAAAATGAGCAGTTTTCAGGCTGCGGTGCAGACTGGGGACATTTTGTGTTGTTGTGGAGCAGAGTTCATCATCAGAGAAGAAAAAAAAAACAGAAAGGGCGGTCTCACGTGACCGGGCAGCTAAATGCTACAGTTCACATGACGGGACATGGCTTATTCAGCTAGTGTGGCAATGACCGACGTCTGAACGTGTTTACTGAGCGGTTTGTCCTGTCGGACGTGCCATACGAACAGTAAATACATCGTTTGTCTAAATCCAGACAGCGGAGAAACGTAAAAAACAACAACTACCGGCTCGTCAACCTCACTTTGTCCTGCTCCGTACTGTCGACACACCTGCGCCTGCAGCGGCGGCAGAACACGCCTCAGTTTAGGCTTTTTTAAAAATTCTACGGAAAAAAAAACAACGTTTAAAGCTGCTCTGCGCTGTGATCGGACCTGAAAGATGAAACTGGTCGCGCTGGTCGTCGCCTGCCTTGCGGTTTTAGGTAAGAGTTTAAAAGCTACTTATCCACCGCTGGACCAGTGACTAAACCTGCTGTCTGTTAGTCGAACGTTGTGTTAACGGTTTTCCACCAGATAAACAAGTAGTCGATTAATCGTTATGTTCACAACATTAGTCGACCAACAGAAGATTAATTGGAAACCAGTGGTGCAATGAAACAACTCTTACAACTATACTAACAGTTATATCATCACTTAGCCCAATTACCTTTCTGATTTATAATCTATATAGTTATAAATGATACTGATAATTATTCTGTTAAACAGCTAATCTATTACTCAACTAATAATAACAACTTTTTATGTTTTTCAGGCACATATTGTTTCACTATGTAACTTTCTGTCTTCCTTAGTCTTCTGCGTTGACTGAGAAAATAAGATATTTGTAGACTCATTTGGTTAGTTTTAGCAATTTTCTATTTAATAGGAGAATATTGAAAAAATAATTTATAGAATACTTCACAATAAAATAAGCTGTTTCTGCCAAGTGTGCCAAGTCTAAATGTAGCTACTATAGTCCTATTTTTGTATTTTGCATACTGTGTACTGTGCAAGTTAGGTAGTTTATTATTTAGGCAAGTAGAGGAGACTTTTAAAGTAGCCAAAATTAACACCTGCACATCGAAACATACTTCTGCAGGTACTGGACCAAAAAATAGCCACGCAGAGCAGGTTTCTAGCAAGTTTAATTATCAAGCAGTATTTTGATCTAATATGGATCTCTGTGACAATACCTGTCAAAGAGTCATTGAAAGATGCATTGTGCAGATCTTTTTGTGCCTGAGATGAGGGATCCTAACATCTTGAAGTGGATAAGAATACGTACAGCCTTTGTAAGATTCACATGAATCAAATCCAAAATTTCAAAGGTCAAAGATGTTCTGTGTGAAAACAGACCAGAGTTACCAGAGACGTCTGTGGGTCTGTTTTATTCTATTGTGTTCTATTCTAATGTAATATCCAGGTTTTGTTAATGTTGTAGACCAGCAGATTTACCTCATTGTTGTCATTTCACGTGACTGCTATGATGGCTTTGTGTTGCTCACAGCTCAGTAGGGGCCTATTGACAGCGCTAGTTTCTGACCAGTTTAATCATCCAGAACACACACACACACACCTGGCTGCTGATACAGGAAAACCGGCCAATACAGTCGCAACATGGCGTTCACCTATTAATGCTAAAATTATTTTTCACTCTGCAGCAGGCTGTGGAAGACATGTAGCCCATCAGCACCAACTTTTCCTCAAAACATAAAGGACGGCATGGGATATTTTTCAGTTGTTGTTAATTTTTACAACACTAATATCTGCAGCTTGATACGTTGTTCACACAGCTGCTGATCACCTGATCAGATAGCAGTGTTGTGTAAACTGCTTGCTGTGTGTTTACAGGAGGAACAGAAAGGTGAGATCAGGGTCATGTTTCAGCAAGACAGAATAATAGTTTTTTTTTCCTGAAGTGCTTTTTTGTTTTATGAATCTGTTTGACGCTGAAGTCTGACCTAACAGAATAAATACAAGAAACTGAAAACATACAGTCCATTCAGTTGGTGTCTGTGCTGACTGAAAGTTATCCAGAGAGGAATAGTCACGGTCATGTGACAGCGATATCCGAGCTGCTTCTGGCAAGTGTGAAACAAGTGTCGAAACTCCTGTGTTGTGTGAACTTTATTATAAAATAGATGAGAACATTTTTTTAAGGCTATGATTTGCAGGGTTGATAAGTACATGAGTCCTGAATAGCCACTGTAGCTTCCAAACAATGTGTTTGAGAAGTTCAGGCTTTATCTCATACACAGACATGCAACAGTGAGTTGCCAGTTTCCAGGGCATAAAAGTATTAATAGCTTACAATGCAAGTGATAAAACTGCTAGTATGGCCGAGATGGTAAATACTGCTTGGTAAGTCTGCTTAGAGGAGCCACATTTAGCCTCACTAACAAATGCAGCTCTTGGCACCATGATTATTTATAAATTCAGTGTACTTTTATCTCAGTTGACCTCTAGTGGTGGCTTGTATGAACTGCTTCATTCATCATATAACACTGGATGTGTAATGGCAAACATGCATGCTTGTAACCTTTAGCAAAACCAGATAAGTCAAATAAAACGAGCCATAGAAACTATAAGCTCATCAACAGGTTAATGTGTCAATATGAGAGCTACACATGATTGCTATTAATGATTAGGTTAATGTGTTCAGTAATTATCATGTCGTTATCATGTAGACCTTTTCCTGTATATATTTTCAGTTGAGTTTGTTTTTAAGATGCATACTTGTTTTGTCATGTTTTTCCATAAAATTATGCTCTACCCTACAGATTGCATTCAGGCTGTTACTCTTGAGGTGAATGAGGGCAACTCCACCTGCATTAAGGCTGAGCTCTCTGCATCATTCTCTATCACATACAACACCACCAACAGCACAGTATGTACAGTCACATCAATATTCTGGTTTCCATTTCTGAAGGCTTTAAATATTGATACATCTTAATAAACAGGCATATTCCTTTCACTTTGTCACTAGTGCTGTGTCTCCCTGTGAACAGCAGCCATTTCACTTGTCTTTTTTCAGAAAACGGTGCAGGTATCTCTGCCTAACTCCACCACAGTGGATAAAGGCAGCAGCTCATGTGGCACAGGCAGCAGTTCACCATGGCTGGTGGCACAGTTTGGATCCGGTCATGCACTGGGATTGAGCTTTTCAATCAATGGGACTCTGTACAGTGTTGCTAACCTGACACTACAGTACAACCTCAGCGACACATCAATCTTCCCTGAGGCCAACAGTTCTGGTGAGAACACTGCAACAAACCATCTAGCACAGTGCACAGCGTGTGGTTCAGTACATTCATATCATATATGAATATATGATGTGAATGTGTTTCAAGGAGTCTATGGGGAGTCTTGTAAAATAACTTTCCAGATTTAGAAAAGGTTGCCATGTATTGATTTTTCTATTTTTTTTTTTTTTGGTTTACTGTGACTCCAATGCAAGGTGACAGAGGCACAAGCACTAGTTGAGAAAATAATTGTCAAATCAGTCATTACTGTTGCTAACTAGTTTATTTGTGTCAGAACAGTCATTTCATGTATTTTGCCACTCATCTCATTCTATAGATGAAAACTAGCTTGGTTAATTAGTATGACTTAGTCAGTGTTAATGGTGATTAATTATTAGCTACCACTAAAAACTACAGTAATTCTGTTTTCTCTCTGCAGGTCATCACAGATCTAAAATAAATCTTTCAGTTGTATTTATAACTTTAGTGACTTGCAAATGATGGAAGCTCAACTTAATGAGATTTGATAAGGAATTTCAAAGGATGCTGATTTGATACTGGATATAAATTTGAAAATATTCAGTTGGATCCAAACCCTATCTGTATGTTAATTGAAAAACAAACAAACATCAAATATTGTCTAGCACTTAACAATTACTAGCATGTTCTTTATCTTGACAAGTTGGGTCTTATCAGGGCTCTTAGTTTGTACAGGGTGTCCGCGGGGTTTTAAAAAGTATTAAAAGGTAGTAAATCACATAAGCAAAAATTAAGGCTATTAAAACGTATTAATCGTCATTTCATGAGGTATTAAATTTTCGCGTAACTTTATTTAACATGGGATTAGACGCGTTCATTTTAATTAGACCTCTGTGATGCTGACGTCATATTCGGTGGTCGCACGTCGTTTGCGCTGAAACACCAGCTGCTGCTGACGCTCAGAAAACCAAAGAAACTCTTCATGGGTAAGTGCTAATTCACAGACAGGTGTTTAGAGGACCCGGCGTTTAAAGACTGTTTCAGGCCGGTAGTACGGAATAATCGACAGGTTCATTGTTCGGTTTGTAAATGGACAGAAATATAACATGGACGGAGTTTAACACTCTACTGTCGCATGTGCACCGTACTAGTCAGAACTCAGGAGCAGTTTTCCATCCAGGCTCGTTGAAGATGAAGTGCGCCTGGAAAACAGAGGAGAGCAGGGGCAGCAGGAGGGTAGTTTAAAGTCGCTTTTAAGTCGGACAGTTTTTAACTTTTCTAGCAGTAATTAAGCTCCAGGCTGACACAAACACTAAAGGAATCATTGTGTTTACATGTTTCTTTTAATGACTGCAGTCAGTAGAACAACTGAACTATTATTTGAAGGTGTTAAACGCAGCTTTTTTTACCAACGCCCGCGCTCTGACCGCAGGTATGTGCGCGCGCACGTGTCGCAATCGGGCGGAAGTCCGCCGCGCGTGACACAGAGAATAATTAAGGTGGCGTGTAGGGACAGAAATGACTGAATCATTTTGTACAGAATTTGCGACAGCCTTGGTCTCATGAGGTTAATGTTGCTCAAAACTGCGCATAACTTGCTCATCTCTTCTTTCTGTAGCAAAGTTGATATTTGTAGGCAGTTGCATCTTTGTCATTATTAATTTATTGAGAATAAATATCACTGTACTGACTGGATGAACTTGCAACATTGTGCCACACTAACACTGCGTGTGGAGGTTCTGTGGTGTCTAGACACTAAAACCGGGTACATCTTCAGATTTGGATTAGCCCCCATTCTTCAAAAAACAGCTTGTTGATAGCATCAGTTAAATAAATGCAAGATATTTTCAAATTACAGAGTCTCTAAATCTATTCAGTTGAGTTTTTTAAATTGCGTTGTACTGGACAAGTGTGTAGAAATCTGAAAATCAGTTTAAAAGTTAGAAAGGTTGTCGATTAAAACAGTTGCAGCTCAATGTCGTGTTGGTTTTAAAAAATATCCAGGAGGTATTGAAAAAGGTATTAAAAAGTTTTGAATTCAACCTCAGGATTTATGTATATACCCTGTTGTAGTAACTCAGAATTCACAGAACCTGAATGGTAGTTGCTTGTGTCTTCTCCTTGTAAGTCGTTTTGGATAAAAGCGTCTGCCAAATAAAGTAATGTAAAGCAAATAAACAATTCCACACACATTTATAGTCATCACCAGCAACACAAAAAATATCTTCTCATATTTTCTACTGCTTGCGTCTGCTGACTTTAGAGTATGATTCAGTAGGATAAAGTGTTTTGTGTCTCAGAATATCATTGCTTTTTAGAAAATCAAATCTTTAAATCGGTAAAGACCACACGGGCTAGTATCTTAACTGTAGAAGTATAACTGATTTGTTGTGTGTTTGATTGTGTCCTAGATGTGGTCACTGTGGTGTCGGCTTCAGTTGGGATATGGGCGATGGTCAACACCACCTACCGCTGTTTGACCCCAACCACTTTTACAGTTGGTGGAGCAGCTGTCACTTTCTCTAATATGAGGCTGGAGGCGTACATGCCAGGAAAAGATCTGAGTCCAACAGGTACGACGGTGGCTGCAGTTTTGTTCATGAATGAGTGGGTGTAATTGTACAATGTTTTGCCTGCTGGTGGATGGTTGATTAAATTTCTTTTTAATTTATCTTGTCACAGAAAGTGTATGTGTGGCAGATAGGACCAGTACTACAGCTTCACCAACCACTGCCAGAACTACTACAACAACAACAACAACAACAACAACTCCATCACCAGCTCCTCCAGGAACACCTGAAAGGGGCAACTACTCTGTAAGCAACAGCAACGGCACTGTTTGTTTCCTGGCCCAAATGGGACTGCAGCTCAACGTCTCCTATGTCTCTCTTTCTCAGAATAAGGTAATTTAGAGCTTTATGAGCTTACTTTTCACTATAAATCCATCACCAAACTTGAGTTAAATCATAATTTTCTCAACTTTGCCAGACGGTCCAAGATGTAGTAAACCTGAGTCCTAATCTGACAAGGTCCTCAGGTTCATGTGAAGCTAACAGTGCTACGTTGAGTTTGTCACATGAGGGAAACACCACACTCAACTTCATCTTCACTTTGGTAAATTCATTCCTCTAATTTTGTGTATTTAGATTGTTGGTGTGTGTGTGTGTGTGTGTGGATGCAAGTATCTACTCATCTCTTCCTGCTGTCCGTAGAACTCCACATCCAACAAGTACCACCTGAGTGGGATAACGCTGCTCGCTAATTGGTCTGATATGACTGGTAAGTAATATTTGATTATCAAAATAGTTTTTTTGCTCTTATTTGTTTAACTTGAAGGAATTCTAATACAATTATCTCCCCAGCTCCCATGTCAGTCAGTAACACCAGTCTTGACTACCTGCGGAGTACACTAGGCCGCTCTTATATGTGCAATGCAGAGCAAACTCTGGATGTCGTATCAGGTTTCTCTCTCAACACCTTCAGGCTGCAGGTCCAACCCTTTGGAGTTACCACCAACCAGTTTGCTACAGGTAATACTGCTGCTTTATTTTATTCACAAGGGTTGAAAAAATATGCTGATTTAAAGGAACAGTTATAGGTTTTTGGAATTGCTTTCTTGCCAAGACTGAGAAAAGAGCCATACCACTAACATCAATAAAATAATTATTGCAACAACAGATCCCATTAAACCACACTGTGTAATATTATATTTGTGTACCGTATTTTCCGGACCATAAGGCGCACCAGATTATTAGGCGCACTATAAATAGCTGTGTCAATTTTCATAAACAAGGCACACCGGATTGTAAGGCGCATCAATTAAGCGA
>JAUBNQ010000017.1:11543959-11560489 GCA_032353495.1 Ctenopoma kingsleyae | reverse complement strand
GTGCATCAAAGAATTTTGCAGATAGAAAAGATGATGAATAATTTGTGCATACTGAATTCTGTACAAAATGAAAAACAGTAAAAAAGCGGGCAGCACCATTTGCAAAAAGTCAACCTTGAAAAGCTTTTAGATACCCAGTGTAATTGTTCTAGGTCATTTGGAGGTTATCAGTGCTATTAAGTGCTGAACTGAGCTATGATTTATCTTTTATCTTATCCATGCATTAGATTATGAATGTACTTGTAAATACACCAAATTACATTTAATACAAGCATATTAAAATGAAAACTAATCTTTGAATCAACAATGTTGTGAACGTTATAAACATTAGAAGTGTTAGTAATAGGGTCTAATAGTTTTGTTATGTAGAATAAAATAATATAGAATTTAGGTTATAATTATTTATGTTTTTAACCAGAAAGGTGATAATTCTACTATATGTTTATTACTAAGGTCATAGCAGTTCATGAAGATAGTAGGAGGGGTTTCTTGTTTTCTTAAGGTGGCCAAAAACATTAGAAACACCTCTTGATATAATGCATGGCAGAACTCCTGCACTGCATTATTGCACTGCAGTAAATTGTACTGGTATCTAATAAAGTGGCCAGTGAGTGTGCATATATGCGTGTTCTACTTCTTGCTTTCCTTGTTTATGTTGCTACAGCTGATTGGTTTTGGAATATAGTGCTAAACCAGCAAACACTGATTGTCATTCCAGTTTCTCTGTGTCTGTGCCACAGTACCAACCTAGAAAGTAAATGTGTCGGTAAAACGTATGATTTTGGGTTTATATGTTTGTTTGACTGAAGGATCCCCATAGTTAATTGTTGTGTACTTTGGTCTCTGTTTTGGCTTCTCTCTCTCAGTTTGAATTTCAGGAAATGTCACAGCAGAGGTTTTACTGTCTTCTAATCCAGTCTTACTGGCAGTGTCTTCAGAAAGCCCAAAAGTTCGCTGCATGTTGCTATCTTTCATGTCCACTTGTACTACTTCATTTTCCGCCATGGTCTCCTTGTCTTTTTCTTGTGCGTTAGTCTCTGCTGGTTTCCCATTTATTATTGTATCTAGGGTGATACCAATAGGAGTATATGGGTCAAAATCTAGAATATTTTCCAAACTCAATAACACAGGATTAAGAGCAGACATAGAAGAATGAGGTTGTGATGGCGGAATTGAAGCCAAAGCAGTTGTAGTGTCTGGGTGTAGTGTGGATTGAGCGGAGGAATCAGTGTGATCAGCACTTTGTTGATAATCAAATGTGTAAACACGTGGGATGACATACTTGGGCAACCTTCTTTCAATAGTTATTGTTTTGAGGGGATTTGGGTTGCTCATGGGGCCATGGGATCTGTCCTCAAACATTTCCTCAATTTTAGGTTTTAGAGTGCTTTCAACTACTGTAGTGGAGGCTTCATTTGTGGCTGACTTAATGTGAGAGTATTGTGGAGTTCCTTGAGGACTGTCTTTCTTCACATTTAACATGTTTTCAGAAGTCACAGGTTTGATTTCCTGCAGGTATTGCTTAGGTGAGGAGTCTACACATGTGTACAATACAGGAGAGGAGGTAGTGATGGTTGCCATATGCCAGCTCAATGGTGCCTCCACCTGCAGAAAAAGCCTGTAAGGATCTGGGAATGACCACTCTTTAACAGAGGTTAAACAGAGCCGCTCTAGGCATCCATATTTTAACCTGTTGGTGATACAGTGAGTTTGATCAACTGTAGTCTGAAATTGCCAACCCTTATCACTGTCATCCTTCATTTGTTTTAATGAACTATCGCTGTCAACCTTTTGATCTGAAGGCTGGTCCTCCGTTCGTCCCTCTTGCTCTGCTTTCAAATTATTTGTGTCTTTTTGGTTTGAATTAACTCTTGTTAAAATGTCTTCAATCTGCTCTGATCTTTGTTCTTGCCCAATCCTAATTTGATTTCCTTTCAGCTGCTGTCCAAAAGATTTACTTTTCAGTGACATGTGTTGGTTTTCTTTGTGGACAGTTTCATCTACAACCTGTTGTTTTCCTCTTTCGTGACACTCTGCCTTCTCTTTGATATTATTTCTCACTTTGACCCCTCCAGAATACTTTTCATGTAAACATTTCAAGTCACTTTCCTTACATACAGTGGCAATGGATTCAAATCTTTCCATCAAAGAAGATAAAAGGATCCCTCTTCCAATGAGTTGTGGTTTGGTTGACTGTTTCTTCAGTGTTTTCAGTTCCTGTTCCTTCTTCTCAGCCATGGCAAACTTGGCCACCATATCCTTCACATTGCAAACTTTTTTCAGTCCTTGCTCTCTTTTGTGCATCTTGGGCATGTCACGCTCACTGTCTTGGCTTTGGATCACATGACCTGCCACTCCTCTGCTGGAGGTCAGAGTTCCTACTTCCCTTTGATGGGAAATAGAGGGTTTGGGTGTAGACCTAGTGAATTTTGACTGGAGGAGCTGGAATGTAGTAAGGCGTCGAGGTATTAAGTCTCCTGCTTTTTTATCTCCTCCATACTTGTTTGGTAATCTGTCTTTTTTTGGATCTGACTGTCCTTTTTCAGGGATTTTTGGATTGTTCTCAGCAGTCTTTCCCTGGCTTATTTTACCCTCTTCAGGGAGTTGAACCAAAGTGCAATTTGTCTGAAGTTGTGTCTGTTTCACTGAAGTCTTGGTTCTCTCATTAGGACAGACGTTGTTTCTTTTGTTTATTTCTGTTACAATACCAGATGCTGGTTTCTCCATGCTTCTGTTTCTGGTGGACAACTTGGGCAGATCTTGTGTTAGGTATTGCAGGAGACTCTCAAGAATCCCTCGGAGCACTGGACGGCAGTTGCGGTCTCTAACCAACTTCCTCAACATACTGGCGTCAGGGCTGATACTGGTTTCCCAAGAATCTGGTCTACAGAGAATAGAGGACATGCAAAACTTAATCTCTGTATCCATGCCACTGTTTCCTTTTTTATGTGAAACCAATATGCTAAGAATGTGGGGATAAGTCTTACTTAAACACACATTTACAGCATAAATGGGAGATTATTCCATTAAGGCTTATCTCAAACTGTACATGTCAATCTCTGAGAAATAAGCTTTACTGAACTGGATGGAGATTACATCTTTGAGCATAATGAATTAATTTCCCATATAAAACTAGTTATTATTTTATGCAGATCATCTCCAAAATGCCACTCTTTACTTTAATTACATATCCTTTAACCTGAACTGGATATACCAGTAGTGACCCCTGCAGCAAAACAGAGAACATAAAATGTGTTGTAGCAGTGTGAACTTCTTATAGGCAATTAGTTTTTAGGGTTGTGTAACAAGAATCAGAAATCTGGTAGAAAATTAAGAAGCTATCATCAGAATAAATGTTGTAGTTAAGATAAAGAGAGACAGGAACTTCATGTGAGTCCATTTTAATTGCCATTTCAAATTAATATCACAGTGCAAAAGATAATAAATCACAGTATAAGGAAACCTAATTATTATTATACTAATATAGCCTAAGACAATGTTGTTGTGATTTAAAGTTAAAATCATTTCGTTAAACTAATTTCACATGCACAACTAATGATATATAAGTAAATCTAGATTGGAATCTATTTAATTTATCAGATACCTTGAATTCAGTTTACAGGTACAGGTATATCAGGTATGCTGGGCCTACAACTGTTTTTGATTGAAGATTTTGAGCAATTATTACATAACATTGTGCCTAATGTTAATACAGGTTAGCTTTAGAGACAGAAAAGATCAGAGAAGGAAATTACCTTCTGGTTGTTAACCTATTCTTTGTTAAGAAAATGTTAATAAAAAAAGAAAGAGAGTTATCTTTTTCCCACAGTTCTGTCACTTAATAAACTAATAAAGACTAGTCACTGGTGCATTAAATTGGCCTTGAATAATACTGTGTTATATCCATGCCATCCATAGATACATAAACTGATTCCAGATGTAGGACCAGAAAAGCTATCTTGCAAAAATCAATAAAGTCCGACTAGGGCTGAAACTTAAAAACATAAATGGTGATTTTGTCTTTCCAGTCCATGACAGATCTGTGGATAGTGGGCAGCAAAATCAAAGAGAGCAGAGCAAAAGAAGAAAGGACAGGACAGGATGCCACTTAAAATTAATGAGGCACTGCCACGGATGACAAGAGGGTGATGTAGGACAGGGGTAAGTAGTTTTAGAGTCTTATGCAGTTCCGCTGATGAGTAGTAGACTCCAGGCCTGTGATAGATCAGGATTACTTGTCTATGCATTTTTCTGCAGATGCTGCCTTGTAAAGTGCCTCTCCCAGCTCCTCCAAGCGCTCTCTTTTGTCCAAATCCTGATACAGGCCTGGGGGGACCTGGCTCAGGCCGTACAGGAGACCATAGAGACAACCTGTGATCAGCCCTGTAGCTTCACTCTCACCTAAAACAAGAGTGTTTTTACAGAAATCCACAATGAACACGACACATTAAATTTGTTTTTTAAAACATCGTTCAGGTGCAGAATGCTCACCTCCATGGAACATGGCTCTTTTACACACTTCAGCCCAGTCACTCCCTGCAGCCAGAAGGGCGTCATAGGCTATCATGGGGGCATCATGACCTCTCCTGCCCGCACGACCCTCCGAGCTCCAATGCTTATACATCTGTATGAATAAGAAAACTTAAGATTTCCTTTGTATGTTTTTGGTCCTTTCAGTCACAAACTTACCTTGTCTGTCTCCTCAGCATCATAGTGATCAGGGAATGAAGGTTTGTTCTGTCCTTCCTTGTCTATTTCTCTCTCTTCAAGGTAAAACTGCCACTTGGCCTCAAAATAGAACCAGTTTTCCTGATACTCTGCAGAGAAATGCAAAATTACAAACAATAGTGACAGCAGCCGACAGTTATGCTCTATCAGTTGTGCATACATACCAAACTGAAAACTACCATATCATACTAGAAATATAAATAGATTTATTGATTTATTATCATCTCATCCATCCATTTTCCTAACCGCTAACCGTGTGAGTACACAGTGATGCAGCACAGAGAGAAACACAGTCTAACCTGCCATGTGTCGTATGGTCTTCCTGCAGTACTCCTCAGCCAGAGGGATTACCTTCATGAGCTCACGGCCCCAAGTCACGAGAGGTTTACCCTGGATTGCATAGGATGCAAACAGTGCTGTTGTTAGGGAGCCGAGGAAGCCTGAAGTCAAGAGTGAAACCACAAGTCACTACGTAAGTTCTGTCTGTTGCCATTTTAAACTCATAATTTAGGTGTTAAATAACGGTTTATCAGCAGCACAGTAATAAGCCTGGAGATATAGTTGCCAGATATGTTAAGAAAGAATTAGAAACTGCCAAGATTGTCACCTATGGGGTGGTTGTGGGTCATTCTGCCAATCTCAATGCTGACCTCCACCAGGCTGTCTAGTCTCTCAGGTTGCCAGTATCTCATGCCTATACACATGCCCTTGGCAGCTGCCCCAAACCCAGACCCTGGATGTAGACACACAAACATGAACGTTACATGAATGTTATGCACATTATCATAGTTTTACTTATAATATATTTTTTAAAAGTTATTATATAATAAATAAATAAATAAATACATCTAAAATTGGCATTTACCTTTTTCATTGAAGGGTGTATGCCAGGCGAGCAGAAAGTTGTGAGGTTTGAGATGAACACAGCTCTCCACTGTGGCAGGATCTGGGGCTCTGCCCTGGAGAGACACCATGGCCTCAACATAAAGACGCACCAGCTCCCGGTACAAGTCCTCCAGACACCAGTAATCTGGACACACATACACACACAGGCACACTGACACAGTGAGAGTCATTCATGATTGGCATGTAAGAGAAGATGAGTGTTATGGGGGCTAAGTTTAGCTCCAGCCTGCCACAACACAGATTAGGAGCAGCATGCCTGCAGAGCAAGTGGTGTCACTTCCACACACCGTGAGGTCAAATGGGATTTGATTATGCGTATACTGTACGTGTGTGTGAGAGAGAAACTGTGTTGACAAAGAATCATAGGGTCTAATTTAGTGGTCAGTTAGATCAATGAGAGAGAATGGAAAAAATGGTCATTCTTGACTTTCTGGGTTAGGTTAGTTTAATTTGACTGTTCTGCGTCCCAGATAAGAAAGTAGGGTATAATACATTAATTAAGCTCCTACTAAAAATACCTTTTAACAGATGAGTCAATTTACATTATTTTTATTTCTGCTTTAATATTTGCTTTCATATAGTCACTAAAGTGAGAGATGGTAAGGTGATTGACAGAGATGACACTAATGACATTCATTCCATTCCATATGTTTTTGCCTGGCTGGGGTGCACAGGCATGATGTATGGTGGCTAAATAAGGCCTCCTAATCTCAATAGATGTCATCACCATTTCTCAGGGCCGCTGTCATAGGCTTTGAGCCACATCTGCAGCCAAACAGATTATGGAGTGTGATCTGCTATTGTTCAGTAAAAGAGAGCTGTGGATCAGCTTTTCCAAAGTAGTCTATTTTGGACTCTTCTGTCCTAGCAACTCCTCGCTGCTCTTTTGCTGCTGGAGAAGGCAACTTGGTGAGGGCATTCATAGCAAGGTTTCCGCTAAGATATTGTCTTTGATACAAAGGCTTATGGCATGTCAACATGTTTTGTCATTCAGGTTTGGCCTGACAGTAAGTGATTAGCAACTTTCATTAAATGTAGAGAAGAAGCTATTCTGGTCCTTCTAACCATAGAAAGCATGGTGGACAGCACTGATGCTGTGTTTTAGAGACATGTGGAAGATGGGGGAACATAAAATATGTGAAATACTGATTTTATACAGACAAAGAAGTTAGACACCAATCCTAAACATACCTGTTATAAGTGCTTCTGCTGTAGTCATGTGCATCAGTGTTGCATCACTTAGGGGCCAGTTATCAGGGTCCAGTTTCAGGGCTCCCAGTCCCCCCAGAGAGGCCAGCTCCTCTTGGATCTTCTTGCCTGAGGTGCAGCCTTCCCAACGGCCCTTTCTGTAGCCTAAGGCATCACCAACAGCACCCATAACCATGGCTGCCTTGAATTTCTCCATGATATTAGGCTCTACTCACATTGGCTCAAGCAGCCACTCATGAAAAAAAGATGTTTTCTTGAATGAAGGCGTCACTCCTGGAAGAAACTCAGCCAGAATGTGAACTCGTTTCAGCTGTGTGTCTTCACCACCTCACAGAACTATGAAAACAGAACAAACTCTCTTGTCCCAAAATATCCTCAAGTTCCATCGGATGTGGAAATACCACCGACCTGCGTCTACAACATAATAGCTCTACCACCTTCCTATCCTCAGCAAGGGTGGACACATGGGCACACACACACAAAAGCATCATGTTATCAGCCACAGCTTCTTTGTGTTCGGTGGCGGTGAGTTCAGCTGTGATCAGGTGTCTCCTAAAAAGGCAATCCCCATGGCCCCACTGCCTAAAAGATGGATGGCTGGGTTTGGAGCTGTGATGGGGGCTGGACATACTCTAAAAGATGCTTATGAGCTGCTGGTCTGGAGTGCAAGCTTGTCAGCTGGTGCTGGACCTTGTTGACATCCCACCCACCCCATGGGAGGGGAATAAGAATGGAGCATCATCCCAGCGTTATGCCCCCCGCTCACCCACTCCATGAGCGTACCTCCTTCTTTATTGAAGTTCAAATCCCTAATCCTTAGCACACTATTTTAAACTTTTTTATTAAGCAGCCTCTGCCATGAGATCAGTACCTCTCCAGTTATGTGCATGTGTGAACAAGAGTTCCCGTCACTCTCATTTTCTTTAATCCACATTTTCACCGTGCCACCTTTTGAGTCAGATTACATAGATCTGTTATTCCCAATGCTGTATAGACCCTTTAGGATTTTAAACGTATTTGTTGGTGTAACACTAGATGAGGCATTAACAGAAGAGCCAGCGATGATGATGAAATGCAGCAGGAATGCAACCTGATAAGGGACAACTGTTACCAACTTGACATTTTACACCTTCAAACACACACTGTAGCACAGAGATTTTTCCAATTGACTACTGACATTTATTGTGCATATCCTTAAAACCAGTCAGTGTTTATCCTGGAAAAAAACTGGTAAATCCAAGGCCTCCATTGGACAAAAACAAACTGTTACTTCTGTATAGAGCTATAGGCTGGGTAAATTCATTATTATTACTTTTTAATATTAATGGTACAACATGCAATTATTCATATAATTATGATAGTTTCACCAAATACTGTTACCCACACCAAATCACTTATCAGTTACTCACTTACAGTATTAGTTGCTAAAGTTCTTGCTTTTACGTGTATTAATATTTTTTTCATTTTATTGTGGTTTGTATTTTATGGGTTTTTTCCTCACAGCTCACATGCTTCTGTCATCCGCTGTTCCCCTTTGGTTCACCCATTATGTGTATGCTGCTCAATACACCAGAGGCTCCTTTCTTTTCCAGGACCTTCCAAATTCTTGTATTGGCTATGTCTGATGTTTGAGTAATGTCTCTGATTGATTAATTCCCTCCTTCCTCAGGTTCAAAATGGCCTGCTTTTCTCTGGGCTTTATGCTGATGTATCCTTTTAAACAATAAATTCAGTCTTTATAGGTCATATAGTCATTTAGAGCTATTTATTGTTTTAACAATCAATCTCACATCACACACCTGGGTAACAAAAAACACCTGTCAGTCACATGTTCCAGTACTTTTGCTCACTTAAAATTTGGGTAATCTGACACAACAGGTGCTATGGTCTATGTTGTTTAATGTACCTAGATGGAAATATCAGGACATAAAATGCAAAATTCAGAACCTCCAGCTCATATTCATCTTTCGATCTTAAACCCAAATGTTTGTAGTGTACAGCAAACACAAAATAAATTGGACTTTGTCTTCGTCATTAATTTGTTGTCTTTATGTTGTCCTCTTGATTTTGTCTTAGAATTCAAATCGGAAAAATGAGAATTGCTGTAGTTTGTTTACAAATGTGCATATTTTATGAAAAACAACATGCTTAATTGACTTTCTTAAAGAAAACAATGTATGGTATGTTTATGCGACAAAGATAAATAATACTGTTTCAATAAGAACAATCTGCATGGCTAGAAACAGTTGACCACACCTCTGACAGGATAAGTTCCATTCTAGCACATTGAATACTGAAAGATATGACATTTTCTTCCTGAACCACAAATGTCAGATTGTAAAGTCAACAACAAACTGGGAAAAGCTTTCAACCCATCTCTCTTAATCACAATAGATTTGATCACAACTGACAGTGCTGACAGTTAATCAAGTTTCCTTTCAATGAACCAACACATACCAAACTTTCTTAGTTACAGATGAACAATGTGACACATTATCCAGCTTCTACACATTGTTTTGTAGTCATCATAAAGCTAACGTCTTTGTCACTCGCCTATATTAAGTCATAAAGCTGAAATTAGAATGAATACATGACTCACTTATGTTTGCATAAACATGAAATCTTCAGCACAACCTAATACCTAATGAAAGGTAATTATCTCCCCTGTAACTAACTCATGACAGGGAAATAATTTCTTATTATTCTTATTTTAACAAATGGCAACTTTTTTTTTTTTTGTGGTGACAAAAATTGGCAGAATAACATCAGTCTTTAGAACAGAAAGCATGGCAAATATTGATGTAAGTACCAGAAGCCACCTTCTGCTTACTGTGACAGAAGACGACTGATACCTGAGCTCTACCTTTTGTCACACCTTTTAGCCAGGGATATACAGAGTTCATTAGCATTTATAATTACAACTAAATCTATACTGAGGAAAAGCATAGTTGTATTGACCTCTATGGGTTAAAAGGTTCAAGTCTGACCACACAGTATCACAGCTGGGTTTGGTCAGGTGCTCTCATATACTTGTGACCACATCTAGCTGCAATGTAGCATAAGAGAATAGCTCTCCTGCACAAGAACCAATAGATGGGATCACAATCTTAAAGACAATGTTCTTAAAGTGACAGGTTTTTTCTGTGTAGTAGTTCTGTGGTACTACAGTTGCTAATCTATGAAAAGCAACAGGCTAAAAGCTCAAACATTGTAAACAAACAGTTAAAACACTCTTGGCTGTGATGCAGATGCTAATTTTTTTAAATTCTAGCCTGTAAGTGAAACCTACTGTCATGTAAACTGCTCCGATAACTCCGTAGTTGTATTCAGTGCTGTCTGATAAGAAAAATCCTACGAAAGTAAAAGTGTAAATCAGTGCAGATTGCAAAATTGGCAAGTCACCATCACCTGGATAATAGAAAACAGTCAATGTGCCCGTCGTTTTCTATTTGCGTACAGCAGTTTACACACTGCAAAACTAAAGAAACAAAAAACAACAAACATAATGCAGTAGCATTTTTAAAAACGAGGATCCTAAATGCTTCTTATGTACTAATCATCATCAGAAATGTCATGGCCTGTTTTCTCAGATATACATTTTTGTTCTTTTAAAATTGAATCTATTTCTATTCTGATTCTGCTGGTGCTGAAAACCATGCTGATCTGTCCAATTCTGAATACAAAATGTGAATCCGATCATTTTCATTGTCGCTCAGGCAAAGTGATGAAGTCACTTCTCAACTTCTTATATTAATAAAACCAAATAAAATATTCAACGTTGTAGAGGCATTATGTTTCACCACCTTACACACACACACACACACACACACACACGTGCACACAAACACGCACACACACAGTTTCTCTGCTCTCAGTGTGATTGCTCGAGAGCTACACATTTGCAATCTCAGTGAAAATAATCTAGGTTGCTTTTTTTCCTCCTCAACATCCATGGCACTGCTTCACACTAGCTGACAAAAACATGCAGGTTTTAGCGTACAGTTTCATCCTACTGCCATCTATAACTTAACCCTCTGCAAGTGCTTCACGTTTACTACCCCCCCCTCACTGCGACAGGGGTGCAGGTTAGTGAGCCAAGTCCACAACAGCAGTTTGAAGCTACACCAATTGGTGATTTGCCCATGAGAGAAAGTTTTAGGGTATCCATCATTTCCATGCTGCAATTATAAAGTCTTTTCAAGAAGCATCATTTCTCCCTAGGTGATTCCCCTCCTGCTTTCCTTTCAGAACCGGCATCCAGGTTGCTGTCCATCCAAGACATCTTATGCAGTTGTAACAATCTTGACAAGCTGCAGACACTCTTTGTCTCTTTTTGGCTCATTAGTAGAAAAATCCTCATTCAAAAAAAACAAAAAACAAAATAGGAAGAAACAAACTCCATCTGCTGCATGAAGCTGGTACAAACACTATGTCATGTTACGTTTACTCCCCGTTACAATCGGCCGAGCAAACTCCACAAAGTCATCTATGAGAACAGGCCACGCACCTAAGGAGAGAGAAGAAACATAATAATAACAATAATAATCATTATAATTGATACTTTATTGATCCCCTTTGGTATATTGTTGTTTGGACAGCTGCTAAACCTGTGTCAGCGCTACTACGGGGTTTCAGTGTCTTGTTCAAGGACACCTCTGACATGTAGCTTGCCGGGACTGAGAATCGAACCGCTCATCCTTGGGTTGGAAGATGACTGCTCTACCCACTGAGCCATCATGCTGCCCATATATATTAGTTAAATCTAAATGTAATCTAACATATCACAGCAGTGTCCACATGACAAACCACTGAGGTTGCATGTTCAGGCCTGAACTTAGCCATATTTCTGTGTTTCTTTCTCAGAGTATACCATAAGTATACTTATTACTCTTTGTAAAGCCTAAATACTATGAACAGATTCTTTTATTTTATTAAATTCTGTCTGGACTTTGGTGGATGGACAATAAGAGGACATGGTTTAATGGTCTTATTGTGAATGTAATTTAAGTGAAAGGTACAAAATGTAATTCTGAAAAGTGACCTGTGAATACAGACATAAGTTACAGTGAAAAGTAATATAAGTCCTCACTTCTATCAGTTATCATCACACATTTTAAAATGACAAGTGATGTGCTCATGGCCTGTTATATTTATTTATTTGAAGTTACGCAGCATGCACGGTAACCATTCGGCTAACAGAGAGCTCCATCACGGCCTGTTATTGATCATCTTTATACCAAAGGTTTTAATAAGCTCACCCTCTTCATCATAGTTTGACATGTCATCTGCAATCATGTTGCCAAAGTCCAGTAGGAGGTTCCATGTGTCCTTAGGAATTGATCGCTTGTGATGCTCCTGAATGCAGCACAATGACAGGAAATGTGTGACATTACAGATTCAATAGAAGTATTAAATATTTTTTATTTAATTCTATACAGTGAAATCTAAGAAAATCTGAGATGTTCTTGAGCACAATTAGTTTCTAATAGATTTGCTTCTCCGTATTTGCACATGAAGTGGGCCAAATATAATAAAAATGGCATGGAAATCTATTCACACACTTCAGATATTCTGCTAACATACACACACGCAAACACACACACGTGCTATATTTGTGAAGACACCCATTGACATAACACATTACCTAGCTCTAAATCCTAACTCTAAGCATCACGACCAAATTCCTAACCCTTAACTTCATCCTAACCCTAACCAAAACCTTATTCCAACCTTAAAGCTAGAACCCAGTCTTAACTCTGAAAATGCTTTTTGAAGTTGAAAATGTCCGAACAAGACCAAAATGTCTTCATAAGAACAAAATTTGCCCACACAAATAAAATAAAGACACAAATAATTAGCAGTGAGAAAGCCTCACTGAAGATGTAAGAAAAATCTCCACACTCACCAGCAGAAAGCGGTTCCAGAGATCCAGGAACTTGAATCGACCTGTGAGAACTAGATTCCAGTAAGCCACAGCCATTTCTAGGTCTAGAATAGAAAGTAAGAACTTTCAAGGTTGGATATTTTGTATTTTTGATTAAAATACAGGTGAATATTTGAAAACACTAGTGTATTTTTGGAAAAAGAAAAATCTGTAAAAAGCTGCCCTACAGTACATGTTCTGCTCTTCATCTTACCTAAACCTTTCTGGCCGGGGTTCTTGGCAAAATTGAAGGTAAACTGGTAGAAGTCTTTGAACTTCCCTGTGTCTTTCAGGTCCTGTTCTAATCTGGGAAGGATCGCCCTGAGTTTTTCAGGACTGTCACAGCTGGAGGAGACATTGAGGACAAAGACAAATAACTTTTACAGCTTCTAACTATCTTATGTACACACTAAACTTTTGTTTAATATCAGTGTTACTGACCCTAGTTCAGCCATCCCATCCAGAAACTCTTTCCTGCTGAACTCGCATTGTGTGGCCGCTCTGAACTTCCACGCCACCACAAGTATGCTCATGCTAGCTGGGTCCAGGGCCAGGTCATCACAAAACTGCTGGATCCCATCAATTCCAATCTTATTCTCATCCTGGGGATCTGCAAAAGACAGCTGATGAGAGTGAGCACAACAGTGGCCAAGTGTAACAGACAAAACAAGCAGACTGGGTTGAAGTTAACATCAGTTTTGAAACACCTGCCTTTGTATCTGTTGTAGAGCTGTTCCAGCTTCTTGCGGTCCACTGAGTTTTTCATGGATTCTTTGTAGTAGAGATCTGGGTTCTGGAAGTAGTTATCTGTGGCAATTTCTAGTTTCCAGTCATTCTGCGTCAGGCAGTACACGGCGGTTCTCTCCCCGGCCTGTGTGAAGGACATGAACTGGCGTACCTTGTCCTTCTGCGATGACTTCAACTTGTGCTGTAAAGCAGGTACGCAAACAGGTTAACACACACATTCCCAAACCCTTTTTGACATAAGATCAACCAGTATCAATTCACTCTAGGATACTAATTTATTGTACTAAATCCGGATGCTTACAGTTGACAGACTTCTGGAAAATGTGAAACACAAGCCCTGATCATTTTACTTTAGATTGTGTTTTGTTGGTGCGCATTGGCAAACGAGTGTGCAAATTACGAAATCACCACAAAGTACCTGCACAAACTAACACTATCATGGGGCCGTCAGCAGACCTGAGGGTCTGGGGCTGTGGGACAGGCACCTGCTTTGCTTTTCTGCCTTGGATTAAAGGGATACAGAGAAGTGCATGTGGAGTTGTAGCTGCACATGAAGATTTACACATATGACACACACCCTAAACTTTCTGAACATCTTCATAATGCTGCAAGGACTTGGTGTCCATTAAATCTCCTAGCTGGTAAAGAGTTTCTGTAATTAATCAGTAAACGAAGTAATCTACAGGATGTGGATTACTATGAGATCTGGTATGCGTGCATATGATTAAAAAAGTAAGACTCACTCAGCAGCATTGCAACAGCCCAGGAGTTACTGTATCGTTAGTATCGGTGCAAATAAAAACACTGTGGCTTCCAAACGCACCACTACAAGCTTCTGCTAGTTTACAAAATACCTCGCCGTGTTAATTCACTCTAGACCGTCATCGGGAGGACTGCATGTCTTTGCAGAACTGCAGACCTGACCCACCCGATGATCAAACAGCAATAAGGGTGACAGGCCAGTGTTTGGCGACCTAGTTTTTTTCTGGGAACGGGGGAGTTAGATGCTCCAGGCTCTCTCTCTCTCTCTCTCTTTACCCGGGGCAACGGCACAGGCGAGCTAACGTTACCAAAATGGGAAAAGTATGTGCCGCAAGTGCGGGTGTCCGATCGCAAAACACCAACAACTGACCTTCCATTTCCCTCATATTCCCGACACACATCAACCTCTCAATGCGACACTTAGCTGAGGACACTCCGCCCCCCGTATCGGTGTGTCCCCTTAACGTTAATGACAACCGCTTCTGGTTTTTGGACTTATTTAACGGGGCTAAAGAACAGTAGTTGTTTCTCATGTTTAATCTTACCTACCATTTTATCACCCGCTTTCTGCTCAACTTGATATCCTATTACCACTTGTGCGCACGCGCGAACTGCACTACTGTATGTGCGCTGTACTGATGGGAAATGTAGTTCTGTGGCGCTGCAATGCCACAGGCCCAGGATACACTTAGTTGAATAACTTTCTGAGTTAGCACACAACAGATTGAAAGAAACACTTACTTTATATTGTAATGATTTTGCCTGTCATCGACACCCATTTAATAAAGAAAATAGCCACAGTATTGCTTATTTTGCGCACTTTGGAGTACAGGTTTAGAGCAAGACCAGTCGATGAAAACTCAACGTCAACTAGCTTAAACTGTTGTTATTATTTAAAAGAGACAGCATCGTTGGTGTTAGACAGCTGTTGAGATATCTGAGAGTTAAAATAACCCGAGAACAACTGTCACAACTTAAATACACTAAACATAATCAAGCGGAAAAAAAACATATGGAAACTACAACTCCCATATCAAACCTGATAAAGATGTTTCGGAAGTAACCTGAAGAATTACACAGGTGCGATTATGTTCAGAAACAACCCAGCGATTGTTCCGAGGTAGCTACAGTTTTTGTTAAAAGTTGAATTATGACACGTCTTGTGACAAACACAAACATGTGTCATTGCTACTGTTAGCAAAGTTGTGTTAGCCGCACTGTTGTGTCATGTTTGTGTGTGTGTGTGTGTGTGTGTGGACTCAGCTGGCTGGAGCTGGTCTGACAGCTCTGAGGAATTTGGTGGCTAACTTAGCTTTACTTACAGCTCCAGAGGAGAAAACCGGTTGAACTTCGCAGACACTGAAACGGATCCGGCTTCAGTACATGTTTGGTAAACAGCGGTGGTTCCGTCCTGTCTGGACGGAACAGCGTTAGCCTGCTGTCTGCTAGCAGCAGTAAAGTTACCGACGGCTGGAGGTCGAAGTAAACACGAAGTTGGTCTCAGAGTAAATCAGTGAACGCCTGCATCGACGCTGCCTCCAGCTATGTGGCAGGGGAGGAGGGGTGTCGGTGGTACAACAACATGATTGTTCCCGTCCTCTTCTGCTTCTCCGTCAGCCGTGGAGTGGAGAGCCGGGACGGTGTGCATATCTCTCAGGTAGTTGCAGCTTTTTGTTCTGTGTTTGTGGAGTAATTTGTGTTTGGGGCGTTGAACAAATGAATGATTTCACCAATCATCGTGTTTCCTGGAGTGTGTGAAACATCATTGCTGTCTGAGTTGTGTGTTCAGGTTTGTATTATCTTACTACAGCCTGTAACAAATAGTTTGAGTTCTTTCTTTGTATTGATGACATATTTTTCATATGAACCATGCTAAGCATTCACTTATTTGCGTATATTGTTTAAATATGTAGGCATCCACCAGCACAGACTGCAAATTCTGAGTCCTGAGCAGTGCTGGAAAGTGAAGTACTCAAGTACTACACTAAGTACAGTACAGTACAGTACAGTACTTGTACAAAAGTATGTTTTGGATTTTTCTAATTTGCTTGTGTATTGTCATTTCATACCGCTAAGTACATTTCAGAGAGACATTGTCTGCATTTTACGATTATTCTCATTACTGATGGATCTGAAACTTTTTCTGATTTTTATAAACCAATGTCTAGCAAATCAATGAATTCATACATTTGAGGATGAAATATTTGGCATTTTTATCTGAAAAATATCAAATATTTAATCAATTGTCAGATTTG
>JAUBNQ010000017.1:11528061-11539401 GCA_032353495.1 Ctenopoma kingsleyae | reverse complement strand
TCAGTTGTTTTTCATTTTTATTGTTAAAAGTATAAAGTATAGCTGTTTTTATTTGCTTACTTCCAATGGATTGATAAGTGTGTGTTTGTAGGTATGGAAGACATCACTTCAGGGGTCATGCTACCTCAGTCTGCTGATGGTGGGGGCAGGGTTGTTGTGGGGACAAGTCCTGCGTATTCGACCGACCCAGACTGTCTTCATTTCCACTTGTCTCTCACTGTCCAGCACTCCACTAGTGTCCCGCTTCCTAGCAGGAGGAAGCAGGGGGGACAAAGAAGGTAAGATGGTGTTTGTCTGTTGCTCATGACCAGAGAAATGGACTTTGTGACACCTTTACATGTGATTATACAGTTCAGTAATGTGACTGTGTCTGTGCGACAGGTGACCTGGACTACAGCAGTGTTCTACTTGGGATGTTAGTGATGCAAGATGTTCAGCTAGGCCTCTTCATTGCTGTCATGCCGACTCTGATCCAGGCACAGAGCGGAGACTTGGACAGGTCAGGGTTTTTTTTGTGCATTTGTCTTTTGTCCTGAAATCACACGCACAGCTTTGTAAGTCTGTTTGTTCTTCTACACACCACTTACAGCCTTTTGTTGGGAAGTCTCCGTGTGCTGTATCTCCTGGCCCAGGTCCTGGTGTCTCTGGCTGCTGTGCTGTTGTTGTGTTTGTTACTTAAATCATTCCTGATTGGCCCCTATTACAAGAAACTTCATGCTGAGAGTAAAGGCAACAAGGAGATCCTGGTGCTGGGGATGGCATCTTTTGTCTTTTTCATGCTGACGGTATGAATTTAGCTTTACAGAATCTCTTATTCTTGGAGTTTAAGCTGTTGTCATTTTGTAATGTGTGTCAAATTCTTATATGTTCTTGTATTTCTCTACAGACATTTGACATATTTTCTCCAGTGCAGTATTATTTAACCTCTTCTGAAGAAACTGTTGGTGTTGATTTCTTTTTAGGTAACAGAGTTTCTGGATGTTTCTATGGAGCTGGGCTGTTTCCTGGCTGGAGCTTTACTGTCCACACAGGGTCACATGGTCACCGCAGAGGTCATGGGATGTATTGAACCAATCAGAGACTTCCTTGCCATCATCTTCTTTGCTTCTATTGGTCAGATCCAACAAAATGAAGACAGATGCTTTATTTTCATGTTACACTTTTGTACCATTTGTGTTGAGACTTGACTGAACCGTCTTGTGTGTTTCTGCAGGTCTGCATGTGTTTCCAACCTTTGTGCTGTATGAACTCACCATTCTGCTGGTTCTGACACTAACGCTCGTCATTATGAAGGTACCACACTTTTCACTCTTTTGCTCTTTTCCTTCTTTGGTTCACTTTTGTCACACTCTCAGTTTTTCCTCTTTCACCTCCTCCCAGTTCGTGATGGCCGTACTGGTTCTGTCAGCGATCCTGCCTCCAGGCTCTCGACACATACGGTGGGTTGTCTCAGCTGGGCTTGCGCAGGTCAGCGAATTCTCCTTCGTCTTGGGCAGCCGTGCTCGTCGGGCTGGCATCATCTCCAGAGAAGTGAGTGATGACTTTTTTAAACTTCAGAGAAAGCCTCACTTGGCCCCGAGTCCTGTTTTATCCTGGTATTATTAATGTCTTTTATTATGGTTGATTTTTAATGTCCTGCCTTGTGTGAAGTTTATAATCCTTAATGTTTACATCTCTCTCTCTGTCTGCCCAGGTGTACCTGCTGGTTCTCAGTGTCACCACTCTCAGTTTGCTGCTGGCTCCTGTGTTGTGGAGAGTTACCACACACAGATGTGTTTCCCGAGCTGAACGCAAAATAGTAACATGACCAAATCAACTTCAGGGCCAAAAGGTTCTTGCGTACAATAATTCCTGTAACACAACACGATAAGTAGTAGAGGTTAAATCTTATTTGACCATTTAGAAAAACTTTCATGTTAACAGACACTATGACACAGCATGTTGAACTTTGGTTTAACAGCTACATGGGAGGAGAGAAAGAATCATCAACTACATATTGACATTAGATTCTTGAAAAATGTCCCTTTCAGAATTGTTATTTAGTCTTCTGCTATTGTATGTGTCATCTATTACATTTACCCCATTGTGGACCTGGAACACCATGGAAATGGCTTGTTTAATTGTATATGTGCATAGGTGTACAGAGTCCCATTTTGTCACATGTTGCAGTGGGACATTGTTTGCTAGTGCAAGTTCATCAGTTGAAAAAGATAAATGATCTTTTTGCAGTCACGTTAGCACAGCCGAAATCATGTATGTTTTCATAAAAAACAAGGACATTTCAAAGTGACTCCAAACTTTGAAGGGTAGTGTAGCTTTAGATTAAGTTTTGCAAGTTACAATATTACTGAACCCTTCATTCTGACTGCTTTAACAAAAAAAATCCTGGACCCAAAGATCTGCTTTACAATTTACCAGAGGAGCACAAAATACTCTGTCGTTCAAGCTATGATGCTTCTAATGCACTTTTTCTTGTGCATGTATCAAAAAGAGGAACAATCCAGTTAGGCCTTTCAGTGAAGTCATGAGTCATTTTGTTTTCTATTTTGTTTTATTTGTTAATACTGTATCTGTCCTGAATCTCAAGTTTGTCCATTCCTTGTATCACCTGGACCAAATCTGAGGTTTCATCTCAACTCGATATATTGTGTTTCTTTGTAAGAGGTGTTTTTGAAAGGGAGGCACGTTTTATTATTTAAAATGTTTTTCCTCTCTCCTATATTTGACATTTTCAGTTCTGATTTTAAGTTTTTCAAATTTAGATCTTGTAAGATTCTGTTTCCAGTGAAAACCTTCTGTCTGTTGTATTTAATAGATGGTATTTGTACTTTATTCTGTTCATTGTATTACTGTGAATTGTTTAGGTGTATAACACGTCACTTAACCAAAAAACTGAGAAATCTCTTGTTTCTTTTGGAATTTTATATTTACGGTATTGCACATAAGTAAAAAAAAAACAAACTAAGGAATGTAGATAACAAAAAACAATATTAAGTAGCAGCTCATAAAACTGGAAAATACTGATGAGAGTATATTCACAAATTAAAATCCTGCACTAGTTACCTTTTGAATGTCAAACTTCTGTGCCTGCTCTGCACTACAAGCAATATTTGTTTTATGGGAGCCCTTTTGTGGCATTTCGTGCGGTCTTATAATTCATAAAGTGCAACATACATGTATGTAACACTATCACTTTACAGTAAAGTTTAATATTGTTTCCAAATATTTTTCCTGAAGTAGGTTAACAGAGATTGTATTTGAGTTTACATGTGTGTTGGTGGCCATGACACTCACAAGCACAAAGAAAATCTGTTTTCATTATGTAGCCTATATTTCAAGTGTTGAATTAATTCATTTATTTATTAAAGGTGGCAGTGAAGATGTATTTACTTGGTTTCACATGGACTGTGTTTTTGGAATACAGTACTTTCTCTAGAGAGAGTCTGGGGGAGCTGCTGACCCTGACAACCCGAAGCGGTAACACTTTATAATAATGTTCAGTAGTAATTCCTTTATAAGCCATTAGATAATAATAAACTAATCATCAACAAAACATTTATGTTTTTAAGTTATTAAGAAATAACAGAAAGATTTAACTTGTTACAAATATATTTTAAGACATTTGTAAATACCATAGATAATTGTGTAATGATCATTAACAAATCTTTAATGATTTGTTTTGTTGTTATTGTTGAGCCTTTTTTTTAAAAAATGTTTTCATATTGTTTATATTGCTTTGTCATTCTTTGTGCCTATCCTGACCAGGTCTGTAAAAGAGTTTTCATTACATTTTACATTACATTATTTTGTTGAATTTGGGTTGGTGATGTAGTCTGTTTTATGGCCATTATTATGCTTGTTTTTGGATATTTTGTGTTTTTTGTGATGTTTTATATCTGATTTTGGTCCTTTTGTTATTTTATAGTAATTTTTATGTCTCTTTTGTAATTTGGTCCATGTTTTCTGGTTGCTGTTCTCTCCCTTTGGTTATTTTTATTTATATTAAATAAATATTTTCTGAGGTGATGGGCAGAAGTGAACTTGCTGGGATCTTTCTGATCTCCTGTGTTTGTGAGAGAACCTTTGCTGACCTTATCAGGACATACACACTATCATGGATACAGCATTGTTTTTCCATGGCAACAGGTAGCCTGCTATTAGCTATCAGCCCTGGAAAATACAGGCGTGATACCAGTGGAGAGACCTGAAATTCATTCATTCAGTAATATACACACAATTCACTTCTTACTCACTGACTTACCAGGAATTACCATGTTTTTCATGAAAAGATATGTTCAACAGCAGACCTCAATTCTGAGGCTGCTCTCTGTGAGCCAATCACTTTGATGTGAGGTGCGTCACTTCTTTTTCAGACAAAAGTACAAAATAAAATATGCTCTTACTTTTATGGCTCCCAGCTGTAATTAAGTCCTTTTTAAATAAGATGAACTGTGTTTTTGTGGAAAAAATTTAAAATTTAAAAAAGCCACGCACAGGGTATAATGTTCAGGTGTTACTGGGCAGATGTAACATTAGATCTTGATCTTCAGTCTTTAAGACATTTCTTAATCACTTACAAACACTTATAAATGTTTTGTTGATGATTAGTTCATTATTACCTAATGACTTATAAAAGCATTACTGCTGAACATTATTATAAAGTGTTACCCAAGAAGCTTATTTCACAAAAACATATTTTTGAATCTAATGTGTGGCATACAGTATATTGCACAGTATTCCTTAATACAGCAGTTCTGAACCTTGTGATCCCTTAAAAATTAATTGATTTGTTTTTTGATTTTCATATGTGGTATTAATACATTTCCTTTTTAAGGATCATATTTATCTTGGGACCACTTCTCTACCTACTGCACTGCTACTAAATGCATCTACATTTTAATGAAGGCACTGTTGAAATTTTTTTAACCCTCTTCACAGGTTAATGTGATTGAATCCTTGTTACCTCACCACCTAACATCATAATCTTTTTCAAGGTAACAATGTCTGGCTTCCAAGATCTCTGAGTCAGGGAAACCCTGTCTAATAACGATTTAATAATCAGCAGTGGACGAGACGGACCCACACGTCTGCCTGTGTGCGAGTACACTTGTACTGTGTAAGCTGATAACCCACAAACTTTGCAGTCAGCAGATTTGTGGCCATCATCATCCTATTAGTGAGGGTACAAGTACTCCACAGACTAACCATGGTGGGATTTTTATTTCTTTTTCAACTAATAGTTTAGCCTATTTTACTCATTAAAAACAAAAAAATAAATCATCCCAGAAGAGTGATCTGGCAACTTTATGAGACAAAACTGAAAATTGAGTTTTTACTGAAAAACTTATTCATTTATTTCATTTAGACATTTGTCACAGTCTTCCACGGACACATTTAGCAATGTTTTGTTTTACATCAAGTATGTAAGTCATCATTTTACTGTGTACTTCATCACAAAATTTAATAATCAGATGACAAAGAAGTTCACAAATCAATCAGCAAAGCATGAAAAATCATTTTGATAAAAGCACCACACAGCACAGAGATTTAAGTGGCCCTAAATGTTGAGTACTGGTTTAAAGGTTAAATAGTAGATCTGCAGTTTCTCTTCCGTACTGTCAGATGAACTATTACATTCAAAGACATCTCACTATCTTCTGTTTCTCATTTCACTGCCTGGAGGTAGAAGATGACTTTTCCCTCGTAGGGCTCGTGGTAATGTTCGTAGGTGATCTTGTCGGAGACCACTCTGCACTCAAGCTTGGCCTTCTTGTCTCTGACCAGGCTGAATCGAACAGCCACCAATGGGTTGACATAGGTGGGCTGAAGACAAGGAGAAAGCATGGAATGCAGATCATTGGTCACTGTTGTATTTCTATTATATTTTCCTCTGACGTCACATTGTTTAAGGTTAAAGGAACTTTTGCACAAAGCTAGGCTAACAGCTTCCCTTTGTTTCCAGTCTTTGTGCTATGCTAAACTATCTGCTAGTTTCAAAAGAATATTTGCCATAGAGACATGGGACAGGTACTTTTAATCTAACTCTCACCAAGAAAGCAAAGTAGTAATTTAGTAATTTGTGCTCTCAATTTACACATTTGCAAAATGTGTGTATATAACAAATGGTGTTGTATACAACACATTGTATGTAATTCGTTGTGTTACAAAAAACAGCCTTACTTCATTTGTAGAGAACATTTTAATGACAAAAACGAATTTTGATTTGTGGCAACTAGTTTTGATCAGTGGTTGTGTGGTTTTCTTTGCTTACCTGTGCCAGATTTCCATAGTAAGGGAAGTAAGATAGATCCATAATACCCCTGTCAGGGAAGTACTCAATGTTTTCCACATTTTTCTGTCCTTCCTATAAACAAACAGACACCTGTTTATGTATTTTCAAACTTAGGCTTGAATTTGAGTAGAGTTGCATTACGGGAAATGAATGATTCATTATTTTTGGCCTCCAGATTTATGTAATTGCAAGTCTAAATCACTGGGGTACCTCTTCATTTAATATGTCAAACTTTAGGCACGTTGACTTAAATTCATGTTGTTAAAATCAATATATGCAGTTGTTGCTCACCAGTATAGTGCAGTTGACATATGGAGGAAGCTCAGTGTGATTAGAAGGCAAAAAGTTAATGATCTGCAGTGACAAAACAGAACATTTTCTTTAGTCACGATTGTTGAATGTGATTTTTTTTTATGCACTGCAAAATCATGTTTTCTAAAAGTGCCAAAACACACTCTGTTCATCTTAATGACAACACAAGGCATTGTGGAGTTGTAGCCAAAGGTTGGGTCCTCCAGTCCTGAGCAGGCTCCCAGCATGCTTTGTGTGAAGGGACATGACCACTTGGTGTGATGAGGGGCAGTGAAGGTTTTCTGGATGAAGTATTTTCCCTTGGTGCAGTTATGGTAGTTACATTCAAGCTGCTTGGTATCATTGTAAGCTGAAGGAGAGAGATACAGATTTTTACCATATTTTACCTTTTAAATCAGCCATGACTTATAATTAATATTTCTCCTTCAAATAAATACTGACGCTTCAGGAACTTGTGAAGGATGTTTGACATCTTCATCACGCTGGCCTTGTCTGATGTGTTGTAGGAGATTTCGATATCTTCCTCTCCATATGTGTCCGGCCACACCATCACCCCTAAACAGCCAAACAGAGCTGGATAAGAGCCACTGATGTTTGTTACTACCTTAACGTGTTGTTGTTGTTTTACCTGGAGATTTTAGCCGGTCTTGGTAGTCAGGGGCATATGGATCCAAGGTGTACATGAGAACCCAGATTCCCAAAGAAAAGAGGGCTGTCATCACCACATAGAAGGCCACATAATAAAGACTGATGTACACTGAGGAGGAGAGAAAGAATCTTTATTAACATTACATGTTTTGGGGGTATCACACCTTTGTCCTAACGTCTGTCTGATGTTTTCTCATTTCAAGTTTATTTTTCTGAATAGTTATTGTTGAAATTTTTATGTCTGAGCATACACAATAATGTACTGTAAATCAAACCAAAAAAAAAAAATCCTTGCTGTATTTGTACTACACAATCAAGACGTTAACGTGTAAACACATAAATGTGTATGTCTACATTAGCAGAGGTCAGGGTGTCCTCTGTTGATATGAGCTGAATTTAATCTGACTGTAAAATCTCTCTCTGTCCACATACTGCAAACATGCACCTGTTGTTAAAGGGCAGAAAATGTCACAGTGAAAGTACCTGATGACTGGCTGAGCTCCCGTGTGAGTTTTTTTGTTAGCTAATACACATACAAATGACTGACATGTACAAAATATGGTCTATTATTAAGTAAAGTCTTTATTTTTCAATACATTTATTTTCAATTTTTTACTTCTGTTTTTTCATCAGTCAAAAGTCAATTTCAGTACACAAGAGATAATTCGTAGGTTTACATTTACACAATAAATATATGAAAAACTTCCAAAATGTCTATAATATATGAAGCTATAGATTAAACCTAACAACGTGAATAAAGTAATTCAAATTCATTCATCCATTTCTAATATGTAAGAAAAAAACACTGACAGAAGATAATTTTGTACTACTCCTGAATCAAGCAAATTTTACAATAAATGAATGATGAATCATGGCAGGAAGAGATCGCTTCAGGGTGACTATGGACAGGAGAAATAATTACAGACGTCCATAACTCTTGCAATGCACTTAAAGGCATCTGAGACTCGGTCTATGCTTTCATCTTCGCCTGTGCACATCTTTGCAGTTTTTTTGCAGTTTCAAAGTTCAGAATGACCACAAGGTCATTTGTATTATAGGTGATTCTCCTACCTCCTGTATATTTCCAATGTTTCTTTAATGTTGCACAACTGAGATGAAGATAAGAGATTATTTTATTCCTACCCCATTTTTCTGGTGTTCTCCCCATAAACGTCCCATTGTCTGAGTTCCAGACAAAACGACCAAAGTCTTCACATCGCTGTCCACAAGTCCTCTTCTCCTTCAGTGTGGCCATAATGAAATTCTGTGCTGACCAAGATCCAAAACAGACCTGTCGCTGTGTCCTCAGTCAATATGTAAATTGTATCTCCTCTCTCTTGTCCCCCCTCAAAGAGTTTGAGCTCCTTTCAGGTGTGTCTCATTCTCTTTTACAGTAAAAGCTAAAACTCACCTCCTCGATGTTGCCCCAGAGTGTGATGTACGTATTATCTCTTATTTATAATGCTGTGATAAGGTGGGCGTGCAGTAGGTAGGGAAGCAGAGGTGGAACAACATAGAAACAGGTACATTTTTTTCTTCAGCAACGATATCCTTTGCTCCTTGAAGTAACCTCAGGATCACCTTGAACAGCCAGGCAGGCTGGATACTCATGAGTTTTAATACCACATACTGAGACATGAACCAGTGAAAAAAACAAAGAGACAGTTTTGCCTCGATACTATTTTAAGTGGTGAACTCAGTAGGTTCACTACTTTGGCCCAGACTGAAATTGGACCATTTCTGAGGGCATGAATGTCAAATATCATCAAGTCAAAATAACACCACAATTTCACTTTGTCCAACATCTACAAAACTAAAGATCATTCTCATCAGCCTCACCTGTAATTAGCATTTGTTGCTAATTAGCAAATGTAAGCACATTATCCCTGTGATAGATTTTCAAAATGCGGTGCCTACATTTACCATTCAGGCCTTTCGATATCTTTTCATAACACTGGATGTCCAGAGTGCAAAATGTACCAAACTATACGTCCGTCTATCAAGAAATTTAGATATTTTAGTCTCGACCAACCTACTGACAGACCAACACTTTCTCCCCTAAACAAAGCAGGCCTAAAACTGTGGTTGCCGCACAGTGTCAAGGTGGTCACTACTTGTCAGCATAATTATGTTTTTCTCTTAACCTCTGTTGTTAGAATCAGTGCTTATTTCGGAGTGCAAGATAAGCTTTAAAATTGGCACAATTAAACTCAGAAACACGTTAACTACTGTGCACTTTTCTCTCATTTCCCTTTGGGAATAAAAATCGCTGAACTCAGCACACAACATGCACATTAATCCCTGCTCTCCCTTTCTCCTTGTCACTTTCATTTTCTGTCTCTCCTCTCCATCATGTTCCCTGAATCCTTGTTTCATTTTGTTCCCTTCTCATCCCCTGCAGCGGGCACATGGGTTAGCAAAGCATAGAGCATTACAACGTGTATAAATCCCTTTGTGGAAAGGTGATGAGTCAGGTGGATCTGCATGTGTGTCTGCATGTGTGTGAGAGGAAGAGGAGGGACTCTCAGGTTTAGTGACACCCTCACTGAGGGAAACATTCAGATATCTGTGGCTGTCTGCAGTGAGTAGACAGTCTCAAGGATGAGACAGGCTGCTTCTGAATCACCAGAGGAAACCCACAACACAGAGATTATCTGTTTTTTGTAGTAATTTATTATATGCTTCTCTTCCACTTTCTTCATCTTTTTGCTAGCTTTTCTTCTCTCCATTCATTTTCAGTTGTCCACTTCTGCTTCTATATCCCTCTAACACCTTTACTCTGTAGCTTTTGCTGCATCTCACATATTTCTCAGTCCATCTTCTGGGCTTTTCCACTGTGTCACCATGGACATCGGTGGCCTGACAACAGTGGTGGCCAACTCGGCCTACATCTCAGCTCGCGGGAGCTTTGATGGCACTGCCAATCCTGCATCCAACCGAGACAAGAAATACCACTCCCGCCTGAAGCTGCCGCACATCACAGTTTGTGAGGGTCTGCGGGAGACTTTAGACCTGGGCTTCCAGGCGGTTTGTGTGGAGCAGCCCATTGGCAAACGTCTCTTCCAGGAGTTCCTAGACTCCAACACTGAGTATAAAGGCCCCTGCCGCCTTTGGAAGGACATTGAGGAATACAATATGGCTGAGGATGAAGATTGTGTGAAGAAAGCAAGCAAGATCTTGTCCCGCTATATGGAACCTGATGCCAAGTATTTCTGCCCCTTCCTGCCTGAAAATGGCATCACAAAGGTCAAAGAGAAACACCAAGAACCCGGAGACAGTCTTTTCAATGAGACCATGGACAGTGTGATGGACTTTCTCAAGGAAGTACCCTACACTTTCTTTCTGGAGAGTATGTATCTGAAAAGGTTTTTGCAGTGGAAGTGGCTGGAGACACAGCCCATGGGAGAGGACTGGTTCTTGGATTTTCGCGTGTTGGGGAAAGGTGGTTTTGGGGAAGTGTCTGCCTGTCAGATGAAGGCCACGGGGAAACTGTATGCCTGCAAAAAGCTCAATAAGAAGAGGCTGAAGAAAAGAAAAGGCTACGAGGTAAGTAAGCACAACATAGGTCCTCTGTGAAAGGCTGAAAATTTTGAAGATGCAGATTTGAATCCAGACATTATTCCTTATAGTTTTTGCAGTGATTGCCCTTTGGAAACTTGCGTTACTGATTTTTCTCTTGATTTCTAGGCCTTTTATGTACAGTATCTGTGTACAATATGCTGTAAACTACAGTCAATACAGCTAGTTGAACTAGATGGAGCCTTGCACATGACATTAGACACCTTTGGCTTATATGATTAGTGCCTTCAGCATTAGAACATTTTGATCTCCTTATAAAGTGCCAATCCTACCATGTTTATAAATGGACTGGCTCTAGACTAGACTGAATCTCGTGCTCAGTTCCCAAATCAGAAACAATAAGATGCCATTCATTAGTTAACTTTTCCTCGACAAAATTATTACTATTTTTAAAATGCTCTGTCAATAAATATCTGTATAGTATCTTGATGCTCATATTGCTACACCAGTGTAAGATGCAGTTTTATTATTACATACCTTGTCTTTTCTTGGTAACACAATGATGTTGT
>JAUBNQ010000017.1:11511723-11526451 GCA_032353495.1 Ctenopoma kingsleyae | reverse complement strand
CAGAACCTGAATGGTAATTGCTTGTGTCTTCTCCTTGTAAGTCGCTTTGGATAAAAGCATCTGCCAAGTAAAGTAAAAAACATATTTACACATGTCATATCGACTTGCAGCAAGATATTCTAGTCTTCACATTGCTGTTCTGTAAAATAGATCCTCTCACCTTGATGTCCCATTCGTGTGTATGCTCCTGAGGTCAAAACATACACACATGCTGGTCTGTATAAACACCCTGAAACCCTCACACACTTCACACCTTCAGTACACTCTGTGTCTTACTTCTAACACAAGGACATCTTTGAGTTATCACAGTACTACAGGTTAACGACTTCGAGACGTAGTGTGCAGGTCAGCATTCGTATCTGTGACGTGCACAACTCTTGACATTACTCCGGTGTTTGTTCTCACAGGTAATGTCCGTATCTCTGACCTTGGTCTGGCTGTGGAGCTGGCTGATGATCAGTTCAAAATCAAGGGCTATGCTGGGACTCCAGGTACAGTTGAAAAATAATCCAAACTACAACTTAACCCGCATGTAGTGTAGTATGTAGTGTCCACAAAACACACAGCTCTACACAATTAATCTTTCTCACTCTGAAAAAAACATATGACATTTACCTTATCCTGTGTATTATCAAACACTGCAGCACATTATACCAGTGTAACCAGAATGACTGGAGTGAAACTATCCTGCTACATTACAAATTTATTAAATTCAATTCTACATATAATTATATTGTTATATTCAATAAGTCTTAAACCTTACGGTGCTTAACTGAATTTAAATGAAATCAAATAAAGCAATTATCTGCCTTTAATTTGAATCCATGTCTATGTCTGAGCATGAATAGATAATATGAACACAGTGTGCTGTATATGCTTACACAACATGGTATGTTTTGAAGGATCTTACAGTGTCTATGTCTTATTGTGTATTTGTATTAGTGCATATGTGGCACCTGCCTACTTGTAGTGCATCAACTCATTATATAATATTACATTTAGACACATCAATTTGAGCAGTTTTTTGTTTTATAATTAATAATTTGTAAAAATAAAATCTGATTTAGTCTGACAAAATCTGACAATTTGTTGTGCATAAATACTAAAGTAAAATCCAGATACCAGGTACAGATGTATTTACTACTATTACTACTTTTACTGCTAAATATTTTCACAAAGACATATTGTAGATCTTTTTTATCATTTTAAATATCCAGATTTTCCATCTTACTGAAAGGTTGAAACACTTCCCTGCAGGTTTTATGGCTCCAGAGCTGCTGAGAGGAGAGGAGTACGACTACTCTGTAGATTATTTTGCTTTGGGGGTCACTCTTTATGAGTTTATGGCTGCCAAAGGACCCTTTAGGACCCGGGGAGAGAAGGTAAATGAGCTGTGTATGTGTTTTTCTCAATCTAAACTATTTTTTGACCATTTAATGTGAGCTTTAAACATGGTGTTGTTTGTTCCTTTGCATGTAGTTTCTCTGCCTGTTTCCTGACAGTCCTCAATAGTCTTTGCTCTTTCCGTCACGTGATGTTTAAACCTGCTTTATCTAAATCTGTGTGATAACACAGTAACAGATCATCATATACAATAGCTCAACCTGCCTACTTGTGGCCTGATGCTGATACTGCTGTGAAATATGAAGAGAACTGTCAGAACTGGTGGATTTTATTATATACGTAGTTACACATTACTCAGTCTATGCATATCACTATAAATATTTTATTTATAGAGGATTTACAGTGGTGTAGCACATATTGATAACATGAATGGCCTGGATTCACCTGCATGTCCTGTAGATTAATAATAAATAAGAGCAGTGCCGGTATTATTTTTTTCATATTTAAATTTCTGGTAAACTCAGAAATTTAAAAGGGTGATCGTGTGTTAGTGTTGGACTGATGTAACACACACATTTTGAATGGGTGAATTAATCTCTGCTGTTCTTTGTTCTCGTTCAAGGTGGAGAACAAGGTGGTGAAGAAGCGTATTCTGAACGACCCAGTAACGTACCCAGAGAAGTTCAGTGAGAACGGCCGGTCTATCTGTGAGGGTCTGCTGTGCAAAGAGGTCGACAAGAGGCTCGGCTTCAAGAGCGAGTCGTGTGACGAGCTCAGGGCGCACCCCTTCTTCAGTGAGATCAACTGGAGGAAACTGAATGCAGGTCTGTTTCAGAAAAAAAACTAATGCGGAATCAGAGTTTCCTGTCACTGTTTTACACTTTTATTTTACTCTATGTTTTAAATAGAGTATAGGTATCTACTGGTATCTCTCACAACCACTGGGGCTCTCTGAGAGCACAGTATAAAATTTAAAGTGTGGGGTGTAGCATAAGAAATCTACTTCCAGGAGCTACAGTGGAACATTAAACTTTTAATAAATATGGTGATTGAAAAGAAAGCTCCAGAACACAGTACGTGATGTCTGTATCTTCTTGTGTTGTGTCTCATCAGGGATCCTCACACCCCCTTTTGTGCCAGACTCCAAGACAGTTTATGCTAAGAACATTGATGATGTTGGGGCCTTCTCCACGGTTAAAGGCGTGCAACTCGAGGACAAGGACAAGGAATTTTTTGATGAGTTTGCGTCAGGAAACATCTCCATCCCCTGGCAGGAAGAGATGATTGAGATGGGGATTTACGGAGAGCTCACAGTCTGGGGCCCCAACGGCACTTTGCCCAATGACCTTCGACGTGAATCCATCCTGGAGCAGCCGCCCAAGTCATCCACCTGCAGAGTGTCATAAGATGCTGCAGTGCGTGGATGACTCCACATGAACTGTTTATTGATGAATCTAACTTTATTTCTGTAGCATCTTCCATACAAGACTTGGTTTATGTTGGATTGAAGAGGAATGAATGTTGATGATGATGAAATGTCTTGTGAACATATTGTCCACTTTTTTGTTGATGAATACTTAACTAGTACTAAATGTAAAATACTGTTGAGATTATATAAACTATTTTTTGACACTTTTTTCTTTAGAGATGCACAAATTTTTCTTGCTTTATCTAATTGTCTGTGTCTACAATTATGCTATAGTTTTATTTGGTTGAGGTGAGGTGAGGTTTGCATAATTGGTTTCTATGTGTGTGTGAATGAGAAGCAAGTAAAAACACAGTAAATCTATTTAGTTACTTCCCACCATGGTCCAAAATGTAAATATATTCTATTGACAATCAATCTCTGGTTTGCTGTGTTTGTTTCCTGGACTGGAACTCTATAAATGAGACCTGCAGGATCCCCTCACTCTCTCTTTCTCTGGTCCGCCATGTTTGTGTTTCACATGCACTCACACTCTCACAAACAATTCAAACACTGACCTGTCCACATAATATATTTATATTTTATTAAATTTAAATAGAATTAAATTAACAGTTCAACAAAGCTGTGGCAAAACACAAATTAAATCAATAAATACATCTTAAAAAATTAATCACTCACAATCACTATCTATAAAATAATAAAAAATATTTTTAAAATTCCCACAGCTCAATATGTAACAATCAATTACACAAGAAAATAATTTTTACATTAATTGATAATAAAAACTCAATGTATATTATTTTTTTTATTCTTTTCACTATCACAAATAAAGATATGATTCTATAGTTGTCTTCACTTAAAACATTACATCCATTTATCAAGATGTCAAAATGGAATTAATCTGATGGGTCTCGGTTTATATGCCTCGTTTTTCAAACACTGACCGATCGGGGGCGCTGTGAACCTCGTTATCTGTCACATAATCGCTGCAGCATCTTTACCTGCCTGTGTTGCAACCTGGAAACATAAAAACCAACAAAAAACAAACTCAATATAGGACAACTTTATACTGCATAGCGTTTAGTCACGTACTGTCTGTATTTTAAACACGAATCCAAACTTTAAGGTGTGTGTAAGATACATAATTTAATAATTTATCACGGAGGTGAAACAGGGAGCTGATTGGTCTCTCTCCTTTTCTCTCTCTCTCTCTCAGGTTTCACGAAAACTTCAGCCCGTCTGAGCTCAGACACAGCTGAAATGTTTTTACACCAAATCGTGCCGTTATTTATCGAAAAATATCTGAACTATAAGAATAAAGCGTCGCACCTTGTTGTCTCACAGTGGAAGATAAAGAAGCTGTTTTGACTCAACGGCGACAAAAACGCGTCTAGTTGTTTTTTTTTTCTATTTTAAATCGAAATAATCCGGACTGAGTCGAAATGCAGCAGCCTGAAACTCAGCAGACAACTCAGGAAACAGCGACAGAAGTTCAGTCTGCAGCAGGTTTGTCAAGTTTTATCCTGCCATCTTCATAAGGTTTAAATCTTTAACACCATCAACAAGACGTTAATATAAACACGTTATACATGTTGTTTTTCTTACATTTATAAGGCCCAATCAATATAGATTTATTTAAGACGTAATTAATGGATTTATTGTTAAAAATGTATTACTATAGCTTTTCACCTTAATTATAAGCCATTAATAGGAACTGTTGGGTTGCCAGGTCGTGGAAAATCAGGAATGGTATTGCAATTCTACTGCAACTGTAAATTATGGGAAGTACAAATCATAAAGTTTGAAGCTGTAAATGTCAGGACGCTGTTAATAAATGTATTCTGGTGCATATTATCTGCAGAACATAAGTGCTCAAATAGTTTGTCAGAGAGATAAATAAATAAATAGAGATATGACAAAGTGTTGAGAGGAGGATTTTCCTCAATCTGGCTTATTAATGGTCAGACTGATCTTTAGTGTAAAGAATTGAATTATTTATTTACCATGAATAAATGTCCTGCAAAAAGTTTGTGAAAGTCACCGGTTTAGTTCTAAAATACAGATCTCTTCTTTTAGATGACAGAAAAATGTGTTTTGATTTAGATTTTAGAAACAGAAAAACTTAAAATGCTGCTCATTTGTAATTAGATGTAGTTAATGTGAAAAAGTCTTTGTCTTATTCCATGACCTTCTTATTTTCTCCTCAGTTCAGTACATGCGTCGGAGGAAGACGGCTCTGGGTGTGACAGTGTCTCTGCTGGCTCTGGCTCTGGTGGTGCTGGCTGTGGGCCTGAGCTCTGCCACTCGCACCGACAACGTGCCTGTCGCTGGATATTACCCTGGCATCATTGTGAGTGAAGTCATTCTCACAATCCTTAACTTTATTCATCCTGACACTAAACTTCAGCCATTAACATCACAAACACTGATATGAACGTGAGTTTTTTAATCTGCTCCTCGCCTGAAACCTAACGTTTGTCACTTTGATCTCATTGTGTCTCCAGCTGAGTTTTGGAGCGTTTCTGGGAATTGTTGGCATTCATCTGGTGGAAAACCGTAAACCTATGGTGAGTCTGATCTTGTGCCTCTCACGTCACTGTATGTAATGGCAGATTACATGTGTGTCTGTAGGAAAAGGTTAGAAAACCCATCCAAAGCAAGGTCACTGCAGAGCAGATCTAATTCTTAATGAATTCTTTTCTCTGTGTATATTCCTGAGGCTACCTTCGCATGACTCCAAATGAATTTTAAAGTGCCCTGTTCCTCTTGGATGAGTCTTTGTTAAAAACTGCTCTATATCAACTTTATAGTAATATGTAAGTGTTGCGCTCACAGCTTTTCTGCTGCAGTGAGGTTTGAGTTGTTGGAAATGTTTCCAACGTGATCGTTGGCTCGTTTTGTTTATCCCAGCTCAAAATGTACAAAGTCACACTGTTTGTTCTCTGTCAAGGTGACTTTTCGCAGCGTTCAAGCTTCATAATATTCATCTTCTAAAAATGAAGCATTGTTCCTGGAAAGCAGGACATATATATGCCATAAATTAAAGGATTGTGTTACAGACTTTGCAAATTCTCTAAACTGTTTTACAGGAAATTGCTCTATTATGAGCAAGAAGCAAATCTGATTACTTGATGGCAGCGTAATGTGTTCTTGGTCCTTGTGCTCGGGTCAGTGGATGTGACTGGATTTGTGGTCGAGGGAGTGAATGTGATTGGCTCTGGATTTCACTGACAAGAGGGGAAAATGCATTAGTATTGGTCAGTTGCCTACAGGGCTCCTTTATTTTCAGTTAGGGACACAGGTATAATATGATCAAAGTTTACTCCCTGTACATCAAAGTTTGAAAACTCAACACTGATAAATTAACCTCTGATCACCATGTAAAGTCGAGTAATCAAGTGGCTGACAGTAGCAAACTAGGGAGCCAAAAGCTGAAGCTATTCTGTCATTTAAGTGTTTTTAACAGTATCCCATACAAAAGCCAGCATGAGGAATTGTGTTAAGAGGAAACCAGTGACACAGAAACTTCTGCAGATTGATATGAGTGCATCATCTTCCTCTGCATATTTGTTTTGGTAAGAATTTTACACCTGATTCCCTTCCTGACACAACCCTCTCCATTTATCCGGGCTTTGGACCTGCACTAATGAGGGGCTGGGATGCGAACCCCCAATCATGAATCCTGGGAAAGTTAGCAATTCCAGACTGCCCCGAACAAAACACAAATCTACCTTTGCTTGTCTAAGTTCATAAGCTAGGAAGCTAAAAAGGTTTATGTGGGCGTCAGTGTTTTAGCATAATGTCATCCTCCATCTGCTATTAGCAATCTAAAATCTGGACTACCGAAGGATGCTGATGTACCTGCTGGACACAAAAACTCTGAAGCGTGAGGATCATTTGAGTAATTTGAATGACTGTAATTGAGAAGATTTTCTCTTGGGCTATGTGCCACTGAGCAACTTTCAAAGCAGAAAATGATGCTGAAAATGAAAGTTAAGTTGTAATGTGGTACCCAGTTGTACTTCAGTGACTGACGGTAGTGAGCTCGCAGCCCTGACTTTGACCTTTTCTGATTGGTTAGAAAAGCGAGGCTCAGGAAATCTCTTGTATCTTGTCTCACAGCAAACGACCTCTGTGCAAAAGATTTAAGATGTGTGATCTTTTGGGACCCAAAACTCTAACTAACTTTAACTTTAATTTATTTATAAAGCACTTTAAAACAACACATTTGACCAAAGTGCTGTACACAGGCATAGAGAAAAGACAGAAATAACAAATAAAACAATAAAACAATAAAAAACAATAAAACAGTAAAAGCTCAGACAGATTTAAAAGCCAAAGAGAAAAAATGTGTTTTAAGAGAGGTCTTAAAAGCAGGAAGGGAGTCGGCCTGCCTGATGTTCAAGGGCAGTTCATTCCATAATTTTGGAGCAGCGACTGAAAAGGCTCGGTCACCCCTAAGCTTCCTCCTTGTCTTAGAAACAATTAACAATGAATGATCTGCTGACCTGAGAGCACGTGGAGGAGCGTATGGTTGAAGCAGTTCGGACAGATACTTTGGGGCAAGGCCATGAAGACATTTAAAAACAAATAAAAGTTAAAAATTTTAAAATGAATCCAAAAACGAACCGGAAGCCGGTACAGCAATGCTAGAACTGGAGTAATGTGCTCGTGTTTTTTTGTACCCGTAAAAAGCAGAGCAGCAGCATTTTGGATCAACTGTAGTCGGTCAAGTGACCTCTGGAGTATTTTAATATCATAATTAATAAAATGGGACTGAGGAGATGATCTCAGTGTATTTAATGAGTTATTGGCATTAAACTCTGGGTACTCATGAGAATGATAGTAAAACCTAACAAATTAACTTTATGGATAATTTCTAGACATTTAACATCCTTAACAAAAAAAAACAGCAATATAAACATGTTCCCTCTGGCTGTCTCCATGACTATGGCATATGAGTGTGTGTTGTTAATATTTTATGTGGCATCCAGGGTGTCGTGTGCCTGGTCAGATCACTTTGTCTTATGTTACTCTACAGTGTACTGTATCTAATCCGCTCTGAAGATGCACTTCCTAGATTTGTTCACATGTGGAGAGATGTGGTCTGTGTGTGTGTGTGTGTGTGTTTACAGTGGACATCGTTCTGTATAAATCATTTATTAAAGACAGGTTTTAGTGTTAAAATGTTGAACTTCCAGGATTTTCTGCACTCCACGTTGTGACTCTAAATGAACATAGAGAAAAGACAGAGATGTTTACTCTCGTGGCATCGGTCCCAGCTCATGTGTTTTAAACTTTAATGGTGTGATCACTGCCACACTGGCACTGGTCTACAGTGTCTCTTATGAGACACATGTGGAACAATGTTTGTTCTCACACTGGTGTCTTCTTCCCTCCTGTGTGTGACGCTTGTACTGTAACATGAGAGTTGGTTGGCAGAGAGAGGTCGCTCATTAAAGAACAACTAACCGTGCCACAATGCAAGCAGTCACCGGAGAGCTGTGATGCTTCTCTTACTTCCTGGATCTCACAGTACTTTGCTCTTCTCACCTCAGAAAGTAGCAGATGGACAGTTTGAATGATGTCGATGTTGTTTGAACTGTGAACACCCACTCATGCCAAACAGAGACATTTCCTGTTCAACTGACCAGAAAAAGCCTAATACAGATGTGAACAACTTGTCAAGTGTGTCAAGTGTCACACTAAGATTCCTAATAATGTAGAAAGGGGTAGAGAAAATAATGATAAACATAATAAAACAAAATGTAAAACAAACTACATGCCTGAAGAGACTCTGTGGCCTTGAGCAGTCATACAACATGTCAACATAAAGTAAAAAGTCTGCAGTACAGAAGATTAAATTTTATAAGAAATGTTTCTTGTAACCTTAATTTGTTTTAAAGGTTTTTTTCAGTAAATATGTAAAGATCACTTGATGCCTGAGCTTTTACTTTGAATTCACAAACACAGAAACAAAGAAAAACATCTAGAAAAACAATTTTCTACAAAATAAAACAGCAAATATCTAAAGAAAATGCTGTGACATCTATTTGGATAGAATTTAGGACACAATATTTTTAGATGGTGTTGTTTAGTCTGTTGTTTAATCCTGATAAATATGACAAAATCAACCTGTTATATTAAATTAGGGTTAACACTGAAGTGGCATAACAAACACAGATTTTGCATAATGATCTCTGTAATAATAAACAAAAGAATGTCACTTACAGTAGATAACACAGAATCCATCCTTTACAGTATTTTAATGTTTTGGTTAATGGGAATCTCTATATTATGTATATTTATGTCTTAATATTAGTCACTAATACTACAGCAGCCAACACTGACCCTGAGGCTTGTTGGGGATAAAACACACATTTGAGCTCCATTGACATTCCCTGGATGAAGCTTGAAAAAGCTTAATGACTCATATAGCGCCAGTCTGTCATTTAGTCTTATCTCGGTCTCCAAAACGCTTTAAAGGACTGTAGTGCCTGAAATTCTGAGTGTAAAAGAAAGAAAGAATAAAACTACCTACTGCTGCGGCTCTGACAGGCTTTACCGCCCTGATGCACTGTGAGATTTCTTTATGACTACATGCTTCATGTAGCTCATGTTCTTTGCTCCAGCAGCTTCTTCTGTAGTTACTGCCTGTATCTCACACAGTGCCGTCCTTTTGGTCACCTTGCAGCTCGGACCTTTAAAAGGCCGTATTTTACCCAACAAGCCATGGGATGATCAGGTCTTATTACCAGTATGTCAAGCTGTGGTCATGATTGGTCACTGGACCACTGAGCAGGGGAAGAAGACCTTGCAGCGGTCAGCGACTTTAGTTACATAACCTGATAAGTATCTTTACTAAAGCTATAAAACTTGTCTTTTCATCCCTGATGCCTTTTCTTCTTGAAAACTTTTCTTTTCTCTGTTATTGTATTTCTCTGAAAAATGTTGTCCAGAACACTGCTTGAACATTGCATTACATCAAATTACTGTGTGAAAATAATGTTAGAGTTAGTTTTCTTTACCTTTTTAGGTCTCAAATGGTTATTTAAGTGAAACCATCTGGAGTTTACAAGTGAAACATCTCATTTGAAACATGTAAAACACTTGTTGTAAGGGTTGTATTTTATATTATTTTTAAAATGTTAAAGATAACCGATAAACACATCTATCATACAAACATAGTTGTGTATAAAATAAGTACTTTAACTACAGTGCTTGAGTAAATTTTGAGTTAAATTTGCCACCACTGTTTGTATAATGTTTCAGTACTAATTCAACTCCTCAGAGCACAAAAATAAAGTACATCTTCAATCTTTTACAGTATTTGGTTTTTCTCTCTGCCTCAGTTGTGTCAGGGGAGCTTTGGTCACACCAGAGATGTGCTGCGATGTTTTACGTGCTGGCAGCTGGTGCTAAGGTATTGTGAAGTAATGCAGTTGTCAGGCTCTATTTTCTCCACTGCTGCCTCATCTGCCACTTGCAGCCCATAAAAGCAGAGTCATTTAAGCCGCTAATGAAGTGGAGAGTCTGGACCAGGGGCTGATAAAACCCACCCAGAAAAAGGTTATTTTCTCAGACTGAATCTTATTTCACTTTGAGAGAATTTCATTTTAAAATCCATTTCACAACAACATGTATTATTATAATATGTACAGCTAACACTTGGCCACTAGCTTAACTGAAAATAACCTGAATAAAATTAACTTTATTTTAAACACATAACTGAATGGAGCAGACATGCTTATTTCTAATTACTTACAAATTATAAAACGAAAAAACAAATAAAAGGTGCCACAATCATATGATAAGGTACCAAGAGAGGAACTGTGGTACTGTATGAGGAAGTCAGCAGTGGCAGAGAAATATGTGAGGGTGGTGCAGGATATGTATGAGGATAACGAGACAATATTGAGGTGTGTGGTAGGTGTGACAGATGGGTTCAAGAAGGGGGTAGGATTACATCAGGGATCGGCTCTGAGCACCTTCTTGTTTGCAATGGTGATGGACAGGTTGAAAGGTGAGATCAGGCAGGAGTCTCCATGGACTATGATGTTTGCAGACGACACTGTGATCTCTAGTGAGAGTAGGGAGCAGGTAGAAGAGAGCCTGGAGAGAAGAGGAATGAAAATCAATAGAAGCAAGACAGATTACATGTGTGTGAATGAGAGGGAGACAGGTGCACAGGTGAACATGCAATCTGCTGCTTATGTCGCGTGAATTGTCAGCACCATGCAACATGTACAATCACATCCTGTAGCCTGCAATGCTGGTATTGAGATTGGTCCATTCATGCAGGTTATTTCTGTAGATTTACTTTCCTTTCAGAAGACATAAAAAGAATTCTCTTTTATTTCAAAAGTTCACACAGCTGAAAACATCTTTCAGTGTGAACAAACCACATTTCATTTCTGCATAACCAAAATGACCAGTGCAGATGGCACTGACTACACTGATTACTTGTGACTCATGTCAGCTGAAAACACTCAAAGAGCAACAGTCAAATTGAGCCAAACCGAACTGGGGACATTGCAGTTATGTGGCATGCACACTAATCATTGGCTACTAGTGTGCTTTTATTTTGGTGAACTTTCTTAAAACTAATCTGCAATTTCAGGATCATCAGGTGTAAACTGTTAAAATAATCAAACCAAGAAACATATTCTGAATGAAATCTCTGGGTTGCCAGTAAAGGCTGAAGCTTTTGAATGGAATCATAAATCAGGGAAAGGAAAACTCACCCATGAATCAAATAAATCACTGCAGGCACAGTAGAAATACTGTGCGCTGTTCTTAGTTTTTGTGCCAAACAGTTGTCCTCCACCTGTTAGTTTAGACGTTTAGATATAGTAAGTGAATGCATGTTTAATCTGCTGTTTCAGTACAGGAGGTTTGGTCCTGCAGGAGCAATTGAACAGACAGTAAACGATGCTCAGTGATAAAGTTTATGATCAGACATCTGTGATCAGCCAGCTGCATCTGCTGGACTGTGTGTGTGTAACATCAGATAATTACTTTGTCTTACTGTAGAGGCTTTGTGGAAGAAGTAGGAGTGTATCACGTTGTTCAAACTGTATAAAAAGTAAAGACTGATCAGTGGGGTTTATTGATCACTGATCAGATTCTTTGGCTTAATTGGCAGTGTAACAGTGTAAATGTGGATTTGTTGTGTCCAGGTCTTGTGTGTGTGTGTGTGTTCGTATGAGACTGGGAAAATTAGATTGACCTTGCTGGTACAAAAGATCATCCCTCTGTCCCTCTGCCTTTTTGCTCATAAATTACCCACAAAGCACCTCTGCACTGGCAGAGCAGGAAGCCGTACATTTCTTTTATTGTCCTGCAGCCCAGACGCTGCAGACGACTAACTGGGACACACACCAGCAGAGACTAGCTACATAAATGAATGTGGGTTTGTGTTAAACAATATATAATATGAATATGAATATGAAATAATACAAAATAAATAAGAATCACATTTTGAATGCTAAAAGAATTTAACACATTGTACTGTATTTATGAAATATATGTATGTTACAATAAAATGTAAACATGATTTTAATTTCTAGTATCATCTGTGTTTATCCTCGTCTCTATAAATCAGGTTGGTCTCACTGACTACTTAACGAAACAGAATTCATACTGCAGATTTACAATAAAACAGTAATTTGCATTTCTTCATAATTATGTTCGTGGTTGTATTTAGAAATGTGTCAGAATTGATATTTATTATCAAATATTGCAAAACACAAGCTCATAATCTTTTCTCTCTAATCTTTTTTTGTTGCTACTGGTGCTTTTTTCTTTGTTAATACTTATGCCCTTATGTTTTTTTTTACTTAAGCTCACGGCAGCGATCGTCTTCATCAGTATTGGAGTCATTGCATCCTTCTTCTGTGCCATTGTGGACGGGATCATCGCTTCAGAGTTCATTGTAAGATCACACACAGTTTTAAATGCCTGCACACGAAAAGATTAAATATAAACTAATTCACATTTTTGTTGAACAAACCCTGCAGCGTAGCCAAATATTGGATTAAACATGCTCATGTCAACAGAGATGTGGTTTTTGCTACAGAAGTGCACATTCTGTAGCAAACTGTGACGACAGACACCAATAATGAGTACTTCTTCTTTTATTGTAAAAAAGTGGTTGATTTAGCATGTTTGCTATGGTATCTGGTTGAAACAACAGTTATTCTGCAGTCTGGTTGCCGGTGGTTAAAGCCTCCCCAGAACAGCTATTGCTCCCAAGCTGCAACAACATTGGTATTACATTGTCTTAATACAACACCCACCACCTATGGGTGCCCTAAGCTGAAGCATGTGCTCATTAACGTGTCTAAGAACTACACTCAGTTGGAGTATTTGTTACAGTAACTGGCAGGTACACCAAAGTGCAGCCTTAACAGCCCCACAGTAAATCCTCCTTCATGAAGTTCATCATAATAACAGTAATCCAATTCAAGCAAACTTAGCAAAGACAAATACTTGTTCAGATAGACTGGTTTCCAATAGCTGGTCTCTTCTGTGGTGATTTGAGAGGTGGAAATGCTGCACAGTCAGGTTGTTGTCAATGAGCTGGTCACTGACCAAACGGTGGTAACGTTAATGTCACATCTGTATCTGTCGAGATGAAAAAACAACAATTTCATATTCAATAAATAACAAAACAGTATGCATATTTAACTGTGGCCACATTTGAGATTGCATACTGGTAAAATGTTACATTAGAAAAAGAAGTGTCTGTTGTGTGTGGGTGAGTGATTAGCCATGATGCTAATGTAAAAATGAAAGGAATATGACATTACTAATTTGACATCCTGACATGTAGACATTATTCTGTGCTCACAGGACAGTGAAAGTCATATTTATTGCACCATCATGGTTTGAACAATGAAAATGATTTTATTACCTTTCACACTATATAAAGTCCAGTGTGGTTCAGTGATGTAGGTTTAGTAGTTGGGTGCAGTTGGTGGCTATGAGACCAGGCACAGGTCGTAAACCATCACTGCTGCAGTGACAGGGAAACAGCAGCAGAAGGATCAGGATGGACAAACAGTTAAAACTGACACACACGTAACTCTACAGGCTACAAATGTGCAAATCACTGTTATATCATGATTTATTCTAAGAAAGAAATGGGCACAATGTTATATAACAAGTCAGTTTAACTTGCTGTATACATCAGTGTTCACAAATTGTTTGTCTTTCTCCATATTACATAATAACTCAAATATTTCATTAGTCTTGTCTGTCTTTCTAACACACACATACAGGACGTGAGATCCGTGGAGGAGAAAATGTGTAACTTTTACACCAGCGAATCAGGCTATGCCTACGACAGCTACTATGCTAAGGTGATTGTCACAGATACATACATATAAAAAATACTGTACCTATTTCTGTCTGTACTGTATTAACATAGCTAGTATTTTCTCACAATATAAGTGTAATCACTTTTGATTATTCCAGGTTTTGGAATAATAATCCAAAACCTGCAAAACTGATTATTTGTGTATTTTAGAGAAATACAGGATTGTAGTTTGCTCTTAAATTCAATTCAATTTCAGTTCAATTTTATTTGTATAGCACCAAGGCACTTTACAGTGTAAGGTTTATTACACAAATTACTACAAAAAATTTGTAGAAAACCCAACAATCCCACTTGAGCAAGCACTAGGCAACAGTGGAGAGGAAAAACGGCCTCTAGACTCTAGAGGAAGAAACCTCCAGCAGAACCAGGCTCAGGATGGGCAGAGAGAAAACAACAGCAGGTAACAGAGATCAAAACAACAACAAGAAGCAGACGAGGCACTGGGCAGGTCGGCAGGACCAGTAACTACAGCTCAAGGGCCGAGGATACCTGCAGAAAGATAGAGAGAGAGCAAGAGAGGGAGAGAGAGGACGAAGCACAACTAGGGGAGAGAGAAGAAACAAAGTTAATAACATGCA
>JAUBNQ010000017.1:11501011-11511623 GCA_032353495.1 Ctenopoma kingsleyae | reverse complement strand
TAGTGGCCTGGTAGCTCAGTGGGATAAGCATCAGACTGGGATGCAGAAAGTGGCAGGCTCGAATCCCAGCCCAGACTCCCAGCCCATCCGCCATACCAGGTGTGTCCTTGAGCAAGCTCCCTGGGCGCTGTCTGTGGCTGCCCACTGCTCCCCCCAGGGGGATGGCTTAAATGCAGAAGGTACATTTCACTGCGTGTTGTACACTGTATAACTATGTATGTGACAAATAAAGATTCTTCTTCTAATAAAGCCTTTATTAGAAATAACTGAAGATGTGAGAACATATTTAAATCATCAAACCTCTGACACTGCAGGTGACGTGCAGCTCATTCGACAGGAAGTGTGAGCTGACTGTGAGGAGCAACACCTGCTACTGCTGCTACCTGTGGAACTGTGAGAGGTGAGAACCAGATGTTCAAATGTACGCTACAGAACGCTCTACACTACCAATGTAAGAGTAAAAAAGTTAACCCCTGTTACACTCAATCATCAACTGACTTAACCTGATTATTCACCTTTTTATTTACATTTAGCAGTTTGAAGAAGATCTGAGCAACATCAGAGTTTGTTTATCTCAAATAAACAAGGATGATACACCGGGGTTTAGTTGTTTTAACCCATCATGTACAAATTCCCACATAATTAATCAGTACAGAGTATTATCATACTTTTAGGTAAATTATTTCTTTACCTTCGAGGCAACAACTGATCATGATTCATGTCAGTGCAGGATCCCATTTCACTGGCAGATATTTCAACTCTGTACAAAAATACAGGACCCTTAAAATAAAACCTTAAATTAGTTATAAGCAACTACAAGTGCATATACAGTACAATTCAGGTATTAACTGATAACTGATACTACCTGGAAGGATTAAGAGAGTAGTAGATAATGTGCAGGATTCTTTGTTTTCTTTGCTGCTTGGGTGATTTGAAATCATAACATCTGTGAAATGCAGCCGAGCAGTGGAAAGTGGTCAGACAGTAGGAATTATTCACAACAGACATTTTCTGTCTTAGCAGGAAAACCACAGGTGTTTATTAAAATTAACAAGTTAACAAGTTGTATTTTATTAGCATTACTGCACCTGTTCCAGGGCTCATTGGCTAATACACACTGATGGTACTAATTACTGTTGTTAACATTAGAGGTATTACTGTAATTACAGCTGTGGTTTTCCTGCTACTGTGTGACAAGTCAAAACGCCGTGAAGAAGACCTCTTAACATGAACCATACCCGCTCTGTGATTTATGTGGCAATAAATCTCTCTTCCTCCTCCAGCACAGAGTACCACAAACAGTACTATGAGTTCACCGGGGTCAGCAGCTGCTGGGATGTGGTCCACCTGCACCGGCTGCTGTGGGCGTCAGTGGTGCTAAACGTGATCGCTCTGTTCCTGGGAATCATTACCGCTGCCATCCTTGGAGCATATAAGGACATGGTGAGCAATATTTTTGAAAAGTTCTCCTTATGACTGAAGGCCTACAGAAAATTCAAAGAAGATTTAAAAGTGGTCAGAGTCTTGAGGGAACACCACAAAGAAGATGAAGACTTTTTATTGACTTACTTAAAAGTAGTTTCCCTTTTCACCTACAGGCAACATAAAATATCTGACACTGAGGAACATAAGATCCCAAACACGTTTCCTGTGTGTACACCACAGGATTTGTGACATTAATTTAATGTCAAGTTTCAACATCTCTCACTAAAGCTCGTTTCAGGAAGTTTGAGTACCACGCTCACTCTTTTCTTTCTGTTTGACTTTACCAAGTTGTTTGTACTTTAAAAAAAAAATATTACTGTTCACAGATAAAAATACTAAAAACTCTTCTTTGGTATTATGTTTCAGAGATAGAAAAAAAATCTCTGATCCTATTATGGTTTTAATTTTATGATCATCATTTCTCCACTCATATTTCATTACTGGTGTAACTGGTGCCCAAATTTGCTTTCCAGTCCTTTTTTTTGATGATTTACCATCTTATTCTAAAGATTTCTGCTGTTTCCTGCAGCTGAAGCCGAGTCCTCAGATCGCTACGAGCCCAGCGCCACCACCCCACATCCTGTACAACCCGACCCAGCACATGCTCACCTACACTGGCTTCTGTCCTTCAGGACAGACCCTGCCTGCCTACCCCAACTACCCCATACCCATGCAGGTACGAGCCAAGACCAAAACAAAAAGGGACCACAATCGAATAATAAACCAGGCCTGGTATTGTGTGTGCCGGCTGGTCACACTGTCATCACTTGCTGGGACTTAAACATAACAGTCATGATTAATGTTCCATCGCCTGTGCTTCGTGATTTGTGCTATGAAAGGGCCTGGTCTTTCATTCCACTGTATTAGTTTAGCAGCCAGATAAGCAGCACTGGGTCAGATTTACTTCTGCTGCACTTTCACAGCTGTTTCACTCTAACATCAAAGCAAGTGAACAAAAAGAAAACTATGAATCTGCACTGCTTCCACAGCTCACTACTAATGTGGTTACCTGCAAAACATGTTTAAAATGGTATCTTCAGTCTTACTATTAAAGGTCTACTGAGCGATAAAAGCTGCTTTGTTAAGTTAGCATTATTATTATAGATGATTTTTAGACATCTGCTGTTTCCAGACTGAATAAATTATAATAAAATTTGCTGCAGATATTCATGGTGCCCAGAATATAAATTATATTGACTTTTGTGACGTTGGGACTGGATCCACCATAAGGTTCACACTTGTGTTTTTGACAATGAAATTTAAAGACCCCAGTCAAGTCTATTTTCCTTTGTTGTCCCTGGCCCGTGGAATGACTTGCCTTGCTCCATTCGACTAGCTGAGACTATCACCACCTTTAAAAAACATTTGAAAACTCGGTTGTTTAAAAAGTATTTCAAATGAGTCTAACACACATGATGTTAGTTACAAAGCGCAACAACTAATTAATTAATCAGTTTAGCACAAAGTTTCACTGTGTCAGGTACTGTCAGAACCTACCTCTCCCTGTCTCGTCTCCTCTCCCACAGCATAACAATAATTTCCCGGCATCTGCTACACCCCAGCTGATCCCTGAGGGAGGCCCTGCCTCCACCACCTGCCAGTCTGAGGAGAACCAGCAGCCCTCTCAGGCTCCCATCCAGCTGCAAGGTACAGGAGCCACCCAGGAACAAGGTGGCTACATGTTGTCTCCTAACGCCCCTGTCCTCTACGGATCCACCTATAACCCCTTTGAGAAACCTCCACCTTATGCCTACTGAGCCCCGAGACATGTTGTTTTGCTTGTTGGGGGCGAAATGAGAAGATCTTGATCTGGTCAGGCTGAATGTACCTCAAGAGAGCTTCCCAGTTACAGATTTAAATGATATGTTTCATATGTCTGATGGGTTTCACTGAAGAGGGATGGATTTATAGCTACATAGTGTGATGAAATGGACGTGATTAAGTTATTTCATGTGTAGTCATTAAAGGAAACTGTTTGGGAAATTTGCTTATTTGCCTCTTTACCGAGAGTTAGATGACAAGTTTGACACCACTCTCATATCTACAGGTTAATATGAACAACAGGAGTTTAGTTTAGTCTACTGGAAACAGGGAAAACACACTGTAGCCTGGCTGCCTACCAGCATCACTACATCGCATTAATCAGTATGTTGTTGTTTGTTTAATCTGTAAATCACTGTTTCACAGGTGATGTGCTCGGAGGAAGAAAGTAAGCATATTTCCCAAAATGTCAAACGTTTCCTTTAATAATAATTGATACTTTATTTATCTCCTTGGGGAAATTCGTGTGGACAGGCGGCGGCATTTTAGGCACCAAGGTTTCTGGGTTCAGTTTCTTGTCCAGGGACACTTTAACATGTGGCCAGGAATCGATGGAACTGGGAGTCGAATCACCAACCCTGGGGTTCATAGACGACCTTACGAACTGCGCCACGGTTGCGTTCCTTTAAGTCTAAAGTTGGCCTTCAGATGCTTATATATTAAATACATGTATAGTGATAGACTTGACTGATCTGATACTTGGTTCTGTTATAACTTGTGTAGACTGGATTACAGGTGTATTGTCTCACTAGTCTAACTACTGTACAAGTACTAAAAGGGCTTTCTTGAAATGTGAACTAGAGAGTAAATGATGTTTGTGCTGTTGTTACTAAATTATATTTGTGTGAATCATTTAATGTGCACTTTAGAGTTGATATATGTATATATTATTAATGATGCATGTTAACTGTTCTTGGCTGCTGCTGCTGCTATGAAATACATTATGTATAAAAGAGGCACTTATGAGAAATACATTGACCAATGCTAGACTTACAAGTGAAGTAAGGGCTTTATCTAATTCTCTCATTTAAAAAAACAAAAAATTTGTTTGCTTTGAGATAGATGAGAAGATTTATACTACTCTTATGTTAGTGTGGGGTGGGGCCAGTTATCTTAGCGTAAAGGCTGAAACAATGGGGGCAATTATTAGACTAGCTCTGTCTGAAGATAATCCAAAAAAGCCAAGAAAAAAAAAAGTGTTTTAACATAATTTTTTACATTTTACAGATATGGCTGAGCTTGCCCTTTATTTTTCTGCTGACTGTGCTCAGATAACCACTTTTGTTGGTAACGTCTTACTTAGTGTACAAGCATGTGAGTTGTATGAATCATCTCTCTGCAATATTTCCCATTTTAGCATTTAAACATATTACTGATACTAAGCTACTTTCACTGTCAGCACCATGTGTACCGCTTCACCTTAAATGTTACTGTAAAACTTTTGAAAGAAGAAATAAGTCAATCATCTTAAAAATAAAATGTTGCAATAAAACACACTTTTCCTCAATTTAATACACAGGAGGAGTTACTGCTTACTTTATCATATCTGCAATGACCAGCAGCCTATGCTACGGTTAGCAAATTTTAAGTAGACGTTGCTGTATCAGTGGTACTGACTCATTTCTGACTTCTGGATTATTCTCTACTTGTGCCGTTACTCCGCAGTTTAACATCATCTTTACTCCCTCATTGGTCACTTTAGTAAAATGTAATTTGGCAACAAAACATTTTTCATTTGCCCAGTAATGGGAAGTGACAAAATATTCTAAACTCAAGGTTTACTTAGCTTAAAAACTTTTTCAGGGATCAGTTGGCATCTCATCATTTTTCCATTTCCATTTCCATCAGTATGAAATATCTGTCAAAAGCTGCAACAATGAGTCCTTTAGTCAAGTAAAAGAAACTGAGGCAACTATTTTGAAAATCAATCGTTTGTTTCAATGAAAAAAAAAGCAAATTAAACACTTCTGGGTTTTGGACTACATAGAAAAAGACATTTGTCCTAGGATATAGTAAAGGGCACTTATCACTATTTTGGATGTAATATGGGCTAAATTATAAATTGAGAAGATAAGTGGCAGATGAATTGATAATGACCATGATGATCCATTGACATGGACAGAATTTCTCTGCTGGAGTAAAGTGCAAAAAAACAAACAGGAAAATAAACAAATGTAATGCAGTCTACTAGTTATATAACCCCCCCGCCCTGTTGCCACAGCTCCTTATACCATGTGAAGATACCTGAGCAAGTTTAAGCTGCACTGGAAAAAGCTAGTACAGTAAACAAACCTGAGTTTAGAGCATTGACAAGAACATTAAGTTTATCTGTAACATAACCACAGAACATACAAATGCATCTATGGAAAATACAGTTTTATGTTCATACAACAGCTTTTATTTTTTTTAAATAGGATTTTCACTGTTGAGAGAAGTTAAAACTCTAAAGACAGACTCCTCTCAGCATCGTACACATACTGGCAGTTAAAGTGAAAAACTAATGAGAAGTTCAATATACAACACAGGATAAAAAAACAAAAACACATCAAGCTCTATATTCTGGCATTCATTCTTGAGAAAACTAGAAAATGGTACGTTACAGAGTAAAGTAAAATAACACTGGAGCCCTTTTGGTATTCTCGATCACAATGCTCCTCTGACATTCTTTGTTTTTATTGTGTTTTGATTTGCTCAGCACCTATAAAATCTAAGTAAAAACCTAAATATTTGTTGTATTTTGATCCCTGGCTATTGCTTTCACTGTCTCCCAATTCATAAATTACAGAATCATACATTTGTTGCTCAAACATTTTTATGAAGCAGCAGAAGTTGAGAGACTCAGATTATAGTTACACTTTGGATCAACTTAAGTGATGGGAAGTGTTTGTTTTTTTCTATAAAGCATTGTACAGTCACATTATTTACATATTCAGTATATTACAGCGCACTCTTTACTTTCAGTAGCTTGTGTGGTGCGATCAATGCAGTGCTCTCTCTCCCCTTAATGGGGAGGGCCCCTCTCTGTCTCCCTGTGCTTATGTGAGTAATCTGTTGTCATCAGGTTGGTATATGGCATGTGTTAACTGTGAGTGGGTGATGCTGAGGGAGAGAAAGTGCCTCTGTGTCAGTGATTGAAGATTATTGAGACGGTGTCAGTTCTTTAACAGACTACAATACTCCAAAATGCACAGGTGGAAATGCATAGTGTATTAAGTACAATGAACACAGCGTTTCATAAGTCTTAGCTCTGTTTGTGTTACAGTACTGCACCTTAGTGAATGGTTCACCTGTTCAGAAGCTGTGGAGAAGTTTGGGTTGGTTGTTCTTTGTAGGCACATGGCTGATTTTTAAGGTTGCAGGAAGAGATGGTGTGCTGCTTTAGTTGAGAGGAAATAAAAAAAATGGCTTTATATTGCAGTCCATCTCTACCTGCAACAATGTACAAAATTTTCTACAGAACACAAAATTGTGCCAAGACCACAGCTCCATGCTGTGTTGAATGAGGGGATTCGGTTTGTCACAGGGTAAATAAGATTCATCTAGTGCCCACTCAACCCCTAAATTACTGTGCACTAAACAATCTGTGCACCTGGACTATTCATCTGGTCCCCATTTTTAAAATTTCAATGCATTCCACATAAGCACTCAATCATTTCAAGTTTTGTGAACATGGGCCTTAGGTGAACTGGATGTAAGCAGCATGACCACAGCTTTATCAACATAGCTGCTAGAGCAAAAAGTGGCTCTGCCTGCAAAGTTCCAGTCAGATCTGCATTTAAGCACAGGGCGCCAAGCTTAGCAGGCTAACCCAAGACCAAACATTTACCACTGATCTGGATAAGGCCCTGTGTGGCTTACAAGGCTGTGATACATGGGCAGTTTTTGAGGCAATGTTGTGCAGCATTTCTTCCCTTATCTTCTGCTTAGCAAAGTGGATGTTCCCCTAACTACCTAATCTACTGATTTACAATACTGTGAAACTCCCTGCAAACGCCTCTAGGCAGCAGTGTCATCACAGTAAAAGGACAGGGTGGTCCTGGGCTGAGGCTCTAGCTGCACCACAATACCTGGTCTAGTTTTTTTTACATTCCAATCGAAAACATCCCCACTGGTCAAAGCTTTTATAAATATATTGGAAATGATTCCCATTGCCTCAGTGAACTAATAATGTATCGGTTTTGGCAGATTGTCGAGCAGGTCATTGGTTTAAGTCCAGCAGAGGGCAGGAGTGTGAGCGGATGTCATTGTGTTTGTGGATGGCCTGGTCCAAGTCCAAAGACTGCCCATTTACACTGACCTCCATACAGCCGCTGTAGGGCGCTGACACCAGTGTGGAGACCAGAGGAACATCTGAGCAAAAAATTACAACATGTGATTCAGCAAACTCATCAACAAGCACTTAGACTCTTAGTCAACATGACAATCTGGCAAAATGAGCCATTCATAAATGGTAGGAAATTTGCAGAACCGCTTCTTCTCATTATTCATTCACAGGGTGAGGTCATTTATTTCTGAAATGTGCTACATGTCCTGAATACACAGTCATGTGCAGAACAAACTGTGTGAAACATATGGTGCAGAAAAATCTAAATGATAAGTTATGCAACTGATCAGCTCCAGAAAATAGAATGTAACAAGATTTTTGTGTAGTTTTGTAAAATTAAAACCATTAGGAAAAAAACTCGACAACACAATTACATTTTTTATTAATTACAATTTGTGACGATAATTTCATGCGCTGTTCTGCTCTCCCCAAAGTGCCTAAAGTAGCATCCTGCACACTGTGCCGATCAAACCCTGCAAGCTGTAGCACTAACAACCAGCCAAAATATGCATTCAAATGTGTGTGTCCTCACCAGGCAGGCCTCCAATGAAAGTGCTGGACTGAGACAGTTCAATAGAAACATCTGTGTCTTCACTCCGTCCAGACTGGCCATCAATCAGCAGCACAGTTTGGTTGCCTGAGATTGTCACCTGGATTTCATGACTCTCACCATCACACAGTGGAGCTGGGGAGCTGGCAATGATGACATCACCTGCAGATACCAGGACAAACTGAAGACACACAGCTGGTCAGTTTTAAAACCAAACGCACAAAATGAACTCCTTTTACATACAAGCACCGGTTGAGCTTTCAAGTACTCACATCTCGCCATTCGTCAGTGTCAGGATGATAATCGGCCAGAGCGATGGAGAGAGGGACTCTGTCCTGGTGAACAAGTGCAAACAGCACTCCAATGCCAGAAGTTGGACGCAGGGTGAACCGGACATTCAGGTTCTGTGATTCTGAAGGAGAACAGGAAGAGAGAGAACAGCAGGTCACAAACTCTGTCGACAAACAAAAACACAAACTGCTGACTGAAGTGTAGTCACTGATGCCAAACAAATTAAACATTGACTACTGCTTCAGGAAGAAGCAATAACACACAACATGACACACACATGCACACAGAAGTAACAGCTCACCATAGCTGATGTTGAAGAAAGCGAAGCCTGTGCCGGGGTAATATGCTCCAGGATCCTCTGTGCTGAAACACTGCATGTTGTCGTTGGACTGAATGGTTTCTTGTATGGAGGTGTCTTCACCTGTTAGCCAGCGCCACTCCTTCATACAGCCGTCCAGACGGGGATTCACCTGTGTATCAGTGAAACAGTTGAGAAAAACTCTCTTTTTGGTGCATATTCAAGAAAATACACAAGCACACGCCAACAAACACCTGGTTAACAAGGCCATCCTCTCTGAAAGGGACTCCTCCCACAGTGAGGTTAAGTTCATGCATGCCCTTCTGTAACGTAAACAGATCGCCATTCACTGCAATCTTCATGACGGCCTCCCTGTCAATCTTAATCACTAGACTCCGCCCCTGTTCCTCCACTGAGATCTGACAAGAAAACAACACATTTTAGAGGTTTTCAATCAAATAACAAAGCTAGTGCATTTCATTATTATTATTAGTATTATTGTTCATGACGACCCCGACAGAAACCTCCTACCTTCCTCCACTGGCCGTCATTGACGATGGGTCCACTGCTGGTGACCCTGCTAACTGTCCCATACTTCAGCTGCAGCTCCAGCTTCCCATGGTGCATTGCCAGCACGATCCAGGAGCTGTTTAAGTGACCTCCGGCAAAGAAGATCACTCCTTCAGGATCGTAGGTGCGGAAGTCGAATTCTGCTGAAAAGCTAGAGGAGTAGTGTATTTATGAGGTCTGTGTGTCTGAATGAGTATATTAATATGACACAGTTAAAGTGGGGATGTGAAATAAAAGCACAAAAGAAAAGTGAATAAAGGAAAGCCAATAGAGAAACAGGAAGTTAATTCCTGCCAGTGTTAGAAGATATTTTTAGAATCAGTTGAAAAAACTCCACAGTCACCATTTCTAAAGACAACAATTCCTTAATATTTGAAGCATTTTGTTTCACTTTCACGACAGTAGGTGAAACTTTGTCTCATACAAATGTTAAGTGGAATCATATTGCTTCTGGAAAATTGTTTTATCTTCTACTACATTATAATTTATGTTTAATGGTTGACATACTTCATCTGGCATCATCAGTATCTCATCCCTAAGTGAAACTAAAGTAGTCTGTTTAAGTGCTCAGAATGAAAGAGTTATCACTTCATTTAACCACTTATACCACTATTAAGACATACATGTGGAAAAGGTGTGACTTATTTTTATCAGACAGATACCGAGAACGTTGATTCTCTAAACATAAATTTACTGTAATTCTCACCCAGTGTGAATCCTCCTGCGGAAACGCAACCTTACCACTGGCACACCACTGAACATGCGGCCCAGGTACAAAGAACGAGAGTTCCTCTTCAGGGATGGTGACATACAGGGAGTTATAGGCTGGATGAGAAAAAAAGGACAGAACACCTGTGTCACAATCCAACCAGGTAAAATATCAAATAAGAAAAAGAAAGGTAGTAGGAACAATATGAACATAAATCTTCATGTTTTCAGTTCTTACCATCAATGAATCAATAATAATTCATAATTAATGAATGACACAGTCATAATTAATGAATTATTATTATCAAATTAAAAGATACCTGGACAAGAACAAGCAGCAGAACACTGAAAAACTCATTAAAAATTATTCATTCATCTAAGTCTTTTCTATAATTGATTCTTGTCCATTTTGAGACATTCAAGCTATTGTGGCTAGTAGTATCAATAGTGTTTTCTAGAGGTGCAGGGGCACTGAGTAAAATTCAACATTCTTATTCTTACTGTACAAATATCCTGCCATAAATTGTTAAACAGGGCAAGAACATAGTTTCTAGTTCACATTTTA